>ML778606.1:325933-416033 GCA_009831015.1 Picea engelmannii | reverse complement strand
TGAACAGAAAATCAAGACATTCTGCCACCTCAGCAAATTCGAATTTTGCCTCTTGGAAGAGTCACTAGTCAGCCTTGGGAGGCTGTGCTTCACTTCACCAACAGTCAACAAGAGAAAGAGATCATGAAATCTGAAATTGACCTCATTCTTGGGGATTATGCCACATATTTGGCAACTGAATTTTGACTTGCTATTTTTAGATGATTTGATCCATGTTTTCAGGATCTGAAAACTGTTTGAAAAGGCTATAAAGCCTAGGAACTCAGTTTGATAAAGGGTTCGATTTTGGATAGAGTAATTGGCTATTGTACTCAGACTTTTTATGTTAATACAGATCACAGGTTCCTTTCAATTTTGATTGTCAGCTTTCCATCTTTCTTCTACATTATTATCTGCGTTGTCAAGCTTTGAATGGCTTTTATCCCATTGTTTAGCTCATAGCCTGATAATAAGTCTCTTTATTGTTTCTTAGAACCTACATTGTACTGGTTTAGTTACAATCTTTTCTCCACCCACTTCAAAAGTTATCTGCTAATTAATCAATCTTTGAGAGCACTGTCTATTTGTTTATCATTTTCATGTTTGAATGCCATAAGCTGTATTGAGTTGTCCCATTGATCCACCTTTATAAAATACAAAAACATTCATTTCTTAAGTTACCAAGCACCTTTGGTCTGCAACCACAAAGGGTTTCTTGGAGTGATAACACATGGAAACAAGACTGCCAAACCATTTGCCAACATGAGGACTATGGTGTGAAATCTATAAGAAACAGGGGCATGATCCATATCACTATCCAATGATGTAGAAATACCAGACAATACCTAAGAGTTCATATTGCAAATTTTGCAAGTCAATAGGCCATGATGACAAAGATTGCAAGACCATGGACCTAACGAGGGAAAGGACATCATATGCTTATAGGGTTTAGGCAGAAATGATGAACAGGCAAGCTACACCACAGTTTAACCAAGTAAAATCCTCATATAACATTGTGCAATAGCAATATAACCCTGCGCAGCCACAGTACAATACCGCGCATACACACTATAAACTTTCACAGTATAAACAGGTGCCCCAGTAAAACACATCACAAGGAGATCGAGTTGGATATAGATGTGGAGGAAGAGGAAGAGGAGGCTTTGGAAGAGGCAAAGGACCAGTGGTATGCAACAATAGTCAACAACCAGGACACTATGCAAGAGAATGTCCACTTCCACCTGTGACATGTATGTATTGGCGTGCATTAGATCATGACACAAAAAACTGTCCCACACTATTGGGGAAGATCCAGGAAAATAGAAATCAAAACAATTAGAATGTTCGGTGGATTTCAGCAAAAGAAAGGGATAACAGAAGGAATGTCAACATAGTTACACATGGAGGCGCTAAGACACGAAATGACGCAGAAATAAAAGATCCAACACAACACCAATGGGTGAAGAATAATGTCGAACCACAGAAGAAGTTTGATGTGTAGAATGAAAAGGAGATATTCAAGAAGGCGAGACAAGAATTATTGAAGCCAGACATTGCATCAACATCAATTGTGCAACATACTCAGGAAATACCAATGTGCGAGATGCCTCCATCGTTGGATCACACTAATGAATCACAACCCCTAGGACAAGTAAGTATGATTAAGGATTTTCTGAAATCGTGTGTCAAACTACTAAATGATCCATCATATGTTAAAGTGTTACAAAATATGTTAGAAATATGTAGCACAGAGGTAGAGGCAAATCTAGAACATAAAACAGTTAATCATCTACATACAAGAAGGAGAACGAGCAGAGAATTCAGAGTGAACGCCAACATTGGATATTTCAACATGGGAGATATTATATTGAATTTAGGATCCGAAGTAAATGTGTTACCAAAGAATACATGGAAATGTATGGGAGAGCCCATATTAGGATATTCACATGTTCAGCTGAAACTAGCAAATCAACACAAAGTTCTACCAATTGGAAGGCTAAAGGGGGTGACAGTAGATCTGCATGGAGTGTGCACTAAAGCCTATTTCGAAGTGATAGATATGGTGGATGGCACAAAATGTTATCTGGCATTTCTTGGCTTGGATTGGGTATTTGACAATCATACCATAATCAACTTAAAGACGAGGAATATGGCATTCAAGTCAGGAGAATACAGAGTCATTGCGCCATTAGATCCATCGGAAGGGGAAAGTTTTGTAGAACCCACTTGTTTAGACCAATTGAATTTGAAAGAGTATGAACTTTAGTTTCATGTGTATGAATTTCAGAATATGATGTTAAAAATTGAGCGTGGGGCATGTTGTACAAGTTCTCTCTACTGAATAAACCAGAATTGAATAAGGTCTACCATTTTCTCTATAACTGATTTTTTGGGAGGATTCAAGGAGTGAAACTTGGAGAAGATTCAAAAAATACATTGAGTAATATTACATATAGGATAAGAGTATTCCAAAAAGTGAAGAATTTCAAAAGTTGAAGAAGTCTCAGGAAGCATTATCAGGTTCTATGTGATGGTTGGTTGATGGTAATAATTTAATGTAATGTTTTATTATCTCTCATATATTCTTGGGTGGAAGGAAGGGGCAAGGATTGATAGGTCAACCCTCTCTTGATATTGGAGAATTGTATATTCCTTTTGGAGGTTTATCCCTCCCTTTATATTTGGAAGTTGTAGCTACCTTTAGAATTCATTACTTCCTTTGAACAATAATACATGATTACTTCTTATATAATGTGCATGGTGTATTGGTGTATCTCTTATACTATTATTCATTGTTCATTGGATAGTCTTCATTGTTGATTGGATATAAATTGAATACATGATATGATTGAAGTAGAAGTTCAAAAATATTAATTTCTCTAAATATTGATTCACCCCCCTCTCATTATTTCCAACAATTGGTATCAGATCAGGTTGCCTTCAGAACAATTTAACCACTGGAAGGAAAATCCTGAGCAGAGATGGATGACCATGAGCACATTCCAAATGGGATTCAATGATTTGATCGAAGAAATTATGCATATTGGAGTGATATAATGGAAAATTACCTAACATATTTGGGAGTAGACATTTGGTACTCAATTGAAAATGGCTATGTAATCCCAAAGAATGCTCCAACCAATCCAAATGAGAAGAAGCTTATGAGTTGTAATTCAAAATCTAGACATGTTATTCTAGTAGCATTGGCACCAACCATTTCTATCAAAGTGATGGGTTGCAGCACTGCTAAAGAGGTATGGGAAAAACTCAAGAGTATCTATGAAGGAGATCAAAAACTTAATTAGGTCAAGCTACAACATAGAGCAAAATTTGAAAATTTGAAGATGGATGAAAAGGAAGATATTGCAACTTATTTTCTTAGAGTTGATGAAGTTGTTAATGCTATTAGAGTATTAGGTGAAGAGCTCAATGAATCATTGGTTGTGCAAAAAGTTTTGATATCACTTCTCTTGAAGTATGATGCTAAGGTCTTGTTGGCAGCCAGATATTTATGTCGATTTTATCATTGTAAAATATCATCTTAATAGGATAAAATTTTCTATAGCTTCCTTTTTATATTTGCAAAGATTTCTATCATCTTTTGTTTTGAAAATTTCATTTGATTAGTTGTGTGTGTGAACTCATTTCTTTTAATCTCTCGTTTTTTTTGTTCAATTTCATGATTGTAAGCATGAAATTAGAACAAGCTCTAGTTTGGATGCATCATACAGTTTATAGAGTTTCCTTTTATAAAATTTAATGAACACTAAGGGCATCTAATAATTTTAATAACCTTAAAAAAATTTGAACATATCGTATCATGGGTTAATTTATTACCATTAGCGCATGAGTTTTCCACCTTGGGGTTATGCCTTAGACATTTTATCCTTTGAATTTTTTTATTATAACGTTACCACATCTACGATCGTGCATCAAATGATAAATTTGGTATAATTTCAAATATGAATTTTATCCCTTGCAGTCATATCGCAGTCTCATTGTTATGGTACAAGACTAACAGTCATGCCTTCAAACAAATACTCCTTCATCCTGCTAGCACAAGCTTGCATTCATTTCCTCAGGTGATAAGTCTTTGTTTTTGGGTTTGGCAGTCATTTGAAAAGGTGGTTTTTATTTTTGCATGTCCTCTGGTTCAGCATCCACTCAATAGTCCAAGTGGTCGCTATGGTGGCTTTCTCCCGAAACCTTAGGTATCGGGTCTCCTCCAAAAATGCAGAGCTTACCCTCTATTTCATGTGATTTCAAACACGCTCCACCCTTCGCTACTCCTGTTAGTTTTGTGTGACCAAATTGATGGCGCCTATGGTGAGGATGAAGGCGAATGGATCACAGGCTCTCCTCTCACATGACGACACTCTAGACGATCTTGTGTCTTATGGTTGGGAGGAGTTCATAAAATGATTTGAAGGTTTTAACCTCAAATTTTCTCAATCCTTTGCCCAAACTTTCGATGGTGCTAAGGCTAATATAGGAGATCTACATTTCGAAGTGATCGGGTTCAATTACAGAGGCCACTGGATTTCCATAAGAAGGAGATTGTTGGTTTAAAAACCTCAAGTTCGAAGGCGTCCCATGGAACCTCTTAATGGATTCCAAGATATCATGTTATAGTGTAAAAGGTACACCCATTCTTTTATTTAAACCACGATGGCATGGTTTACTATTGATACTTAAGCAGATTATCACATGTGACGGTAGATATGGACTAGTTTTCTTGTATCATGTCTATCTGTTGATGGTATTTTTAGGTTTTGGTTTAAATATGTCATTCTATCTACTTAATAGCCTGCACAAAATGGCCAAATTTTTCCAAAGGAAAACCTAAATGCACAATCTAGTTTATTCCATCACAACTTGATTCGAATTTTGGTCATTTCGCAATTGTCTAAAGTTGGGGATAGTTGGCAAGATTTTGTGGATAGAAATGGGTTCGCCCTACCTGAAACAATGATAGACTCACTTCTGTATTTTAATGATCCCTCCAGTCCTTTTAAATCAACCCGCTCTTTGGAAAACCTACATGTCGAATTGTATGAAAGCCATGTGTCTATAATTAAAACCCTTGTTTTTTTCCATAAGTCATCCAAAGGAAAAAACTCGAGGCAGGATTTTATTCCCAAGAAATCCTTAGAATATGTATTGGATGGTATGAAGGATGAATTCCTTGCTTTTCCTAGTCCTGAGCCAGTTATGGTTGATTTAAATGGAGTTAAAATCAAGAAACAGGGTAGGAGAAAAACATAGAGAATTCTAGACATCGATTTTAAAAATAAAAAGACATGGTTGACTCATATCCAGAATGCTAAGAAATCGACAACGCAATCATGAAAGACCTATCCCTATTATTGAGGTTGATGACCGGATTTCTAAGGATGATACCGATGTTGATACACCACAGTTCGATTTTGTATCGAATCTTTCTCTGTTCTTAAAGAAACGACAAGGTTTTTCAGGCATTCAACATGATCTCAAAGCATGGAATAGGGTAAGTTACCCACTACAGAGAAAACTCAACCTTTACCAAGCATGGAACCGATGCATTGTGAGAATTGTTTTGATTGGATCGAAAGGTATTATCAGGATGTTCCTTACCTGCAGGCATAGTTGAATCAAGTGGTTACTCATAAATCTGTTCTTGAGAGGGAAAATGATGAGCTCAGACCTTGTGTTCGATCGAACTCACACAGAGACAATAAGCGTATTAAGCGATATGGGAATTTGGTTATTAAAAATTCAACCAATTTCAATACTATTATAAACTCATTGTTGTCTCATGCCTCTCTTTCGAATTTCTGAATTGGTAAACAGTTTTGTTGTATTTCACGATTTGATTTTGTTTGGATAATAAGTAAATTCGTTTTTATTTTGTTTTTGTTTTAGACTAGCTATAGAATCGAAAGATTATGTAGCTTGTCTTTTTGAATTATTTGTTTTGATCATTGTCTAAATTTGATTTTCATTTTCATTGTTTCATCTGGAAAGCATATTGATGTGTTACAATCAAGGGAATGAGTCATGGGTTGAGCGTTTAGTGGACTAATAATTTTTGGTTTTGAAAAACAATGTTTATTAATGTAACTCTTTTGGGTTGAAAGAATTCAACAGAAGTATCTATTTGTTATTTTATTTTAGTAAAAAACTTATTTTAAAAGATCTACCTCTATCTTACATGATAGGAGGAATAGATCATAAGCTTGTTTAAATAGCAATGTTTGCATAGTGATAGGGAAAATTCCTCCTAGACCATATAATGGACATATTTTTTTGAAACTATATGGGAAAACAGTTTACTCTTTGGATTTCGTCCTATGTACATTGTGGAGTGTTTTTCATTGTTTTCTCATGTAATTTTAGATGTGAAATTTTATCTGTATCAAACTAGCTTTAGTCTATTCTGAACATAATATTTTATATCATGATTTTCTTTATGTCATTCATTATCTTTTGGTTCAGTTTATATCTATGAATGATCATCTATTTAAGTATTTTGAGTTTACATCTGATGCTAGAAATCTAGTAACACCATTACCGAGAATTGGAATTTCTTTCATTCTCATTTATTGGAAATTTCTAGGTCACATGATATATAATCATTTGTCTTTATGTCGTCATAAAATCGTTTCGGAATATAAAAGACTTATTTGAGTTTCTTCAGGAATTATTGTGCTTGCTTTTGTCATAGGTTTACAATTGACATAGGACAAGAGGAGCTCACACAAATTACAGAGAGATGAATCTAGGTTAGTATTGTTGATCAACGAGAGGTTAGTTAGTGTATTATTTATTTAATTTGTGAATGAATAATGATTGCATAATTTAAACGTTAAATGCTTTGTCTATTTTCATCATATCATTTACAATCATATTCATTCATTGTTTATTAGTTTGGTATTTAAAGTATTAGAATAATTTTGTTATATTTAATCTTATTTAGATCCATTTATCCTAAAACAAATTGTTTTCACAAGGCTTTGCTTAAACCTTGTAAATTATATATAGCTATTGTACATAAACATTTTTAGTTGAGCATTTGCAATTAAAGTGTTGATTGTTAGAATTGTATCTTTAGTTAGTTCACATCTTTTAGTTTTTTTTAGAATCCTAGTTGGCTAACGGAGCCATAAAACATGTTAGGGTAGATTATACCAAATGGCTTGGGTTAAATAGACAACCCTGGTCCGGATCTACCCTTCCCATTGACGGTGTGTCATAAATGATTGTCAACAAATGGTGCTAGAAGGAGGGCTTGAAATTCATTGATGGCACGTGGAGGTCGTAAGACTCCCCAAAAAAATCGTTCTCCTATCATGATGCATAGTCGCTCAAACACTAATGTTACACTTGATCTAGCTACTACCTCAAACACTACTCCTTATATTCCCGTTGAATCGGTGACACCAGTTTCTCATGGGATTGACGTCCAAGAAATTGTTCACCAGCAGATTATAAGGACTCAAAGTGATTTATCCCGAATCAGAGAACCTGGCAGACAACTTAATCAACCCTTTGATTTCACCAATATGTAAGGACAACCTCAAGACACTGGTCTGCCCAAAAACCCATTAGGCGGTAATATCACTGATCCTTCTGAAGCATTGATCCTTGGTGTTGGAGGATCTGGTATCCCACCATCCCCACCTAGTTCTTCTCTGCCCTCTTCAGGAGAGGAATATTCGAACAAAGGTAGTTCTTCATCTGAACAATCTCAACCTTCAACTCCACCAAATCCCATGGAAAACCTAAATAATTCTACCAAAACTTGGCTAGATAAATATCTCGTGGCAGTACCTGGACCCCAACACTCATTGCCCAAACATTCGGAGAAGTGGCTACCCAAATTTGATCTAGATTCAAAGCAATCAGTTGGGGATCACATCAATAAATTTATGTTATTTGTTAGACTCCATAGTGTTGAGCACGAGGATGTCATGTGTAGGTTATTCCCTTACACTTTTGAGGGGAATGCTTCAACCTAGTATTTTGTGCAACAACCTCAAACCATTGTCTCTTGGGACAAGTTTGAAACCTATTTTCTAGAAAAATTTGAAGTTGATAAATCTCCAGAAGTCTTGGTAATGGAACTCTCTAGTTTGAAAATGAACCCTAAAGAAAAATTTAAGGACTTCAACCAGAGATTCCTAACGTTAAAAAACAAAAATCATGTAGATTTGATGCTTGCATAAAACTTGACTTTTGGATACTATACTAAGGCCCTTCATAACAATATAGCCATATGGGTTAAAAGGTCCAAAAAGAACACATTATTAGAATCCTTTGAGGAGGAATTCCTTATTGAGAAGGACATTTTGAGCTTAAAATATAGTTTAAATAGTGACACTGAAACAACTTCATCTTCTAAAAAGAAAATAGAAATTCTCACTAGGACTCTTCAAAATAAAAATCAACAAGAGACATTAGACTTGGAAAGTTTGCAGAACGCTTTCCAGAAATTATCCAATCGGGTCATAAACTTGAAAATATCTATTGAGGATACATCTACAAGTAAAGGAGGTTTTATACCACCTTTTAGAAAACCTTTTCCTCCAAACCGGCCAAACCCGACCACAGAAGGTCTAAACTTTGAAGGACTACAATATGCTTTGCAAACGATACTGGAAGCACATGATAACTTTGTTTTTTCACCCCTTGAAAATCAAGATGATATGGGTGAGGAAGAAACACCTGATGAGGAGGACTCATCTCCTCTCATTTTCAGTCATTTTTCGAACAGCATTCTTCAAGCAAATTGTGAAATTGTTCGTCCTTATAACACTCGAAGTAAAGCACAAAATAAACTTTCACCCGAAACAAGTAAGAATGTGATTTCAAAACAGCCAAAGCAAATTGAAACTAGACAAAACTCTATTGCCCCAGTTTTAGAATATGATTTGATTGAAGATCTTAAAAAACTAAGGGCAAATATATTATTTTTTGAATTACTTAAATTTCCTCTTATCCTACGGAAAATGCTCCAAAGTATTGTTGAAAATAATAAAAAGAATGACTCTATCAACAAGAAATCAGTAGAAAGTGACCCAAATAAAACTAAAGATGTCCCCGGTAAAAAATCATCTAAAAATTAGGATTAAAGGGACATATCAGAAAAAACTGTGGGAAACTTAGATAAAACTATTTCAGGTACATCCATAAAAAATCAGCAAAATTTTGTTGTCTCCTCAAGAAAAAATGTGCCTCTTTTTTTGTTAACTTTCGAAATTTTCAATAGAAATTTACATAATTGTGTGATTGATTATGGTGCCTCATCAAATGTAATGCCTATATATGTCTGTCAAAAAATTAACGCTGAAGTAAAACCTTTTTATTTAAAGATCATCCATTTAGATCGAACTAATGTCAAGGTCATTGGTGAACTTAAAAATGTGTTTATAATGTTGTCATCCAACCCAAAGGTCCACCAAGTAATTGATATTATTGTTGTTAACATTCTGGAATTTTGTGGTTTATTTTTTAGTAGAGATTGGTTAGAGCAGTTACATGGCTATTTTTCTACGGATTGGTCTCATCTTTGGATTCTAGAAAATGGACAGCCTAACAAGATCAGAATAAACAGAGAATGTTACCTCAAGTACATGGTGACAGATTTAAATGATCCCAATGAGATTTTTACTACTGTTGTAAATTCGATTGAGACACAGGGAATGAATACTTTTTTTGGAAATATCATGACCGAAATATCCTCTATCACCAAACTAGAACAAAAATCTGAAATATCAGCCTATACTCAGATGGAAACTCTGGCAAGTACACCGAACATTGTTGATGATGAATAAATATGGTCCTTATACTTTGATGGATCTAAATCCTGGGAAGGGGCAGGTGTTGGTTGTGTACTTATCGATCCCAAAGGTAATAAAGAATTTATTTCTTGTTGATTGGAATTTGAATGTACTAACAATACAACATAATACGAAGAACTTCTACAGGGACTAAAGAAGGCAATGGATCTTGACGTGCAAAATTTGGTAGTATTTGGTGACTTTGAAATCGTAGTCAAACAGGTAAGAAATGTGATACATTTGTTATCACCGCATTTGAAAAATTACCAAACCGAGGTATGTAATTTAATACATAAATTTCTCTCTTTCAATGTAAATTCCATTCCTAGGTCGAGTAATTCATAAGTTGATTTATTAGCTAATGTTGCCTCTAAATTATTTCCTGTTGAAGGTCTTTCTCCTAATGCATTCTCAGTTGAATTATTATTTAGGCCATTGATTCCCAACAACATCACAAATTGGTGAGTGTTTGATGAATATCAACAGATCATCAATTTTCTTCATATGGAAGACACCTTCCAAGATGCAGTAATCGATGGAAGCACCCATAATGAAAACCTCTGATATTTCACAATAATATATGATCCTCGGTCTGCAGAATTATCATCTGAGATGGTAAAATCTATCCCCAAATCTGTTGTTAGATTAGAAAAATTGTATGATCTACATGACAAGTTTATAGGGGTAGTCAATTGCAAAATGAATAGTTCCTCATTACTGTACAAAACTATAAATTTAGGAACATGACATAATAGTCAAAATATCAATATAGGAAAAGGGTGTTCTGAACAAGAAAAATCAGCGTTTATAAAATTGTTCAAAGAATTCAAATATGTTTTTGCTTGGGCATATGACGATCTAAAAACTTTTGATCCAAACATAATACACCATGCAATTCCTATCAAGCCCCAAACCCAACCTTTTCAGCAAAAATTGAGGAAAATGTATCCTAAATTAGAACCCACTGTAAAAAAGGAACTAAATAAATTACTCACTGCTAAGATCATTTTCCCAGTCCGGCATACTCAGTGGGTATCCAACTTAGTCCTAGTAAGGAATAAAAATGGGGAAATTTGACTTTGTGTTGACTTTTGTAACTTAAATCAAGCCTCTAATAAAGACAATTACCCCGTTCCTCTAATGGAATAAATTATGCAACAAGTATCTAGTTCTGAAAGACTATATTTATTAGATGGTTTCTCAAGGTATAACCAGGTCCATATGTCTCCTTCAGATCAGCTGAAAACTACTTCATGTACCCCATGGGACACCTACACCTACAAAAAAAATCCTTTCAGCTTAATCAATGTTGGTGCCACTTTCCAGAGGGAAATGGACATTGTTTTTCATGGCCTTATCAATCAGTCAGTTGTGGTCTACCTAGATGATGTCACTGTCTTTTCCCAAAACAAGAAAGATCACATGTCTCATCTTAGGGTTGTGTTAGAATGATGTTGCAAGTTCGATATTTCTCTAAATTGTAAAAAATCAGTCTTTGCAGTAGAATAAGGCAAATTGCTTGGGTTTATAGTCTCTAAAGATGGAATGATAATTGATCTAGAAAGAACCCAAGACATTTCCAACTTTCCCCCACCTTCTTCCAAAAAGGCTATGCAATCCTTTTTGGGTAAAATTAATTTTGTTAGACGATTTGTTCCAAGTTTTTTCTGAGATGGTTAGACCTCTACAAAATCTGATAAAAAATGATGTTTTGTACAAATGGGGATCACAAGAGAATCAAGGTTTTAATTACATTATAAAATCTATAACCGAAGAAGCTTCCTTGATGAGTCCTGATTTTTCCCAGGATTTCACATTGTATACTTTTTCATCTGACAGATCTTATGTTGATGTGCTCACACAGAAAAATGTTGAAGACAAGGAGATACCTATTTCATTTATGAGCTATGCCTTTAAAGGAGAAAAACTAAATTACCCCGCGGTAGATTAGTGGGCATACACTGTCTTCAAAGAAGTTAATCATTTCAGGTCTTACCTTTTAAAATCCACGACAAAATCATTGTTCCTTACCCTTTTGTAAGAAATTTGTTAGTGCAGAAAGAGAAGAGGGAGAAAAGGGCAAATTGGATGACATCCCTTCAAGAGTATGATCTTGAAATAGTACCTGCACAAATTGTTAGAGGTCAAGGCCTTTATAAATTGGTAGTTGATTCAGTTGAAAAATCAGAAAATCAAATAAATACATCAACTACAAATCAACATAACGAAACACAAATATTATGTACACAAATTGTGCCTAATTCATGGTCTGATAATATCATATTTTATTTGCTACAGGGAACTTCTCCTCATAACCTTGATCCTAAGAACAGAAGAGAATTAATGCTTAGATCTTCATCTTTCCAATTAAGTAATAATATATTATTTCGAAAGAATTTTGACGGTGTTTTTCTGTGTTGCCTAGAAAAAGAGGAATTTGAAAGGGTGTTGGTTTAACTTCATTCTGATGATGTCGAGGGTCATTTTAGTGGAGATACTTCTGCCCAGAAGGTACTTAGGGATGGATACTATTGGCCTACCTTGTTTAAGGATGCTCACACTTTGTCCCACAAATGTATAATCTGTCAAAAGGTTGCAGGACGAGTGAAAAAAGTTGTTTTTCCTTTGCAGATTGTCACAGTAGACACACCTTTTCAGCAGTGGGGCCTAGATATTATAGGACCAATTAATCCTCCTTCCTCATAGCAGCATAACTACATTCTCATGAAAACATATTATTTTACGAGATGGTTTGAAGCCTTACCATTAAAGGTAGTCAACACGAATCAGGTAATCTCGTTTCTAAACTCTCATATTATCACTTTTTTCAGAATCCTTGAATGTTTGGTGTTCGACAATGCTTCTTATTTTTCTTCCCTGGATATGAATGTCTTTGATTTATAAAAAGGGATTAAAATAAAATAACCTGCCATCTATTACCCACAAGGAAATGGTTTGGCCGAATCAACGAATATAAATCTGATCAAGATAATAAAGAGACCAATGTCGGAGAACCACAAAAATTGGCACAATGCATTGTACAATGCACTTTGGGTTGATAGAGTCAATCCAAAATATTCCATTGGTAATTATCCTTTCTTCCTCGTTTATGGAAGAGAATCCATCCTTCCTCCACATGTCTTTCTCCCTTCTCTACAATTGTCGCAGAAAGTTCAAGAGGGGGAACGTCCTCCTTTAGAAAATCGGATAAATGCTTTATTAAAATTGGAAGAAGTAAGGACACAAGAAATACAAAAATTGGATCAGCATCAACAAATTGTAAAGAGTTGGTTCGATACAAGTTCATCCTCAGAAAGGAATTTTAATGTAGGGGATTTGTTCCTCAAATGGGACAAAACGCACAAGAATAAAGGAGAACATACCAAGTTTCAAAACCTATGGCTAGGGCCTTTTGTCATTTCTGAAAAATTGGGTCCTAGTTCTTTTCGTTTTCACAACTTAGAGGGATAGCTAGACACTTTTCTAGTGAATGGCTAGTCTCTCAAGAAACACTTCACCTGAGAAAATCATATTGATCCCTTTTGTAAATATTTTTAGCTTACATTTTCTTTTGTTTTATTTTTCGTTTATTTTATTTTGTTTGGTTTTTTTGTGTTTCTCTAATGATTATTTATGATCCATCATTCATTCTTTAAGGGAATTGGATATTTCAATAGTGGCAGTTGATAACAGTTAAATGCATCTTCACATTAATTTCTAAACTCAAATCAGTTACGGTAAAGTCTTTGTCTAGTCATTGTTCCCGGTTTTTGTTGAAGTCTCAGGGAAATACGATTATCATTAAAACTTCTTACGTTGTCCCAGTTCCAATGAGATCAACTCATAGCGCTTCCCCATTCCTGAGATGATTTCTTGAATAAAATATAAATATCCAAATTATGATGAAATTTATCAGTTCTCAAAGAACGAAAAAACAATTCTAAAAGATCAATCCTAACACTGCATTGCTGTGAAATCTTCAGTATCACCCCACTCTCTTTTTATCGTGAAGTTTCTAAAAAATTTATAAGAAAATTTTAGAGAGTTGGAAGCACTGTAAAGTGTGGGAATTGTGCGTAAACCCGTCGGGATACTGAAAAGGTCTACTAGAAACGGGTAAATGCACACATGATACGAAGACAATTTCATCGGGGTACTGAACAGGCCTGTTGGTAGTGAAGCAATGTCGTGTTCGAAGATCCTCAGGTATGTTTTTTAAATTGATTGGGTGTCAATATATTGTTTGTTTATCATAGATGGACGAATTTGTAATGGGATCGAAGTACTAGAGAGGGTTAAATGACATCCCTGCCAAGGCTATAAATGCCTGCTGACAGAAGTGGCCCTGTCAATGGTATTGGAGTTACTTGTACAAATATTGCTATCCCTTTGATCGAAATGAAAGGTCAGATTACAATTTTGGACAGAACTTTATTCTATGATATGACTGTTATTTTTATGATTTAATGTCAAAATGCTTGATCTATCCTGTAATTGTTTCTGGTAACCATTTGAGTTATTTTTTCCCTAATATAAAGTTCTAATTATGCAAAGATAACTACTTCACCCAGTGTGTCGCCATTGTTGACAGCCAGATATTTATGTTGATTTTATCATTGTAAAATATCGTCTTAATAGGATAAAAAAAATTGTAGCTGACTTTTTATATTTGCAAAGATTTCTATTATCTTTTTGTTTTTAAAAATTTGTTTGATTATCTGTCTGTGTGATTTAATTTATTTTAATCTCTCATTTTTTTGTTCAATTTCATCACTGTAAGCATGAAATTAGAACAAGCTCTGGTTTGGACGCATCATACAGTTTATAGAGTTTCCTTTCATAAAATTGAATGAACACTAAGGGCATCTAATAATTTTAAGAACCTTAAAAACTTGTGAACCTATCATATCAGGGGTTACTTTCTTACCATTAGTGCGTGAGTTGTCCACCTTGGGGTTATGTCTTAGACATTTTATTCTTTGAATGTTTTGATTATCACGTTACCACATCTACGATCATGCATCAAATGATAAATTTGGTGTAATTTCAAATATGAATTTTATCCCTTGTAGTCATATCGCAGTCTCATCGTTATGGTACAGGACTGATAGTCATGCCTTCAAACAATTACTCCTTCATCCTACTAGCATAAGCTTGCATTCATTGCCTCAGGTGGTAATTCTTCATTTTTGGGTTTGGCAGTCATTTGACAAGGTTGTTTTCATTTTTGCATGCCCTCTGGTTCAACAACCCCTCGACATTCCAAGTGGTCGCTATGGTGGATTTCTCCCGAAGACTTAGGTATCGGGTCTCCTCCAAAAATGTAGATCTTACCCTCTATTTCATGTGGTTTCGAACATGCTCCACCCTTCGCTACTCCTGTTGGTTTTGTGTGACCAAATCGTTGGTGCCTATGGTGAGGTGTTATAACCCTAATTTGCACCAGACATGCTTATCTGGCATCAGGCAATCTCAGATTCCTTCTTTTCCAAAACACTGTTGAACAACTCTTCTTAAAAACACCTTTTATAAATACCCATGCACCATCCTCCATTACGGCACGCGTGTACACACTAGCTGACCCAAGACAGCCCGTGTGTACCTACAAAAGCATGAAAAAAGGAAATTTACTGATGAAACGCACAGCTTTGGGTGAGTTAACTAAAACTTTCATACATGCATGGCCAAGGGTTCAACCAAATATCTAGCTTCTTCTAGCCTATAAAATAAGGGTTAGGGGTCCCATTTGGAAGAGGAGAATCATAGTAAAGAAATTATACCCGATTGTGCATTCCCTTTGTCCCAACCCTTTAGCCATCCTTGTGCAAAGAGAAATATAGAGCAAAGAAGTTGGAGGAAAATTCAAGAGGAGCCCAGGACCAGGTTCGCGGAGCAGTGGTCGACTTCATCATTGTAAGTTGATTTGTTGAAGTTAATAATAAAGAAGTACTTTTCTCATCCCACCATATGAGGTTTTTATAGTTTATTGCATACATATTGATTGAATCTCTAACCCATTAATCTGTAGATAAAATGCATGTGGAGTTCTTTGGTTGTATTGTGTGAATGCAGGTCAGCCTTGGGAGGAGAGTTGCAGTCAAAAAGCGATCAAGCATGAAGAAGGATCGATATCAAACACCCGAAATAAGGTATGCTCACTTGATCTTCTTAACTACGTATTTTCTTAAGAATAATGGGGATTGGGTCTAGGACGACGGTAGAAAGTAGGATTCTTTAGTTCTTTTGTGCATGCATAATAAAACCCTAAGTGCTAGTTCATCGAGGGATTTCCCACTCACAACAGAATTGGAGACCATACTGGGGACAATCCGGGTTTCGGACAACCTATTCCTATGAAGGGTACTATTCCTTCACAGGGGGTAAACCCAGGAACTTCTTTCGCATCAGGGCCTTGGAATTATTGGCAAGGATCCATTCCCTCGTTAGGAATGTTGATATGGGGCAATTCTTTTCACAACCAATGGAACCCCGTACAAGGCACTATGCCTATCCCCACAGGATCGGCATGGGGAAATCCTTCCCAAAGTCCTCCGCATATAATGCACACCCAACCATCTACATCTTATTTTGGGAATCAGTCGATGATGTCTCCTCACACACAGAATCCATACGCTGGTCATGGCCATGGTTTTTACCAGAACCTAGGCGAGCAACCGAACATTTCCTAGTAACCTGGTGCCAGTCAAACTCTAGGTCTCTTTTTCCTAGGTTATCACCAACAACCCAAACTACCTTACCTGGCAACCTTGCATTTTCCAGACTTGACAAGGTTGTTGAATGACCCTATCTTCCACAATCTGCGTTGGCCCCCTATGCCGACGAAGTTTCCTTCAGACATACCAAAGTTCAAAGCCAAGCCTAACAAATATCCAGGAGATCATGTGACCACCTTCCATCTTTGGTGCTCATCTAACTCGTTGAAAGACGACTTCGTACAGTTGCGATTATTTCAACATACTCTCATTGGGATTGTCGCGAAATGGTACATTGAGCTCGACTTCTCAAGATACTCTTCCTTCGGCGAATTGGCAATGGCTTTCCTAAATCATTTCCAATTACCTGTGAGATACGACGCTGACACATAATTGGTGGCCAATTTTTCACAGACAAAATAAGACCATATCTCTGATCACATCCAAGAATGGAGACGCTGAAAGAGTTTAATTAAGGTGCCAGTCCCACTAGCATTCATGCTCGAGTGGTTCCGTAAGTCTTTGGTTCCACAGTTATCCAAAGATGTTGCGACGTCATGAGTGTTTTCCGAAGAAGACGCCATCATGAGAGCTCAATATCTTGAGCTAATCTATTCTCAATCCAATTTATTATATGATATCTTTCCAGATGTGCCACACTCAATACTTGATAAATCCAAATAGAGAGTTGGACCACATGCCGATGGTATTGTTGGTTCAGCACAAACAAAGCCTGTCGAGCAACTGACGAAGAAATTGCAGCAATTGTCTATACAACACACAGTGGCCAGCCAAACTACTGTTTTGATTGCTCCCCCTACTAAAATGTCGGATGTACACATAATGCAATCGACAAATCCAAAGGCCACCCAGCAGCCTGAAGGAAAGAAAAAACAATGAAAGAAGGGTAAGGGGGATAAGAAACCCACTAATAATGTTGGTGGGGGAAACACTAAGAAATGAAAGGTGAGGTATCCATGTAACTTTTGTGTGGAAGACCACCCGACCCACCAATGTCCTCATCTTGCAGAGGCCCAAAATTTTGTGACACAGGAACGGCCTGTTGTGTTAACCAATCCATTTCAGCATGGGCAAAACCTAACCCAAGCCTCTACAAGTGCGGAAGGGGGAAGTCAAGGACCCTCTACATATTCAAACAATCCCGCATCCATGAATGTGTATATGATGAAGGGTGATTCTTTTATATCAACTAGAGCACATGACTACAGTAAACCAAGCACTTCTGAGAAGGGAAAAGAAGTCGAACTCCCATCTCTTCCTCTACAGATTTAGAATACTTTGGGTGAAACAATGACATGCATCCCAAAAGGTGCGTTCAAAAAATCTTCGCACAACCCAAATGCAAGGGCCGCCCAGAACTATTATGTGGTGGAGTATTTGTCTCAAACCCCTTGTGTGATGTCCACTTTGGAGGTCCTCCAAAGCTGCCCTTCCCAGAGGAAAGATTTGTTAACCGCTTTAGGATCTACCGAGACTTGTAATCCAGTTACCATCATGTTGGATACAACCGACTTAAAACCTCGTCTTCCTTACCATGTAGCGTTTCAGATAGTAGTGGCTCACCCCACGAAAACTTTTACTCGAAATATTTTCCACACGGTGTTTGATGAGGGCACATTAACATGCGTTAGGTCGTTGGCATGTTGGAAGGCCATTGGTCAGCCCGTTTTGTCTTCGTCACCTACTCTTCTCACTGATTTCGATGGAAATTTGTTCCGACCAGATGGTATCATTCCCTCTTTCCCCATGCAGTTAGGAGGGAATACCATGTGCGTCAAGGTAGAATTAGTCGACGCGTCCCTCGACTACAATCTCTTGTTAGGAAGGAGTTGAACTTATGCCATGCAAGCAGTGGTTGCTAAAAAAATTCGGGTCTTGTTGTTTCCACATGAGGACTAGATTGTGACCATTGATCAATTGTCTTTCTCCAGACCTGACCCTTCATTGGGGGTTTATGTGGTTCCTATGATTGATAATCCTCAACCAGGCATAGTCAACGTAGGGGTTGGTTTGTGCCCATGTTTGATGGGTACCTTCAATTACCCACCCCCTCAAAGCGATGTTTATTCGACCACCATAAGGTTGATATTTTCCAAGTTTCGTCGTTTCATATGACTTACTTCAATGATCCGTGGATACTTCCTTCCCCATCGGTCACGATCGATGGGACAGGGCACCCGGGCATGTCCATGCCCTTGTCCACAGCTAAAGTAGTGTACTCTTTAGTCTAGCAAGCTTCAGCCAACATAGATCCAACTCTTGCACAAGAGTTCAACCTGCTTCTATATCCTATTTGGGCTCAAGGTTCAATCACTGACACCGATTCGTTAGACTTAGTCTTTCCCTCTGACGAAGCAGTAAATGAAGCAATGACTAGTCTGGACAAACCCTGGGATGATCTTCATCATAGATCATACTTCCTCCCAGAGTTAAGCAAAATTGAAGCCAGAGAATTCACCTTGACTATGACTGGAGATAGGTCTTGTCCTATTAATCCCTTAGCTACACATGAGTTCTATGCTGAGGGTAATATGGAAACCATCACTGAAAACATATCGATCAATATCTCTCGAACCCCTAGTGTCATGGAGAATTTTTTCATCGGAGCTAACTGCTCCCCCGGAGAGATTCAAATCTACACAGGTCTATTTAAAGAATTATGTGATGTTTTTTCTTGGTCTTATGAGGAAATGCCATGCATCGATCCAAAAATAGTCGAACATGAAATCATAACTTATCCATATGCCAAGCCTGTTAGACAGAAGAATTGTCCAGTTAATCCCAAGAAAGTAGCAGCCATTAAGGTAGAAGTTGAGAAACTGCTAAAAGTTGGTTTTATCTATTCTATCCATTTGAACCAATGGGTGTCAAATCCTATGCCGGTAAATAAGAAACAAGGCATGATTCATGTATGTATAGAATTCCATGATTTGAACAAGGCTTGTCCAAAAGATAATTTTCCTACACCGTTCATCGACCAAATAATTGATGAATGTGTCGGTTGTGAGGTCTTCTTTTTCATGGATGGTTTTTCGGGATATAATCAAATACAAATCAAACCCAAGGATCAACACAAAACGACATTCATTTGTCCATGGGGTACATTCGTGTATCGTAAGATGCCCTTTGGTCACAAAAATGTTGGCGCGACCTTTCAGCGGGCCATGTCTTTTGCTTTCCATGACCTCAAGCATATATTTGAGGCTTATTTAGATGATTTAGCATCTTGATCTCACAAGAGAACGGATCATCCCACACACCTCCAACTTATCTTTGAGCGTTGTCGCTACTTCTAGATTCGCTTGAATCCAAACAAGTGCAACTTTTGTGTAACGCCAGGATGTTTGTTAGATTTCATAGTGTCAACAACAGGGATCATGGTCAATCCTCTCAAGGTTGAGGAAATAATTCAGTTGCCTCCCCCATGCACAATCCTTCAACATCAGAGTCTACAAGGCAAGGCAAATTTTTTAAGACGTTTCATCGCCAACTATGCCGAGATCACAAAGGGCTTTATGCGCTTACTGAAGAAAGACGTTCCTTTTTATTGGGATGATGTTGCTCAATGCTCTTTCAAAGTGTTGAAACATACCCTCACAACTGCCCCTCTGCTTCGGCCACCTAACTATAACAAAGATTTTTTTATTAATCCTTGTTGCAGCAGAGTCAACCATCGGCATGGTCATAGTTCAGGAGGATGACTTGTTCCCAGAATATGTGATCTATTACCTAAGCCGAGGCCTCATAGGACCGGATCTCAATTATTCTCATATTGAAAAACTTGCGTTGGCAGTAGTCCATGTTGTTCAACGGTTCCGTCATTATGTTATGTTTCGCAAGACCACTGTCATTGCTGTCATGAATCCATTCCAATACATGTTGACACAATGGGTAATAGGCGAAAATATCAGTAGGTGGATAGTCGTCCTCCAGGAGTTTGACTTAGATTTCATTTCATTGAAATCCAAAATTTCACTCGTCTTCACAGAACTTATTTCGGAACTTCCAATTGAGTCAGGGGATGTTGTGCCTGAAGAGTCGCCTATCAGAGGAGATATGTTTTTTATCACATATTCGGACCCCTGGTACAGAGATATACTTATCTATATCCGGACTTTGAAGTGCCCTGCCTCTTCTTCTCATGATGAGCGTCGACGTATATGCCATCAGGCTAATAATTATCTCATACTCGATGATATGTTGTATCGAAGAGGTGTAGACTGCGTCCTGCGTCAATGCCTCACTCACGAAGAAGCAGTTATCATGCTTAATGATTTCCATACTGGAGCCTGTGGAATTCATTTGTCTGGGTTGGCAATAGCCCAAAATATTTTACGAGCAGGTTACTTCTGGCCAACACTAATCAAATATTGTATCGAATTGGTCAAGAAGTGCCACCCGTGCCAGATCTTCTCTCGGAAGATGAGGGCACATCCCTCTTCCATGTTTCCTATCATCACAGTTGGTCCCTTCACCAAGTGGGGGATTGATTACACTGCATGAAACCCTCCTTCAGCAAGGGGGCACTATTATATCATTGTATTCATAGACTACTTCACGAAGTGGGTCGAATCTATGCCAACATTTAAAGATGATGGAGAGACTGTGGCTCTCTTTTTATTCAACCAAATAATAGCAAGGTTCGGTGTCCCGAGGGAGATTGTCACTGACCATGGCAGACACTTTCAGAACCAGATGATGACCGATTTAACATCAAATCTTGGGTTGAGGCAAGAACATTCGTCACCCTACTACCCCCAAGCAAATGGTTAGGTGGAGGCAAGAACAGTGAACGATCAACTCAGCCAAGTCAAATTGGCATTTGATGTTATACTCAGCATTATGGGCTTACCGCACATCTGTTAAGACTGCAACCAGTTTCTCACCTTTTCAACTCATTTATGGGCTGGAAGCAGTCTTTCTTATCGAATGTCAGATCCCGTCCCTAAAGTTGGCAGTACAATTATTGCCAAATACTTCTCCACTTGCAGAATGGTTATTATACCTTGAGTGGCTCAATGAGAAGTGTCGTGATGAGACCCTGGCCAACGAGGCTCACAAACATAAAGTCAAGTGTTAGTATGATAGGTCTGTTCGTCCTCAAATTTTCTCTGAAGGTGACCTTGTCCTGGTCTATGACCAAGATAAGGACCCCCTGGGGCCAGGAAAATTCAAACCCATGTGGTTCAGACCTTTCATCATAAAAGAGGTTCTAAAAAAGGGTGCTTATCATCTGGTTGAATTTGAAGGGAATGCTTTGGCAGAGCCTAGAAATGGGCTCTACCTCAAGAAGTATTACTCATAGGCAGGTCACCATGGGTAACTTTTTGTAAAATATGTATAGTCTTTGTACTATTACTTTCTAGTATCTTTTAGTATTATGGACGTGTCATTTTTTATGTTATCTTTCGTCACTTTGGCAGATGTCAAGTGAATTTGAGGTGTTCATTGGGTATGCAGACGGTGCTATCCGACACACTTGGAGGCTTGCCTTCGCAGCTTGGGTAATTTTTACACCTCGAGGCCAGTTATTATCTTCTGGAGGTATATGCTTAGGTGACACCACAAACAATGTCACCGAGTACAATGCAGTTATTGAGTTGCTTCGTGGCGCCCTGTCATTTGGTATCTCTCATCTCTGGGTCTATTTAGACGCTCATCTGGTTGTGTCGTAGTTAAATAGAGTCTACCGTGTTCATGATATGAATTTACACCGACGATTCCTTAGGGTACATCTCTTAGAATGAAGCTTTGATTATATTACATATTTTCTTGTTCCTAGGAGATTAAACCAAATTATAGATACTCTAGCTAATCAAATTTTAGATTGGCATCTCACACACATATGAAAGGATATACACATAAACATGTAAACACATTTTTTAAGGCAAAAATGATCCATAAGACACAAAACGACATAAAAATCCATATATAATATCATAGTCACCGAAGTACATAGGTGGACGTAAGCGCCTCAAAAGTATGACCAATAACGAGTCATGGGGCTTATGCCCTCAAAACATATACACAAGTAGTGCTCTCGGCATGTGAAAAGTCTAACTAAGGTCAGGGCCTGTGGGCCCTATTGTACTGATCAACAGCGTTTGCCAAATGCCAAAATAATCGAACCCACATCCATGGTGCCCCCACTACATGAGCCTGCATAGATGGTGGCAGATCCTCAATCTCTTCCATAGGGACTGTGCGGGTGAGAAAGATAAAGTTTCGCTCGATTCATCCCAACACCCTCTCAGCCTCCCCAGCTGGAAGCTCTCCTATTGTTGCTAGTCCCCCTATGGCAGCAGGTGCGGCCCCTGGCCAAGGATGACGCATGTTCCTCGCATAGTCCGTTGGTCGCACTGGTCCCACATATACACACAATAGATAAAATATCCATCAAATACTCTGGTATAAAAAAATTGATATATAAAAATAAAACAACAAAACAATGATGTAAACTTACCCATCTCTCCTCGCTCCTCACCAGGAGGTACTGTTATCTCAGGATCTCTCGAGAAATCAATCCCAGCATAAGGGTAATCCTCTATGACTAGGATCTGTCACGACAACCAAGCGAAGAAATCATTTTCAAAGGACTCATTGGTCCTTCCACCATCCTGTCATGGTAGTAACACTGCCCATCTACAAATTGCAGGAAGAGAAGCCTGATGTCCTTGTACCAGCACTTGAGGATTGAATCTCAGAACTCTTTCAAAGAAGAAAGAGCATAGAATCGTCTCGAACCTGAAGTTCCTCTGCGTCTGTTACCGGAAATCTGTCAGCTGCCTCTTCAACAGTGTAGTGCTCCAGTCAAATATTTGTGCATTTAAGCACTGGACTGCACAGTTCATTTGTGCACGGGACGCCTGATGTAGAGCCACAGAACCAGTCATCCACCCAATAAGCAACACAATCGCATACAGCGATAAGTCAATAATATTTCTTATAGGCACCTGTGAGCTCAATCGGTCTGTACTAGCCTCACAATAAAGTCCTATCAATTCCGATATGTTATGAGGCCCCGAAGGAAATGTCCAAAAGTTGACTAGTTCCCCTCTCCTGGAGATGCTAGTCAAAAAATATATGTCCTCTGTCGTGGGCACCAATGACTGCCCCTTTAACATAAAGGCCTCTGCATCAGGATTCCAATAATCAACCAAGGCATTCAGTAGCCTAGGTTGTGCCCACATAAAAGGACATAAGAAGAACTTGAGCAGCCCACATTGCATTAAGGTAGCCACAACATTGGGGTCTTCCCCGACCAACTCACTAACCTCCTCATGCTTTCTTTCCCTCCAGTGAACATACATCCTGCAAGACACCAAGTTCAGGAGGGTTAACCCTTGTTTTTTAATTTTTTTAATTTTTTTCATTCAATAATGGGGTCCACGTGGGTTGTAATGATGACAGTCGCATGTACACGCATGCAGTTTTTACTCCGCCTGAATGTACACACGGCCTATCATAGGACAACCCGCATGGACCTAGGGACAACCTTTTGAAGGTCGGTGCCCCCCAAAAACTTGAAACCCAAAGCATAAATAAAGATTTAAATTACAAGAGGAGAAAGTTTATACTTACTTGGTCCAGACAGATGGTTGTTTCATCCACTGTAGCTCCCGGAATCACCACTTTTATCAAAGGGTGTTTTTTGCTCCAGAGTCAATTTCCAAATCAGCAATGGTGATAATGAGCTGCCAACTTCTATTTATAGACTTTTTGGCCTCTTTTTGTCACTTTTTTGGCCCCCCTTATCATTTTCTTTAAACCAAAAACCATTTAGAGTGATACAGGAGTTGCATTGAAAGGGTATGTTCAGGTATCAGGACATATTTTTTGGAGTTTTGGGTAACTTTTGACGGTCCGTGGAAAAATATCAGATCATCAACTTGAGCATGTAGGTTAGGTTTCCACCCTGACTTTTGTATCTCGTAGTCTTTATCCCTTTGCCATAGGATCGATCCCATCAAGTTGCGACATGGAACCATCATTGTTGCTTTAAAAGTGTTGTGAGTTGGTGGTAGAGCTTACCGGAACACGGATGCCCTAGGTAGAACTTGGTTGCATCAGGGTGTCCATGTTGTCTCTAATCACTGTAGGCTCGGGAGTCCTTGTTGTTTTTCCTGATTACAAGTTTGAGCCTCATTTACATGATTCCATTTCACGCTTGACCTCACCCTCGGGACTCCCCAAAGACATAACGGGTCTTCTTTTAAGCCCTTTTCAAACCCTCTAAACATGAAAATATTGTCGAGCGATCTTGTGGCCTTTCACGCTCGTTAAACTGAAATTTGAAGTCACGTCTATCCGACGGTAGTTTACCCCTTTTTCGGTCCAGACAGTCAACTATACAAACAAAGGTATACTCTAAGGAACTTCAGTTCTCTAGAAGAGTACTCTCAGGTATCATTTTAACCCTTTTTCGGGCCTGAGGGACTAAATGTACGAAAAAGGAACCCCCACGGAGTCCATAGTTAAGCTCTTTTCAGACTCCCTAAAATTGAAAAGATCGTCGAGTGACCTTATTCTTTCACACTCGTTAAAATGGTCTAGAAGAACATTCCTGACGGAGTCCATAGTTAATATTTTTTCAGACTCCTTAAAAATGAAAAAATTGGTCGAGTGATCTTGTCTTTATCACACTCATTAAAATCATTTTGAATAGACGTATTTTCGGTGCTAATTTACCCCTTTTTCGAACCGACTAGACTACTTTCAAAAAAGGTACACCTTGGAGTCTCCTTTTACGTTTTTTTTTTTTTTTTTCAAACTCTCTAAATATGAAAAACCACTGAGCTTACCTTCTTTGGGCTCGTTAAACTTACATCGAAGGATGTTACCATTGTGTGTTTTATTAATCGCATTTGCATGCCCGCGTCTTTGGCCTAATGCTGGCTCCATGTTGCTCTCAACTGAACCATCTAAAGCATGCCTTATATGCAAGCCTTGTAGCACTTTGCCTCTACGTCTTGACACGTTTGGCCCCTAGAGGATTTTTCCCGAGTGTCCTTTTCTTGCATATGTCCCTTTTCCCTGAGCATCCCTGTGTTTCGTACACTTGGAACTAGTATGTTTGCGACACTCGATCCTCCTTTGTAACGTAACATTATTTTATTATTTTTCCAAAATTATTGAAAAAGACAAAAAAATTAAATATACCCCAAAAAGAGGAAGGGAAAAGTATTTTATTTATTGGTAGTATAATGAATCGCCCTTGGATAAAGCACATTTGTCTATTTGTTCGTCAAACTCTGGGATTTAATACGACCTTAGGAAGTTGTTCTCTCTACATAGAGCTATGTCCTCCTCTATTTGGTTATTTTTCCAAACATGTGGAGAGTTTGTGTTGCCTCCTACCTCGTAAACTTATGTTAATGTTATGTTGCCTTAGTCTCTTCATTTGTCGTGTTGTTGTCCAAGGGAAGTTTTTACCAAGCCTGATTTGGCCCCTCTAGAGTTTGTCTCTTTCCCTCATGCCCGGCCATCCTGAACGTCCAATCAAGTCTTTGTTCGAAATTAATGAAGCCTTCAGTCTGATCATCAAGATTCTCTAGTCCATGACCAACGAGTTGTCGAAGACCTCTGGGTAGTGCAGTCATACACTCATATTACACGCCTACCTGAATTTTGAAGATTTTGAAGTTGTTGCTCGAGCTTTGAAGACCTCATCTCCAGCCATCAGGCCTTAGCAGCTTCTAAGAAGATGGATACTCTACACGTATAAATTTTTGATTTCGAGATGTAGCTCTGTTGTGTATTGTTCGCAACTACACTTTATATAGTTATATGACATGGATCTATAGTGTATTTGATTGGTAGCCATGATTTTATTTTATCCTGAGCATGGGTATGCCTGCCTCGGTGAGACAATTGTTATTTTTGCAGACGGCACCTCCCGATATCTGGTCCCTGGGCTCACCTGTTCGGCACATTGGTGAAGATTGTTAATGTATTTCGGCCATCAGATGCTCTTCTAACCTCACACATTAGGGGGCATTTGTTATAACCCTAATTTGCACCAGACATGCTTACCTAGAATTAGCCCATATCAGATTCCTTCTTTTCCAAACATTGTTGAACAACTCTTCTTAAAAACACCTTTTATAAAGGCCCATGTGCCATGCTCCATTATTGCACGCGTGTACATGCTAGCTGACCCAAGACAGCCTGCGTGTACCTACAAAAGCATGAAAAAAGGAAAGTTGTTGATGGAACACACAGCTTTGGGTGAGTTAATTAAACCTTTCGGCCATGCATGGCCAAGGGTTCAACCAAATACCTAGCTTCTTCTAGCCTATAAAATAAGGGTTAGGGGTCCCATTTGGAAGAGGAGAATCATAGTAAAGAAACTATACCCGGTTGTGCATTCCCTTTGTCCCAACCCTTTAGCCATCCTTGTGCAAAGAGAAATATAGAACAAAGAAGTTGGAGGACAGTTCAAGAGGAGCCCAGGACCAGGTCTGCCGAGCAGTTTCCGGCTTCATCATTGTAAGTTGATTTGTTGAAGTTAATAATAAAGACATACTTTTCTCGTCCCACCATATGAGGTTTTCATAGTTTATTGCATACATATTGATTGAATCTCTAACTCATTAATCTGTAGATCAAATGCATGTGGAGTTCTTTGTTTGTCTTGTGTGAATGCAGGTCATCCTTGGGAGGAGAGCTGCAGTCAAAGAGGGATAAAACGTGAAGAAGGATCGATATCAAATGCCCGAAATAAGGTATGCTCACTTGATCTTCTTAACTATGTATTTTCTTAAGAATAATGGGGATTAGGTTTGGGACAATGGTAGAAAGTAGGATTCTTTAGGTCTTTTTTGCATGCTTAATAAAACCCTAAGTCCTAGTCCGTAGAGGGATTTCCCACTCACAACATGAGGATGGAGCCAAATGGCTCACAGGATCTCCTCTCACATGACGACGTTGTGGACGATCTTGTGGCTTATGGTTGGGACGGGTTCATAAAACAATTCGAGGGTTTTAACCTCAAATTTTCTCAAGCCTTTACCCAAACTTTCGATGGCACTAAGGCTAAGATAAGAGATCTATAGTTGGAAGTGACCAAGGGTTCAATTGCAGAGGCCATTGGATTTCCACATAACGAAACTCATTGGTTTAAAAACCTCAAGTTCGAAGGCGTCCCATGGCACCTACTAATGGCTTCCAAGAGATCGTGTTATAGTGTAAAATCTACAACCATTGTTTTATTTAAAGCACGATGGCATGGTTTACTGTTGATACTTAAGCAATTTGTCACCTGTGAGGGTAGATAAGGACTAGTTTTCATGTATCATGTATGTTTGTTTATGGTATTTTTAGGTTTTGTTTTAAATATTCCATTCTACCTACTTAAGAGCCTGCAAACAATGGCCAAATTTTACCAAAGGAAAAACTTAAATGCACAGTCTAGTTTATTCCATCACGGCCTTATTCTAATTCTGGTCATTTCGCAATTTTCTAAAGTTCGGGATAGTTGGAAAGATTTTGTGGATAGAAATGGGTTCATCCTACCTAAAACCGTGATAGACTCACCTCTTCCTTTTAATGAGCCCTATATTCCTTTTCAATCAACCCCCTCTCTGGAAAACCTACATGTCGAAATGCATGAAAGCTTTGTGTCTATAATTAAAACACTTGTTTTTGTCCATAAATCATCCAAAGGAAAAAACCTGACCCGTGATTTTATTCCCAAGAAATCCTTAGAACATGTATTGGATGGTCTTAAGGATAAATTCCTTGATTTTCCTAGTCTTGAGCCAGTTATGGTTGATTTAAATGGAGTTAAAATCAAGAAATAAGGTAGGCGAAAAACACAGAGAATTCCAGACATTGATTTTAAAAATAAAAAGACATGGTCAAATCATATCCAGAACACTAAGAAATTGACATTGCAATCATGAAAAACCTATCCCTATTATTGAGGTCGATGACTGGATTTCTGAGGATGATACTGATGTCGATACACCACTGTTCGATTTCGTATCGAATCTGCCTCCGTTCTTAAAGAAACAACAAGGTTTTTCAGACATTTAACATGATCTTAAAATCATGGAATAGCGTAAGTTACCCACTACAAAGAGGACTCTGCCTTTACCAAGCATGGAACTGGTGCATTGTGAGAGTTGTTTTGATTGGATAGAAAGGTATTATTAGGATGTTCCTTACCTATAGGCACAGTTGAATCAATTGGTTACGAGTAACTCAATTCTTGAGAGGGAAAATGATGAGCTCAGAGCTTGCATTTGATCAAACTCACACAAAGCCAACAAGCGTATTAAGCAATCTGGGAATGTGGTTATTAAATATTCAACCAATTTCAATACTATTATAAACTCAGATCTGTTTGATGTCTCTCTTTCAAATTTCTGAATTGGTAAATAGTTTGTTGTATTTCATGATTTGATTATGTTTGGATAATAAGTAAATTCGTTTTTATTTTTTTATTATTTTAGATTAGCTACAGAGTCGAAAGATTTTGTAGCTTGTCTTTTCGAATTTATTTTTTTGATCATTGTCTAAATTTGATTTTCATTTTCATTATTTCAGTTGGAAAGAATATTGATGGGTTACGATCAAGGGAATGAGTCATGGGTTGATCATTTAGTGGACTAGTAATTTTCAGTTTTGAAAAACAATGTTTATTAATGTAACTCTTTTGGGTTGAAAGACTTCAACAGAAGTATCTGTTTGTTATTTTATTTTAGTAAAAAACTTATTTTAAAAGATCTGCCTCTATCTTACATGATAGGAGGAACAGATCAGAATCTTGTTCAAATAGCAATGTTTTCCTAGTGATAGGGGCAATTCCTTCTGGAACATATAATGGACATATTTTTTTGAAACTATATTGGAAAACAAGTTACTCTTGGCTTCCGTCCTGTGTAGACTGTGCAGTGTTTTTCATTGTTTTCTCATGTAATTTTACATTTGAAATTTTATCTGTATCGAATTAGCTTTAGTCTATTCTGCACGTAATATTTTATATCATGCTTTTCTTTATGTCGTTCATTATATTTTGGTTCAGTTTATATCTTTGATTGATCATATATTTAAGTATTTTGAGTTTACATCTGATGCTAGATAGATGATAACACCATTATCGAGAATTGGAAATTCTTTCATTCTTAGTTATTGGACATTTCAAGGTCACATGATATATAATCATTTGTCTTTTTGTTGTCATAAACTCATTCTGGAATATAAAAGACTTATTTGAGTTTCTTCAGGAAGTATTATTCTTTCTTTTCTCATAGGTTTACACTTGACACAGGACAATAGGAGCTCACACAAATTATAAAGAGATGAATCTAGTTTAGTATTGTTGATCAGCGAGAAGTTAGTTAGTGTATTATTTATTTAATTTGTTAATTTGTGAATGAATAGTGATTGCATCATTTAAACGTTAAATGCTTTGTCTATTTTCTTCATATCATCTACAATCATATTCATTCATTGTTTATTAGTTTGGTATTTAAAGTATTAGAATAATTTTGTTATATTTAATCTTGTTTAGATCCATTTATCCTAAAACAAATTATTTTCACAAGGCTTTTCTTAAACCTTGTAATTTGTATATAGATATTGTACATAAACATTGTTAGTTGGGCATTTGTAATTAAAGTTTTGATTGTTAGAATTGTATCCTTAGTTAGTTCACATCTTTTAGTTTTTTTTTATAATCCTAGTTAGCTAATGGAGCCATAAAACCCACCAGGGTAGATTATATCAAACGACTTGGGTTAAATAGACAACCTCGGTTCGGATCTACCCTTCTCGTTGATGGTGTGTCATAAACGCCTGTTAACAGGTCTCCACCATTGAAGAAACTAGGGACTTTACCAATATGACAATGGATGAATTACATGGGTCTCTTATAGCATATGAAATGAGAACAGGTACAGAAAGTGACTAGCCAAACAATGAAGCAGCCTTTAAATCCATAAATAAGACAAAAGATAAGGATAATGACCTTGATGAAGAAATAGAAAATTTCATAAGAAGGATCCAGAAGGGAACTGGCAGATACAAAGGTAAGTCTCCTCTCAAATGATTTAATTGTGGTAGAATAAGACATATTTCTGAAAAATTTTGCTATAAAAAGAGAAGTCTCAACAATAAAAAGAGATTCTACTCCAAGGATGATGACATCTCCTCAGATGAGAGTGATGAACAAGATAATGATGGAGGAGAAGTCCTCTTCATAACCCAAGAAACCCAGGATGATGATCACAAGAGTTCTAAAGAAGAAGAAATAATTTCTGAAGAATATTCAAATGAAGAAACCAACCTTGATTCCTTTTGGGGATACAAAGACAATGTAGAGAGAGAACAAGAAGATGAGAATCTTGAAAAGTTGAAGCATGTTGAAACTGAAAATAACAATCTTAGAAACACAAGCATAATACTTAAAGGTGAATTGAGTAGTTGTGAAGAACAGAATTACAATATTGAAAATACCATTGGTAGCTTGAAGGAACAATTAGAATATTATGAGAAATTGAAAGAAGAATTGGATCACACAAAAGGGGAGCTACTATTGACAATAGAAAAGTTGAAGAAGTTTGAAAAAAGAACTAAAAAATTAGATGAGATCCTTAGCAGTCAAATATCTCCAAACGACAAGATGGGACTAGGATACAATGACAATTTGAAGACAACAAAACAAGAGAAGGAAGATGAAAATGATGAAACCAACACTCTAGAGCAAGTTGAACAACAAGATAGAAGACTAGAATTCAAAAGGAATGAGACATCAAGAATATCCTCTCCCATCAGGTATGAAAGCAATCATTATGAAGGAAACTAAAGAAGAATAGATCGTGAACCCAGATGAACCACACTACAAAGAATATCACTTACTCCCAGGTATCAAAATTTCTTTCTTGGACATTGTTATACTTGTGGAAATTTTGGACACAAGGAAATCAATTGTAGAATCAATGAAAGTAATAACTACGCAAGCTACATGAATGTTGAAAATAGTAGATATGGAAATGTTCATAGACCTATCAACAAAAATTATAATCCATTTGAACCATTAATTGATCAAAATATTGTATGCTACAAGTGCAATAATATTGGTCACAAAGAATGAGATTGCAGAGAGATGAAGGAAGATAATCCTATGCCAAATGTCCCTATACCAAATACAACATGGAAAAGGAAATAAATTCCACACAATGAAAATCGTCAAATAGCATCGGTCACTAAAGAATGCAAAGAATAATATGAGTGGTTCATAGACAATGGGTGTTCATCTCATATGACCAGAGATCAAAGAAAATTTGTCATCTTGAAGAAAAAGGGTGGAAATGTTGCATTTGGAGATTACTCATCTACCAAAATACTTGGAAAAGGAACTGTAAAGCTTGAAGTGAAAATGTAAAAGCAAGAAAATTCCTATTGGTTGAAGATATGAAGAATAATCTCCTCAGTTTCAGCAAAATATGTGATCAAGGATACACTCTTACGTTTGACTCCCAAAAATGTAAAATCAGAGAAAAGAACTCAGGACGATTGGTTGCAACTGCAATAAGAAGACCGAACAACATATACATCCTAGACATGAAGAAGAGAGAGAAGATAGAAGCCACACAAATGGATTCCGAGGAGGAAAAATTCCCAAAGACCAAAAATAAGGATGAAGTATTATTGAGTGCCACATGTTCAGGGGGGGCATCCCCAAAGAAGAAGGTCACCTTATGCCATTGAACTTAGGGGGAGAAGCCCTGCCCTTTGCCATTGATTTCAAAGGGGGGGAGGAATTGGGATCATGATGACTGGGGGAGCATGAGTGTTGCCTTCAATGAAAAATGGGGATATTGTTGGAAGATTGGTTGTTGTCAGTGATGTCAACCCTAGCCATTGGATTTTGGACCCCACAGTTGATTGAAGTAGATAGACATGAAGGAAATTACACATGCAGATACAATGCCCATGGATGGATAGTATATTTCATGCTACTTCCAGTGGTATGTGGCACGTCACGTGGATCCTCACGATTGAAGAGAAATGAATTTTTGAAGATGACAATGTGAATTGAAGCAGAAACTACATGTCGGCCCTAATGTTAAAAGGAAGTGACATAAAGGGTATAAATACATCTCATTATACATTTGTTTTTCAACACACACAAGTTTATTAATGAGAAAGGAGATATAAGTCTAATTTATGAGGAAATCAGAAGTAAAGAAGGTCGAATTTCAAGGGAGAATGAAGTCTTTTGGTGATGTATTCTAAGGTATGTTGTTCACAGGTCATCTTACCATTTTCGCTATAAATTTGTTTCTAGAATGATTCATATGGTGAAATTTGGAGGATATTGAGAAGACATATCTAGGTACGTATGGTAAAAATTTCATCTCTTTATTTGCTATAATTTTGGAGATACACTCTGTGGAAGATAGGGTTTTTGACTAGTTCTGAAGCTAGTCATAAACAAATGTTCTGGGTAAAATAGTCATAAAATATTCATAGAGAATCCAAATGAAGTGAGACCAATTGCATTGGAAACAGTACAGGCTTTAGTTTCCTTTGTACTAATTTCAGAATCTGATATTAAATATTGAGCGTGGGGAATTATGTACAAGTTCGCTCTCCTAAATAAACCAAAATCGAATAAGGTCTACCATTTTCTCTATAACTCATTTTCTAGGAGGATTCAAGGAGTGAAACTTGGAGTTTTAGAGAATACATTGAGTAATATTATCTATAGGATCAAAGTATTCCAAGAAGTGAATAATTGCAGAAGTTGAAGAAGTCTCATGAAGCATTATCAGTTTTTATGTGATGGTTGGTTGATGGTGATAATTTAATGTAAAGTTTTATTATATCTCGTATATTCTTGGGTGGAAGGAAGGGGAAAGGAAGGAGAGGTCAAACCTCTCTTGATATTGGAGTACTTTATATTCCTTTTGAAGGTTTATCCCTCCCTTTATATTTGGATGTTGTAGCTACCTTTGAAAGTCATTACTTCCTTTGGACAATAATACATGATTACTCCTTATATATTGTGCATGGTGTATTGGTGTATCTCTTATACTATTCTTCATTGTTCATTGGATAGTCTTAATTTTTTATTGGATATAAATTGAATACATGATTTGATTGAAGTACATGTTCAAAAATACTAATTGCTCTAAATATTGATCCACCCCTCTCTCAGTATTTCCAACAACCATCAGATCAAGATAGCCCCAAAAGACAGGTACAAGACCACTTTCACCACAGAATGGGGGTCCTACCAGTACATAGTCATGCCTTTTGGACTGAAAAATGCACCAGCAATATTTTCTATAGTAGTCATAGCTACATTCAAAGAATTCATCCACCAGTTTCTAGAGGTATATCTAGATGATTGGACAATCTACAATTTGTCGAAAGACCATGTAGAGGTGTTGAGGCTGATGTTAGAGAGATGCAGGCAGTGTCAAATATCGCTAAACATAAAGAAGTGCATCTTTGCAACACCTTTTGGGATACTATTGGGCCATATAGTGTGCAAACAAGGCTTGCTAGTAGATCTTTCTAAGATTGTAGTAATTGTTAATCTACCACCACCAAAATTAGCATGTTAGTTAAGAGAAACATTGGGACACACGGGATACTACAGGAAATTTATAAAAGGGTATGCATAGATTACTGCGCCAATGGAGAAACTGTTGAGAAAAGATAGCAAGTTTTAGTAAATGAGGACTATCAACGAGGACTGGACACTCTAAAATAGAAGATGGTTATTGCACCAATTCTAGTATTCATGTATTGGGAGAATAAATTTCATGTGCATGTAGATGCCTCGGCTATAGAACTTGGAGCTATTCTGGTGCATCCAGGAACAGGGGAATTGGACCATCCTATATCATTTGCTAGCAGAAAACTATCAGAGTTAGAGAAGAATTACAATACCACAGAAAGAGAAGGCCTAGCTATGGTCTATGCACTTCAAAAGTTCAGGCATTACTTATTGGGAAAACATTTCAAGATGTTTACAGATCATTCATCTCTCAAATACCTAGTCAACAAGTCAGTGTTGGAGGTGAGAACTTGTAGATGGTTACTATTGTTCCAAGAATTTGACTTTGAAGTGATAGTCAAACCAGGGAAGTTGAATGCATGACCTGATCACCTGTTAAGGATCACCAATGGAGAGGAACCTATGAGTCTAGAGGAAAACTTCCCTGTTGCACAGTTATTTTCAGTCCAAGTAGATGATGAATATTTTGCTGACATCATTCAATACTTGAGTACGGGGACTGTGCCACAAGAATTCAATATTGCGCAGAAGAAAAATATGGTAGTCAGAGCTGCATATTATCAATTGATTGCAAGACACTTATAAAATATGGGTGTAGACATCACCTTGAGAAGATGTGTACTGGAACATGAAAGACCTAGGATTTTAGCAGAGGCCCATGAAGGAATAGAAGGAGGACATTATGCATGAAAATATACCACATAGAAGGTATTACGCGCAGTACTATGGTGGTCGATGGTTCACAAGGATTTAAAGGCCTACTTCTATAGATGTGATGTATGTCAGAGGGTTGGTAAACCCAATAGATGGGATGAGATGCCCCTAAGGCCACAAGTAACCTTCTAGGTATTCAACAAAAGGGAAATAGACTTTGTGGGACCAATTAACCCACTAGCAAAGAGGTCAGGAGCAAGGTATATTATTACTGCAACATAGTACTTAACAACATGGGCAGAAGCAACACCAGTAAAACATTGCATCATAGAGACAACAACACACTTCTTGTTTGAGCAAGTGATCACTAGATTTGGATGCCTAAGGATTTTGATGAGTGACCAAGGAACTCACTTCATTAACAGCACTATCAAGGATATGATTGAGGAGTTTGAAGTTTATCATCAGAAGAGTACACCATATCATCCTCAATCAAATGGAATAGTGGAAGCCTTTAATAAGATCCTAGAAAATTCACTGACAAAGATCTTCAATGTCAATAGGGATGATTGGGACCTGAAGATACCAGCAGTACTATGGGCATATAGGACTACATGTAAAAACTTGACAGGAAATACACCATTCATATTGGTGTATGGACAAGAAGCAGTGGTTCCATTAGAATTTTTGGTACCTAGTCTATGCGTAGCAGAAATTACGAACATGGTAGAGCGAGGCACAGTACAAGAAAGGCTAGGTCAGCTAATGCTCATGGAAGAAGACAGGATTCTAGTAGGGTTTCACCAAGAGGTATAGAAATCAAGGGACAAAGCTTGGCATGATAGACATATCAAAAGGAAAAGTTTTAAGGAGGGAGACCTAGTGTTGATGTGCGACAGTAAATCTCTTCAGCACCCTGGAAAACTCAGAATGCATTAGTTGGGACCATATGAAATAAAGACCATTAGAGATGGGCGATCTGTATAGCTGAAGGATTTTGGAGGAAAAGAAATCAGAGGAATGATCAATGGAATTCGACTGAAACTGTATAGGGATAGTGGACCTCCTAGCACTTAGGAATTCAAAAAAAAAATGCACCAAACAAAAGAGGACTATGAACAGCAACATGGGTTACCGCGCCAGACACCAACAAACAACATGTAGTTAAAATAGATTTAGCACAAAAAAAATGTCCATGTGCACCAATGAAACAACATACCGTGCACTTGGAAAACCTAGCACATCAAAAAAGGACCAATGGTCAGAAAAATGGTGATTACGGAAAAAAGGCGCCAACTGGAAAAATGGTGGTTATGAAAAAAAGTCACCAAGGGAATTGAATGTCAAGTATGCGGGAAGCACCAATTCATTTAAACCACATCTCAAGGAACTTCTTCGATAAGTTTCATGTCACTTATTATATAATAAAGGCACGCTGGTAACATAAGGGTTATTGTGAAATTGAGAAATCACAAAGCGATAGAGTATACGGAGCAGACATCGATCTAGCAAGAGTTACACAGTGAACTAGCTCGGCGGAAATCATCTCTAACCACCATGGCACCACTCAAGTTAGGTGCATTGATCTAGGCCTACAGAATACCTCAAATCCATCACATAGCACCACAACATCCCCATAGAATGGAACAGGAACCCGCACAGACTACCGAATTCGTCAACATGGATGAAATTCCCTCACCCAATGTGGAACCAGCGAGCCCCACACCTGTGGTGGAGGAAACCCAATCAACATTAGCGATTGGCATGGACATTGATATTCCAGAAATGGGACAGGGCCAATAGGCCAAGGATGTAGGAAATCCTTCGCGCCCTGAACACACAGAAGGGGCCCTAAGGGTAAATGGGACAGCCACAAACTAGACAGAAGCGGTTGTGCTAGGACAGGAACACACAGCAGCATCGAAGCAACAATAGGAGGGGATAGTAGAAGATTTTACCAGTTGGCCGAAGGCATATGCCAATGATAGAACAATGGAGGTTGGAACCTCAATTCAGCCACCACAGTGAAAGGGAAAACATCCCATAGTAATATCATTGCATAGACAGGATGCAACAACTATAGCCTTGTCGTGCATTCCATAAGGGGTGTAGGCCACGCCTAATCTTTTGGGATGCATGGAAAAAATATGATACTCGAACCATAATGTGGCCAATGTGGACAAGTTCCCTGAATTTGCAAGGCAGGTCTACCTTGACAGCATGGGTATGGGACCCTTTGTCGAACCAATTTTACAACCAAAACAGTGGGTAGCCAGATTGGCCAACATCATAATTTTGAACATGTTAGATATCCCACATTTTGGAAGGGGGCGTGACTTAAACAATTGTGTTAAGCAATTGATGGCAGTCACCCATGGAGGGTATCTATGGGTGGAATAGCATGTCTCGATAGACATAGAGATCATTGATTATATTATAGGGCTTTCATCTCAGGGGGAGAATCTTGTGTAGTACCTCGATGACAAGACAAAGGAGAAGGCGTTGGAAGAAGAGATGAAGAATACATATGGCACAGAGAGAGGGTCACGTGGAATAATCATCAAGCACATCAATGACGCAGCAACAAGACTGGCCACCAAACTCATGATTTGCAAGTTGCTCAGGAAGTGTTGCAAGGAGGAATTCCCTGTCAGGGTATTCGCGGTTGCAACATAGTGTGCGGAGGGCACTATGCTCAGTTGGGCCTCGTAATTTTTAAACTTGTTGCTTGATGATTGCAAAGACATGCAAGATCTCGGGACAGAGTTTCATTACTCTTGGCCACTCATCTTGATTGCCCTGATCAGATCGAGGGAGCCCTAGTACACATAATTTTGCAAGCGGACTAGTCATTACCAAGCATCATGGTACACATTGTTGGGGAGCACTTCGAACCCCAAATCCAGAATTACAAATGCAAGTATGTTCACAGGGTATTACAACGACCTCCAGGAAATCATTTTCAACACTTGGCGAATTACTCCAGAAGTGGTCATGCAATACCGGGACATTGCCAACTTCAAAGTGACCAGGCATACAGTATGGATCCAAGCGCGAAGGGATCCTGAGAAGGAATGGATACAATTGTGCTAATGTGTTAAGGAAGAAGACGTATATATGGCCATCAAGGATTGGTAATATGACTAGAGAATTCCATTTCTGACTCAAGAGATGGCCACAGGTAAGGAGGCTGATGTAGGGCAATATCAAATATCTGTCGGGGATACAGTTGCACCTAAGAATCCAAATCCAAGTTAGAATTTGGAACAACAAAATAATGGGAGTGTGCCAAAGGAAAGTACCCAGGCCAGGAAAATGGACACCAACCAGGTACCAAAAGAACAGGAAAAAGGGGTTGAGACAGCACAAGGAACCATACCGAGTGTTACCCCATAGGAACAAGGCCAGACTAAGAGGTTGATCATACACACTAGGGGTGTGTGCAAGAAGGCCAAGGTGCACAAGAAGCCTCCAGAGTATACAATCATTGTGGATGACGCAGACCTTGTGGCAGAAAGAGTCCATGACCAGGCAGTTGAGGAGTTTGAAGACGGCCCAACACCAAATGGACCGAATTCAGGATGAGTTGGCCGACATAAGGAATTTCCTATAGAATATCAAATAAGAGTAGAGGGAGGATAGAGGAACAGAGGCATTCCCCGTAGCATCAAAAGCAGGAGCCAAGGCTACAACGAGTGAACATGATATGATCCAGATGATAGTATAGGCGATCATGACCTTCCACATTACACCCAACATGTTTCACATGGATGAGATTGTAGGCCATACACCCTTGAAATATCTATCACAGATAGAGTTGGTAATGGCGTAGATACCAACCAAGGAACTTTACAAAATACAAGTCAGTGTCGCACAAAAGGTGCAGTCGCATGCACGAATAGACGCAGCAGAGTTACAGCACACATAGGGCAGCAAAGAGGAGTTGGAGTTGGAGTTGGTGCTTGAACAATTCAAGATAAAGACCAAATATGAGAAATATAACATGGATAGGATTGAGCAGGGAGTGGGTGTATCCTATGATAGAATTCCAAAAGCGTGCAAATAGTAGAGCCCACGACAACACAAAAAATTGATCATATTGTGCAAAAAATTGATCAATACAGGTGGGAGATAGAGAACCTCTGGGAACAAATCATTCCTACCACTCCCCCGGAGGTGAAGGAACAAAGGAAGAAAGAAACAGTCGGATATATGGATGAATTGGAATGACAAGTTAGCGTAGTTGTCAACTTGTTTGATAGGGAAGCACAGCTATGGAGAAAGCTAGAATAAGATCACCAAGTCCAGCACTGGGACCAGGAAGAGGAAAAGATAAGTGCAACCATCCAAGACCTCAAATAGAGGTAGAAGATTATGAATATCATTGAGCACCTCAAAGGAATGCAATATATGGAGAAGTTGCAAGCAGATCTAGAATCTATGCAGACACGGAAGAAGGACCGACAATTTCAAATGGAACCTCTCCAAGAGCTAGCAGCAGAGGTCATTGCACAAGTAGAGGAGGAAATAAGAACATGGCACAGATACATTCATAGTGCACATAAATGATCATGGAGGAGATCACAGCGAAAGTGTTATATGCACTCAAAGAAAAGATCATGAAGGCTCAAACAAAAGGAAGGGAACTCATAGATAGGTTCCACACTCTAGCAGGATTTGTTTTAGAAGTATGCAAAGCATAGGTGGCTCGGGACAAGCCACATGTCAGTGTTGGGGGATTGTTGGACGCAAACCCATTCTAGGGAAAAGGATATTTTTGGGGAGAGAATAATGAAGGGAAGAAAGGACAGCTAGAAGGAAAAGCAGCATGTGTGAGGGAATCATGTGAGGCGCGCATGCAAGGGAGACCTAACTAAATTAGGGTTAGGGTTTTTGCAATGTATTGTAATGGTTGATGAGCCAAGAATATATATAAGTAGTACTTAGGAGGTCTAGGGGGGACCAGAGAGAGAGAGGGGACAGAGGGAGAGTCCAAAATTTGTAAGGTTTGTAAGAACTATAATATTTTGTAAGCTGGTGATATAGAGAAGAAGTGAGCAACTCGATCTAAAGGGTTAGATCGCAGGATGAGGAGCCCGGTGCGATCTAGTCATCCTCAAAGGGATCGAGAAGCATGTTGAGATTGTAAGATATTGTTTAGACATGATAAAGATATTGAGATCCAGATATTTGTGGACGTAGCCCAGGAGGGGGTGGACCATGGTAAAAATGGTGTTATGCGATTGAATGTATGCATTTGTATTGTTTTTAATAATTAAATTCTAGATGAATGAATGAAGGAACTAGATAGATTTGATACTCCACATGCATGAATAAGAATGAATTTTTTAGTCAATAGGTTAGAATAAATAAATAAATATCATAAGGTATAACCACATATCTCCACTCATTCCCCGGATGCAAGCACCTGAGTATTGCAACCACCCATAGAGTTATCTCGGGTGAGACTGCGCAGTGCACCCTGTGTGTTGCGTTGCCTTTTGGTTTACCAAGGGGGGTGATAGTTGTAAAGGGATTTTGTTGGGATCTTGTTACATCTGAACCTGGGTCAACCTATGACAGTAAGGTAATATCATAGTAGATAACTGATAAATTAGAATAACAAACCAACAGTTCTTCTTCTTCTTCTTCTTCTTCTTCTTCTTCTTCTTCACAATATATGTAGAATAATTTCTTCTCACCACACTTATGTCCCTTATGTACTTGATGTCACTATTAAAGCATAAAAAAAATTATTTTCTTTCCTCCAATTGTTGAGGTGTCAACCTTGTAGGTTGATATGTTTTAGAATAAGGAACATTATTCTTTTGATAGATGTTAGGAGTGTTCCTTATAGTAGCCATAGTCGTATTTTTACTTTCAACATTTCTTGCCACCCTGAATGCATTCTCCAATGATTTAGGTTCCCAAAGGAAAACCCCATGTTGAATGTTATCCTTTAAACTTCCTATGAATACATCAATTAGGTGCTCATCTAGAATATTTGTTACCTTTATATTCAATATTTGGAAGTTCTCAATGTGCTCTTCAACTAACCCCTTTTTCTTGAGATTTATCAATTGGCTAAAGAAGGTATTTCTCCTTGTATCCTCATAGTGTGCTATCATTTATTCCATGAAAATTGTCCAAGTGACGATTGATTTGCAATAAAAAATCCATCGATACCACACAAATTGATTGGGTTATAAATATAAACAAACAATTCATACCTTTTGTGCATGTGGCACATCATGTAGATCAAAGAATTTCTCCATGTGATTGGATCCTTGTCATCAAACTTCCTCATATCTATCTTATGAAAGTGGTTGGTATTCAACCCAAAGTTGGAGTTTCTCCATTCTTGATTCATCTTCCTTATGTCCTCATTATGAATTTCATGGTATACATTTTCACTTTCATGTGTCCTCTCTATTAGGAAATTTTTCAATCCTTCCATGATCTCCCTTTTTAAACCATACATCTTAGTATTTATTGCCTCCAAATTATCTTTAGTTGAATCCATCATCCCTTGTATTTCATCTTTTGTTACTGTCTTCTTTTTTAAATCATTTATGTCCTTGCATATTTCTTCACCTTCATCAAGAGTCCAAGTAGGACTTTTTAGAGGCTTAATTGGTGTAGAAGTTCCTTTTTTTGGTGGCATGTTGGCCAAGTATCACTTTTAAACCTTGATTTCGAGGTGGTTCTGCTAGACGATCTTTATTCTGTTGTATCTCCAAAAAAAATCCCTTCTCGGTTTGAAAATTTATTTTTGTAGTTTTTTGATACGCCTTCTCTGCAATGCCACATGTATGATCAAAATTGGATGTGCCAAGTGAAATTTATGTTAACTTCTTGGAATTTATGGTAACTTCTTGGAAATTATGGTAACTTCCCCACACCTTGTTGATTTTTGTCCCTTCCAGGAGAGCGTACTTGTAAATCTTGACAAGATCAAAATATCTAATATTTAATTATAAAACTTGTAGCATAAATACTAAAGACTGTCTACTATCCAATGCAACCAGTCTCACTTAATTTGGATACTCATTGAATAATATATCATTGTTTGACCTGAAAGACATGTTTGAGATTAGCTAATATGACTATGATGATACCCTATCTTTCACAGGGTGTATCTACAAAAGTAGGATGACCTAGAAGCTGAAATTTGTATCATCGCTACCCTGATAATTTATAAGAATATCCTTCAGATTTCAGGGTATGAAATATTACATAAAACAATTTATAGAGAAAATTATGTGATGACTAAATTCAAGATGATTCCAGAACCCTGTCTTAGACAGGCTATATCTCTGAAATTATAATTCCGCAGGAGATGATATTTTAACCACACATACCTTGATCCATATACTAAATATCCTCTAAGGGGTTCCTTCTAAAACACCATAAAAAAAAGTTATATCAAAAATTCCAAGGTGTCTCAGATGTAGCAGAGAAACCCCAAGACCTTTAGCTCTAATACCAAATGTTAGGAACCAAATATCAAAATAGAATAAAAAGAACCTCAGAATAAGTACTCAACGCCTTGAAAAAGATAGAATTTCATATAATAAGTCTCTTCGAGGGGGAAACCTCCTTATACACCACATAAATTTCCAAATACAAGATGATTCCAAATGAAAAGGTCTCCTTTGTATATATAGGAGACTACGAGGTAGAATTACAACTAATGGACCCAAGCCAACATAAATAAAATAACATTACTAATGTAATATGTCCCAATTAAGGGGTAATGAACCACTGTTTAGGGCTTAATAGGGTTGACGAGGTGTCATATTGGGTAGATATTTCCCTAAGTAAAGGATATTTTTCAAGGGATCCCTCTCTAAGCCATATAAAGTGATTGAAGTAGTTGGGGTCAAGACTCAATAGGCATAGGTCTCATGAAATATAAGGCGTCATAGTGTCTCATTCATGGATGCCTTTGTAGAGGGTTGTGTGGTACCTTCGTCTGCAATGCATTTTCCCAAGCCCATTAATTTCCATTCTTTTATTCTTTCATAATTTTAAGGAGAGGTTGAAGGTCACTTCCCTGGCATGGTGACTAGATAATGGCAATGTCACCCACAAACACCTAGTGGAAATGAGAAGGTTGGCTCGTGATGAGACCCCCTTTCTCTCAGCCATGCAACTGAGAGCCATTACCCTGGTTTGGTGACTAGATAATGGTAATTTCATACCACTATATATTCATAGACGTGATAGGTCGGGTCTTGATGATACCTCCCATCCTTCAACTAAGAATTATTTATATATTGTGGTTCCCCTTTACTCAAAGATAAGTGTTTCACTGCCTTCTTGGGTGATCCATGGGAGATGCATCTAGAAGTTTCATAAAAGGAATTTATCTTTTACCCAATATCAATCCCTCTAGGCCTTCATACCCTTCTTCCCATAGAATGAGAGACAACCCCTTCTTGGGTCAATACACCCTAAAATCCCAAGAGATAAGGAAATGGAGGGGAACAATGATGGAAAGTGATAAGTATGGTTGGGAATGGTACGATGGATCTTTAAGGGAGTTCCTAGTAGAAAAACCATCCCCAAGGAAGACCACTTACTAGGGGAAAATGTCAACCACCAAGGTGAAGTAGGAAAAAAGGCATAATGTCCAAGCATATATCATGAAATCTAGAGCAATCTAAAATACAACATACTCAAATGGCTTAAATATTGAAATGATGCTCACCATAATACTAAATTATACCTCATGGAGCACGGCCCCCTACCTTTTGGAAGCCAGCCGATGTGGTGGATTCCATATGGAAATGTGTGACCATCTCTAGTGGTGAGAGGCGTTTCCAACTGTGCAAAAGGGTATTGTTGGCTATGTAGTCTTCTTAGCACTCCATATATGTAACCTGAGGGCCTCGAGACATAATATCCTTAGTTATCCACAAAATGGGGATAACATAACAAAACTAGAGCCTATTATGGAATGGCCAACTCCGACGAACGTACAAGAATTACATATCTTTATGGGTTTAGCAGGATATTACCGATGACTCGTTGAAGGTTTTTCTAGGATACCAAATCCAATTACAGAATTGCAGAAGAAAAAAAATAAATTCGTATAGGCAGAGAAATGTGCAGAAGCATTTAAAAAGCTTAAAGAGTTGTTAATGACAGCGTCAATACTAAAGGTCCCCGACATGGACAAAGAATTCTTGGTATGAACGAATGCATCCAAGAAAGGTTTAGGTGGAGTTTTGATGCAATACAGTCGAGTGATGGCTTACATCTCAAGGAAATTGAGAAAGCATGAGGAAAAATACACAATGTATGACTTGGAGTTATTAGAAACTATATATGCCTTGAGAGTTTGGAGAAATTATTTGATTGGATGAAAATTTGAATTAAGGACATATCATTGTGGATTGCAGCATATATTTACTCAGAGTGACTTGAATGCATGACAAAGGCATTGGTCATAATTAATTAGAGAATATGACTTTGATATGAATTACATTAAAGGAAAAATGAAAAGAGTAGTAGATGCGTTGATTTAGAGACCACACATATTCTCGGTAAAACCTCTTAAGACGAATCTTCAAGAAAATATTCTAGCTTTACAGATTGACAATGATTGGTACAAGGAAGTTAATGATAGTATTGGAAAAAATACCATGATAGTATCGAAGTTTGAATATTATTCATTGGATAGCGATGGATTGTTGAGATTTAACGGAAGAATTTACATACCGCCTAACAATGAATTAGGAATTTTGATCCTAACAAAATATCATCTAGCAGTTTACATGGCTCATCCGGGAGTCACGAAGATGAAGGAAACCTTAACCCTTTATTCTTATAGAAAGGAATGAAAGTGGACATAGTTATTTACGTGGTGATATGTATATAATGTCAGCAAGTGAAGGATAATCATAGACATCCAACAGGATTGTTATAGCCACATGTTATTCGTAAATCGAAATTGGAAGTCATTTCGATGGATTTTATCATTGGATTTCCATTGTCAGCGAGGAGGCACAATTCGATTTTTGTGCTAGTTGACACTATGATGAAGATTGCACACTTTATTCTAGTGCATACGACGTATTAGGGTCCAAACATAGCTATAGTATTTTTCAATGATATTTTAAGGTTACATGGTGTACCAAGAAGGATCATATCCAATCGAGGATCGGTATTTACAAGAATATTTTGGACAAGTTTCCAAGAGGCTTTGGGAACACAACTTAATTTTAGTACAGCATATCACCCAGAAACTGATGGAAAAATAGAAAGAACGAACCAGATCTTAGAGGATATGCTTCGGATGTACGTGATGGATCAATAGAAGCGTTGGGAGGACTTATTTCCATTGGTAGAGTTTTCATACAACAATAGTTACCAGAGTACGATTAAGATGGAATAGTTTGAGTTTATTTACGGATGACCATGTCGGACGTCGTTGAGTTGTGATCGACTTGAGGATAGGGTCCAAGTGGGACCGGAAGTGATCCAAGAAATGGAAGAGTAGATGCAATCGATAAGACAAAGGATTAAAAAAGCACAAGATCGACAAAAGTGTTATGCTTATGCACATTGCATTGACCACAGCTATGAGGTTGGTGACATAGTTTTCTTGTGGGTAAAACCGCATAAAATTTTGGTCAAGTTTGGAAAGGGTGCTAAACTCTCTCCTAGGTTTTTGGGACCTTTCGAGGTAGTGGAAAAGAAAGGACTTGTGGCTTATCGACTAGCCTTGCCTGATTCTTTGAGGCGTATGCATGATGTTTTTCAAGTATCTGTTTTACGACATTCTATTAGTGTTTTGTCACATCTTATTGACATAAGTTCTTTGCAAGTGTCGGACGATGGTGCTCTCATGGCGGAACCAATCCACATTCTGTACCATCTCACTTGACATCTAGGGTGTCGAATAAACGATTAGGTCAAGGTCTAGTGGGACAATTATAGTCCAAACTCAGCTACATGGGAGGACACATATGAGATGCGTCAATAGTTTCCTTATTTTTTGATAGATTAGATATCTATATCTATGTCAGATACATTTATTTACTTGCATTTACATATTGTATAAACTTTGGGACAAATTTTAAAACAAGAGGGGGTGTATGTAACATCTCATATTATTGACCATTGTAATATCCCTAGGCCAAACCCAATTGTAAATGTAAAATGCAAATGTACCTAAACTAGTCAGTTGCTTGATATCATTTTTCAATGCACCTTTCAAGGCATAGTGTGCGCATGTATTGCGCAGTAAAATGATGAAGTGTGCACACTCCATGATACCGCGCGCAACAACTTAAGTGCCCACAATTTTTAGGTCGGGGAGCCTTTATGTATATGATGTGTTTTATAGGTTGGTGAGCCAATTATTATAAGATAGGATGCTTATGTTTTGATTAGGCCGGAGAGCCTAGATGTTAAAGTCCAGTTAGCCTATTTTTGTATATATCTCATAATTAATATAAAATACATTGTTGCGCGCAGACCAACCACGATAAAAGAGTATGGGGGACTAAAGTCCACTAGTTAGGGAAATGGGGGGGAAACAAGTTAAGGAAAAGGGGCTAAGCTAGGGAGCTTAAGCCAAAAAGGAATATTATATTAATATTTCTTAAATTATAAAGTATGGATAATTATTTTATCCTAAGTTCTAAAGATGGGGACAAGTGGGCCAAAGTAGCTCCCAACATGACAAGTGTCAAGTTGGGAACATGCATACATATTGTTTGGACTTAGTTCATTTTCCATCATTTAGTCATTCCATCATCATTCACAAACTCATTGAGCTATCCTACATACCTTCATGTCACTGTACATGAACATGTATCCATATCCATACTTGTTTGTGTACCTAGTTATCTTGGGAGTTGGACTGACGAAGCGGGTTGTCAGGCCCATGGGATATTGAAGAGGGGGGTTGCCAAGCCCATGATAAATTTCTCTCTCGGTGAGATAATTGTTGGGAATTGATTTCCTAAAGGTTCTAAATTGCAGCTACAGGGCTCTGAGACTTCCTGTCTGTCCTGTTGTTGAAGCCCGGAAAGGAAGGGATGCAGCCAAAGGACTGTTGAGAAGAGAAGGGGAACACTTCTTGGGTGGGACAGGCATGTGAGGAATGAGGGACTGTAGGCTGTTAGTTTGAGTTGGCACCTGGGATGAAGTCTTTCATGTTGTCTATGATCATTTATCCTGGTTAGGAATCCCTTTACCCAGGTGGAGTTTAGTCCCAGCTCGGGGGTGACCCACTACTAAGAGTGATGAGTAGTGCGGTCTATGGCTAGGAGGTTCGTGGAAGGTATGCACGCATTTAGTGATATTCTTACCAAGATAAGTGTCAATTGTGTGATAAATTTACATGTTGCATTATTATTTACGTGTTTATTTTTATGGGTTTATCCTATGTCTGTTTATAACTGTCTTTATATTTTTGGGTATTGCATGTATATACTGCATGTATATGTTTATTGTTGTTTCAGTATGAATCCATGTATTTACAAAATTTATTTATTTGTTTACATTTTATATATAAATTTCTGCAAAGAGTTTTGTGTGTATATGTTTTAATTGCGTGCAGTGCAAAAAAATTATGTGGCATAGCTCAGTCGGATGTTGGGCATGTTACAGTATGTTTCGCAGAGAGAAAGAAAGATTTCTCTGGAGTAGCATGACTCGGATGGGTAGTCGAGAATGTTACAACCACACTTTTATTGACCTTTTCTTTGAGGACACTTATGTGCAAGTGATCTGGTTATGGTACATTGTGATTTCGTTTCGATTATGAGTTATATAGGATGGTGATGATGTGTTGTGACTTTATGTTATTTCATATGTACATGTATTGACAAATATTTTTGATGAGTTCCCCTGAGTGTCAAGGACACATGACATGTTATGGATGTTGATGGCATCAATGGACTTCCTTGGACTCTAGATTGAGTCAGAGAATGGATTGTATGTTAATTGAGTATTTCATTGTATGCACTTGTGATACATGATTTATTACAATATGATATATGTATATGGATTATTGACACTTTTTTTTTCAGTGGATGCAGGCTTGACGATGCTTGTTAATCCAACTCACATAAGGAGTAAAGGGTCCATGCACAGAAACTAGACATTTGAGGGAGGGGTGTGGCAGTGTCCATGTCATGGCCTACTAGCACTCCCACCATGACCTGAATTGTAGGTTAACGATTACCTAGTTCAAGAGGTCCATGATGTCGTGAGGGTAGACTGAGACAGTCGTTCATGAAGATTTCTAAGTAGTGAACAATAAGGCAGAATCCCTTAGTCTCTCACAAGGTCGATCGAATGGAGTGTTGACTCCAAGGGTCTGACAAACTTCCAAAACCATTCAAAGGCAAGTGGGACCCTTGGAGCATGGAGGTGCATCTTGAAGGGCACGTCACATAATTTAAAACATGAGTCAATAAACCTAGGTGGCTTAGAAAGCATTGAAATGGTTATACCTTGTTAGAATAAAATAGTTAATTAAATAGTAAATTAAAAATTAAAAATCCTAACAAAAGTCCAATACTAAGTCTAAGTCTAAATTTAAATAAAGGATTAAATGAATAGTGACATAAGTTAAAATATTTGAGATATAATCAAACTCTAGGGAAAAGGTGAATAAAAATATAAAGGTTAGATAAAATGCACATGTGTGTATGAAAGTAATAAAATGGATTTTAAAATAGAAAAAAATAATAATATGAGGGAATAGGTGTACACATGGAATAGAATCTTGAGTGAACCTACCACTAGTCTAACTAGAAGAAGACTCCTAATCCAACTCTAACTAAAATCTAGTTAGGGGAAACTCATTAAATGAAAATTTGGGGAACAAAGGGACAACTAAGAGCGAAAATAGGAACACATTAGGGAATGTGAGGTAAGTTATCTTTTTTAAGTCAAATAAAATGGTAATTACTTGTGCAACTTGGGGAGAGTGTGACAAGTGTGTGGGTGAATAATATTAATTAAATTAATTTAAAAAGTTAATTATTTGTGCATGAGGAAATGTGTTAGGGGGGCAAATTCTATAAAACAAATGGAGTAGAAGGTAAATGGACTCACTTTCCTTAGTACTGTTATGCTACCAAAATTTGTTTAACTATGTTTTACTTGTGAGAGTTGGGATTTCAAGCTTGAGAAAGAGTGGAAGCTCTTCCTTGCTAGGAAATCTTGGAATCTATTGTGTTATGTTTTCTTGTGTGTGGCCCCTTTGTGGATCAGGGGGCTAAGGGGGGAGAAGAGTACCCCTAGAATTGGTTGGGAGGTATTGGTGAAGTCTCTATATTGGAAAGAAAGTAGGATTATTGTGAAAGCTTTGGATTTAAGATCACCTTCAGCTACAGCGAAATTTGGTCATGGTATTTAATATTTAAAATTGTTGATAATTAGACCTCAACTTGTACGTTGAAAACTAATGTTAGTTTAATCTATTTGTGTAATATATTTTGAATTTTTTAATTATACCTATTATGATTAACTATTATTCTTACGAGGTTGTTGTAGATATTTTGCAACCAGAATTAGAATACACAAGTTCATAGTTATGCTAATTTTCAATTAAATGAATGAATTGATAAAATGTATACACTATTTCGTTGACGGTAGGGATTGGAAATTGTGGGTAATTGTTAATTATGGTAAATCGTATATATAGAGAACAACGAATGGATAGATATAGTTTTTAGAAAGTTATGGTGTAATGTTGATATAATTGGTGTAGGATTGGTTTTGTATGTCTCTGTTGTAATAATTGAATACTCATTGTTTTGACAATGACCTATTTTGGATGGAACGATTATTCAATTAAATGATATGGCTATGTACGCCAACCCTGTTCAATGTGAAGATTCGATCTCTGTAATTTTAATTCTTATATCAAACACTGGAAATCTAGTATTCGAACTACACCGAGAATAGAAGTTTAATAAATATAACTTAGACTATTTCTTACAACCCTTGTTAATTCATTTAAAAAAAATTCCTAGGCGATTAAAAACATCGAGTCAGCGTTTTACTTGACTATCGTTTTCTAGTAAATTGCTTCAATCACCTCGTCAACTAGACATTTATCCTTCTGAGATTTTTGTATTTTTGCAAGTTGGTTTATTTTTTACCTATGCTCTTATTTTGATTTCATTGATTTATATTACCTGTATTTTCTTACCATTGCTCAGTCATGAATAGCATTTAGGGGAAGTTCTTGGTCATCTAATTTTTGTTATGTCCAAACAAGAATTTATTGGATCGGCACAGTTGTATCTCTCACCACATGATCTAGTGTGTACTCTTTAGATTGTAGCAAATGGAACACCCATCGCTTACCATCCTTAACAGTGATAACACCTCTGAAATCTAGAAGATAACCTGACTATTAATGAAAAATCCTCATTCGAGTATTTGATAGAATATCTTGATTTGTTTTTCTGATAGTTGAATTTCAATGGTCACTAGAGTAGGTTAAAATGTATCATGATTCATGCATTACTAATGCATAGAAGTGTATTCATACTTATCTTAGAGATTCAATGAATTAGCAAATGAATTTGATTGGTTTTCTTTCGGTCTTCAGAGTTTTACCAACTGGAATATTGATTCCCAATGGATAAACTGAATCGTAGCATTGAAGATAATCGACGGACCTTGCCAAGTGTTACTTCTTGACGGTTAATAGAGTAGAGATCTCCCTCACTAATGATGTTGTAACTCAAAGTCAAAGCCAATGCAATTATTTTAGAGAACAACACATAATCAATAATTAAACACAAAAGAATGGTGTCAATGGAGAGGATAGTCAATTTGGAAAGGCTCCTTAAAATTTTAAAGGGGGTTCCCAAGTATTGGTTCCCAAGTCTAAATACTTGAGGTTAGTTGAGGCCTCAACACGTGGATTTTGTGTACTCGGTAGTGTAATAATTGTTGTAATACATCTATAGGTCATATCGCTTTGATTCCTCGGACAATGAAGCTAGACATAAGAAAAGATGGGAGGAACATCATGGAAGAAAAGATAAAATAATTGCAATTGATGAAGGTAGAAGAAAGAAGCTCCCAATGAATTGTAATTACATGGTGTATCATTGTTATATAATATTGGAAAATATATATTTATTTTACGAAGAGTTTCATTTATATTCTAATAGTTACTTACTATAGTTTGTTTTATGTTGCAGAAAAGTTTTGATTAAAAAATCTTGCACTATTTATAAATAGTATAACCAAAAAGGAGAAACTATACCTAGATATGGATTACTTGTATTCAGTGTAGCGAGGAGAAAGTTCAAGGTGTCTTGGTCGCAATTCATTTGAGCATGTTTAGTCGTGGTATGATTTATCCTACACCTTCAACGAAATTTAGAGTTTAATTTAATCCAATATACTACATTTTCCATAGTCCTTATTTGTACTATGGCATACATATTAATATTTGAGCATACGACATAGACTTGAGGATTAACATAGATAAAGATATATTTTAGTAGAAGGTAGAGAAGAGGCCCATGATTATGATGATATAAAAGTTATTGATAAAGGAGAGGTTTTAAAATTTGGTACTGGCATGCATTTCGATACAAAATATTTTGACATTATCATGAGGGAGTGGTCAAAAGAATACCATAAATATTCATCTAAAATAAGTAGTGCTAATAAGAAAATAGCATTATAGCATTACATAGAAGGTTCCCAAATGTACAATTTAGTGATGAATGGGCTCTTTGTAGATTCTTCGAGACTATTAGGGGAGGAGAAACTATATCAGATGAAATATCTTTGAATTATTCTTCTATATACTCACTCGTGTTTCTAGTCCTTCACTTTTTCAATTTCATTATGTATCGTCATTGATATAGGTGACTTCATTTTCTATGGTTAATTTTGAATAGATTCAGTGAAAAATAGTAAAGTTCAATAAAGAAGGAAAATACATAAAACGACCATTCGATATTGACGAAACCATATTTAAAAAATAAAATAAAACTAAAACTAAAAATATTTCAAAAAGACCACAAGGATAGCTAATTAAAAGAAGGCACAAGGAGTGGACCTTGAGACACCACAACAAAAGGCCACAAAGGTAATAAATAATATATACCCTTTCAAAATACTTCTTGTTGTTTATTTTGATATGTTTTTAACTTGTTATCTATATTTGATGTAATCTTTTAGTAACATTAATCTACTTTTGTGGTCATTTGTTAGACATTAATAAACTTAACTAGTCTTATATTATATTATGAATAGATTCAAATAAATTGACAATTATACATTCTTTCGATTAAGTCTGGAAGTCCTTGATTAAAAGACACTTTGTAAATTTATCGATAAAATCATATTTATTATGCCAATATATTACCTTAATATATATAATTATTAAATATGGTTTTGTCATATTACATCCAGTGAAATGAATATAGTAATGAGTCCACTAGTGAAGAATTGAAGTATGCCTTGAGGAATGGTGATGAAAAAAAGGTGGAAGTTTTGGACTTTGTGCCCTAAGTAATTAATTGTTGATTATGTGTGATCTTTTTAACTTATATATAGTTAGGATTATTATTCATTGATTGAAATATATTATACTCTTCCAAATTGATGATGACGAGAGTGGCTCAACCTCGAATTGGAAGGTATTGAAAACCATTTAACCTATATGTTTTTTATTACACCTTTAAATGTTAGAAATTTTTTTATTTTATTGAACTAGTATTTATTCTATTATGTTTTTACAGAGTGATGATGAGGAGGGTTTAGAATATGATGAGAGCGTTGACAATAGTTCAATCAACTTATGATGTCAAGTTCATTTCATTTCCTATTGTGTACATATTTTTCATGGAATGTTGTATAAAAAGTTGACATTTCCTTGGGATGTCGATGTACATTTGTTTATAGGAAAAACAAAATGCATGGTTATTTAATGATTTAATTTAAAATTTCATCATCTCTTTCATATGTACATTGTTTTTTGTTTCCATATTGTGAAATTGATTAATGTTAGAGAAGTGAAATTTCATAATTGTGTTTATGGATACATAGTTTTTTCTCTCATTGTAAGTATGTTATAAAATAGAGTTATATTGAACATCAATCTCATCAATATTTAAGTATTAAAAAAATAATAATTACAAGAAATAATAATAATTAAATAATCAATAATTAAATTAATAAAAAGAAATAAAGTATGCATAATGATCAAATTAATAAAAATAATTCAATCATCAATCATAATAATAAATCAAATAAACAAATAAATAATCAATACTAATTAAATTTATGAAAATAATTAAAACATTAATAATTATTACATTGCAATTTTGATGCTAAAACAATGCAATTTCAAATCTAATATGACTTCAATTTGATGTGATTTGGTTGAACATGGCATGTTTGTGATTCACTAAGATGCAATTTTAATGTATATATGACATTAATTTGATGCAAAATGACTTTAATATGATGCTAATACAAAGAAATATGAATAATAACAATGCAAACATGACACTAACTTGGCATGAGTGATGTAATTTGACACTCAAAAGATGAAAATATGACACAAAAGCGACTCAAACATCATGTATTTTTACACTAGTATGATGCATGTGCGACACAAATATGACACCCATTATGAAACATGGACACCCATATAGATGCATGTCAACACCAATGTGATGCAACGTGCATGTGTTTGATGCAAATGAGATGCAAAAGTGACTTTGTAAGGTGTTTCTAAAATAATATGTGACACAAACTGACACTAAATCGATGCAAATAAACTCTTTTAATCATATTTTTAGACACTATGATGATGCCTTACATAGCACATGTCAAAAAAGACAACGATATGTCAATGAAAATCATGATGCCCCCTATAGAATCATGTTTTGCATTGTCTCAACTTGAATGTTTTCTCCAAAAAATGAATTGGGTGATGACGCTAAATATGACACCAAAGTATGGTATTGTAGTAGTGATTGTAAGGCCAATTGGCCTATACAACTCATAATAAACCACGCATAACTTAAAAAATGATATGTTGATTAAGGTTGGTTGTCATTGATGTCAACCCTTGAAGAAAGTTGGAGAACCGAGGTTTGGGTAATGGACCCAAGTTTGTTTGATGGATAACGGTATGAGTTTTGATATATTTGTAGGTAATACTATTCTATATGGATATTACTTGTCATTCCATTTCCAATGGTATGTGGAACGTCACATAACTCCTCACAGTTAGAGAGTTAAGGCCACGTGAAGTTGGATAACCCTCATGAGTCATCTAGAAGCCCCAAAAGTTCAAAGTAGTCAAAGTGGTTTAAGAGATTTTTAGAAGGTAAATAATAAAGTGAAGTGATGAGTGTGCTATAATTCAAAGTGAATACAAAATAAATTATTTAAATAATAAAGTTAATGGAAAAATTACTAAGTTGACAAGTGGTTAGAAGTGGGTTAGCCCTAAAATTAGGAAAGTGGTTTAAGATGGTTAGAAGGTAACCCCTTGAGGTAAAGTGAAGTGATGAGTGTACTATAAGTCAAATTGGATACAAAATAAATTATTTAAATAATAAATTTAATCGATAAATTACTAATTGGACAAGTGGTTAGAAGTTGGTTAACCCTAAAATAAGGAAAGTGGGTTAAGATGGGTAAAAGGTAACCCCTTGACGAAGCTACATGAAAGTATAAATAAGAGGCAAGGCTCTCTGATTTCAAACACACTTGAGAATATTGAATATCTACATGTGATTGACGTAACCAAATGATATCTAAGCCAAATTTCAGAGAGAAGGTGAAGTAAAGAAGGTCGAAATTCAAGGGAGGATAAAGTCTTTTGATGATGTTTTCTAAGGTATGTTATTTACAGGTCATCTCACCATTTTCTCAATAAAAAAAATTCTAGAATGATCCAGAAAATGAAATTGAGAGGCCATTGAGAAAACATATCCAAGTAGTTTTGGTACAAATTTCATCTTGTGGGTCATTGTATTTTTGGAGTTACACTACATGGAAAATAGGGTTTGTGGCTAGTCCTCAAACTAGTCTAAAATAGGTGTTTCGGGTAAAAACGTTATAAATTCTTCATATCAGATCCAAATTAAGTAAAACCAAATGTGTTGGTTAGAGTATAGTTTGTAGTATTCTTTGTAAAATTTGCAGATCCATACAACAAATATTTTGTGCGGGGCATGCTCTACAAGTTCGCTCTCTAGAATAAGCCAGAATTCAACAAGGTATGTCATTTTTGCTATAACTCCTTTTCTAAGAGGTTCCAAGTAGTGACACCTAGAGGAATTCAATGAAAAACACCGAAGAACATTGTGTAATATTTTCATATCTTTATTCATTACAGGCACATAGTTATGATTATTTCAAGTTAGGGTTGTTGACTAATCCAAAACTAGTCATGTGAGACTAAAGAAAGTTGGATGAAAATGATAGTCTCTTGTTGTTAAAGTTAAGGAAAGTTTGCAGGTATGTGATCATATACACCAAGTCTATTACAGAGTTACAAATCAGATTTGGATGATGAAATTGATGAGGGATTTTGGTTGAGGTACATGTTGGGTACATGGTTGAAACAAGTAGTTGATGAGTTGGCACATACATGAGGTGTATAGTTGATGATGTTGGTACATATTGATGAGTCATAGTTTATGATTAGTTGATACGTGATTGATACATACTTGGTACATGGTTGGATGCACTTGTTTATGGTACATGTTGATTACAGGTTATTTGGTACAAGTTGGTGCATGGTTGATGCACTTGTTTATGGTACAGGCTGAGGTACAGGTTGATGCATGGTTCAGGTTTATTGGTACAGGTTGTTTGGTGAATGTTTATTGGTACAGGTTTAGAGCAGTATATCTCAAGGTGATAGTGTGACAGTGGTTCCATCATTCTACTTATACGTCAGGGCGATTGGACAGAGCAAGGACAGGTAGTTGTAGCCACCTTCCAGTTGTAGTCGGAGAACATAGGGGGTTGTAGCCTCTTTTTGGTTGTAGCCAAATAATTGGGGAGTTGGATATTCCCTCAGGTTGTAGCCTGAGAAACTAGGGGGTTGGAACCTCCTTTCATTTCCAACTAGAAAACAAAGGAAGTTGGTGCTTCCAATGAATGTAATTATTCAAGAAATATAAGAAAAACAATTATGTGGTTTTCTCCCGCTTTGGGTTTCCACATAAAACACTGGTGTACTATGTATGTGTATGATTTTTCAAAGGAATATTCAACAACAAGACCACTGTAAATTCTGCATACTGGTCTAGTTGGACCAACTGCAACAAAGGGTTTAAAATATGAGAAATATTTTATGTTATTAGTTGATGATTATACAAGAATGACTACAGTTTGATTTCTCAAGAATAAGTCAGAATCTTTTGAAAACTTCAAGATCTACAGGGAAACGGTTGAAAATGAAATGGATTCAAAAATCAAATGCTTGAGATCTGATAATGGGAGGAGAGTTCACCTTAAAGTAATTTATGGACTACTGCAGCAGTCATGGAATAAAAAGGAAATTCTCTGTTGCTAGCACACCTCAACATAATGGATTTGTTGAAAGAAAGAACAGGATAGTACAGGAAATGGCTCGAACAATGCTAATGGATTCCAAATTGACAGATATTTTTTGGACACAAGCAGTGCAAACATCATTTCACATTCAAAACAGAGTAATGCTCAAAAACAACACTGACAAAATTCCCTATGAGCTATGGAAAGGAATACCAACAAATGTGAAGCACTTCAGAGTTTTTGGAAGCAAATGCTACATCAAAAGAGAAGATGGCAGATGGGAAAATTTGAATCTCGTGTGGACAAAGAAGTACTTGTTGATTACTCAAGTACAAGGAAATCATACAAGTGTTACAACCTGAGATTGAACAAAGTTGTGGAAAGCATCAACATAACAATTGATGAAAAAGGTAGACAAGAATTAAAGGAAGAAGAAAATGAATCAATGGAACAACTTTATGAAGAAGAAACAGAAGATGAAAAAGAAGTAGAAGGGGAAGATGAAGAGAATCCGACAAAATCAAAAGATCAATTTCAGCAAGTGCCTCCAAATACACCTAGCAGACGAGTATAGAAGAATCATCCTTCAGATCAGATTATCGAAAACAAAGATGCAGGAGTTGAGACTAGAAGAATAATATGTTCACCAGAACAAACGCACCTAGCACTCTCATCTACGATTGAACCAATCTTTTTTGGCGAGTCCAGTAAGGATAAATTTTGGAATAAGGCCATGGATGAAGAATTGGATCAAATAGAGAAAAATGACACTTGGGAATTAGTTCCAAGGCCAAAGGATAAGAATGTGATCGACACAAAGTGGGTATATAGGAATAAATTGAATGAATATGGACAGGTTACAAGGGAAAAAGCTAGATTGGTATGTAAAGGATATGCACAAGTTGAAGGAATCGACTTTGAAGAGACATTTACCCCAGTTTCCAGGATGGAAGCAATCTAATTGCTTTTAGCTTATGCATGCTCCAAAAATATTAAAGTGTATCAGATGGACGTAAAATCAACTTTTTTGGATGGGGAACTTGAAGAAGAAGTCTACATTGAACAACCAGAAGGATTTCAGTTGTCAGAGAACGCATATTATGTGTGTAAATTAAAGAAGGCCTTGTATGGTCTAAAACAGGCTCCTAGAGCATGGTACTCTAGACTGGATAAATATCTACAACGGGCAGCATTTAGAAAAGGAAGTGCAGAAAACAACCTCTACATCAAGGTAAGTCAAGATAGTATTTTATTAATTGAAGTTTATGTTGATGATATTATTTTTGGTAGTGATGATGACAGGTTAAGTCAGAAATTTGCAAAGGATATGTAGAATGAATTTGAAATGTCGTTACTTGGAGAACTATCCTTCTTTCTGGGACTTCAGATACATCAAAGAAACCAAGGAATATTTATTTCTCAAACCAAGTATATCAGAGAAATGATAAAGAGGTTTGGAATGGAAGATTGCAAACCAGTTATCACTCCCATGCAAACTAGTTGCAATTTGAGCAAAGTTGATGATTCAAAGTCTACAAATCAGAGGCAATACAGGTCAGTGATTAGTAGCTTACTATATGTGACACCATACAGACCAGATGTAATGCAGGCATTTGGACAGGTGGCACAATTTTAAGCAGCACCAAATGAATCACATGTATTAGCAGTGAAGAGGATTTTCAGATATCTCAAAGGAACAAAAGAGTTTGGATTATGGTATCCAAAAGGAAAGGATCTATCACTTATTATCTACACAGGTGTAGATTGGGTAGGTTGTATTGATGACGGACGAAGCACTAGTGGAGCAACATTCTACTTGGGTGAGTGTTTAGTATCATGGATAAGCAAGAGACAATCATCAGTATCTTTATCTATAGTCGAGTGATGCAGCCCTCCTAACCTGCAAGTCAGAATTCCACATACACAGGATCTTTCCCCTTCCACCAGCCCGAAGAGATCTCAAAAATTATCTCTTCTATTTCCCTTTTGGGAAATCTGCACCCACAAATAACCTTTGAGAAATTCCCCCCTTTTATACTTGGGGAGATCGGACTTCGCGATTTCGTGAATCCGGTGGTCAAGCGCCCTGTCTCTCAAATCTCCGAAACCAAATTTATGACACTTGGCCTTTTCTCTCTCTATTTCACCTTTCTCCTTATCGTGATTTCGGGAGTCGCAATGTCATGCAACTCATCCGCTCAACCTCCGAAATCTCGATTCTCTATTTGTCAAAACTCCGATGTTCGGTCACCAAAAGAAATCGACGGTTGTGATTCTCCGTTCGATCCAACGATCAGCGTGATTTCGCGTATCGGGAGTTCAAGACTCTCGATGCCAAAAACCTCATGCCAGCACAAACTCTGAATTCCCGAATCTTGATATCTATTTCGGCTTTTCGGCTTTCGTGAGTTGCGATGTCATACAACTCTACTCCACGAACTCCGAAATCCCAATTGACTTTCCTATCGAGATTTTCCCTGAACTCTTGGATTTCCACCACGCGTCCTCCTATGATGGATGGTCCTCAATCATTTTGTGATTTCATGAAATCAAATTCTCCAGACGTCTCGTCTTCAGGATTCACGAAACGTCGAATCCCGATATGCCGATGAACTCTCCCCTTTCGGGATTTTTTCTGAAAGTCTAGATTTCTGCCACGCGTCCCTTCAAGATGGACAGTCCACATCCATTTCACGATTTCACGAAATCAAATGCCAAAATTTCCTGGCATCTTGTCCCTTTGATCCCTGAAGTTTCGAATTCTGAAATGTCGACAGCTCCCGATCTCCACCGCGTGTCCCAACCAATGGACGGCTCATATCTATTTCAGGGTTTTCACCGTGGATATTCTCGATCTCCTGTCCTCAGGGCTTCTAATATCCCGATTTCCGAAGTCCCGATATCACGATGCCTTTCAGGACTTTCACTCTGCTTGCGAGGGTTTAAACCCCGTACAACTCCTGTCAGATCCCACGACTAACAGAAATCTAAGTGAGGTCCGACGGTTCACAATATCCTGAACTTTAACCTTTGGAAACAATATTAACACCCTTGTTTATCTGTCAAATCAGAGGGCTGGCTGGACTTCGCAAATTCTTTACGGAGAATTTCGACCGTCTGTCTCTTCCCTTGAGAACTTCCATGAAATTTAAATAAAATATTTCTGTGCATGGAACTTGTCCTCCTGCAGCACGATGTCACAGCACCTCTTTTCAATTCTTCAAGGCACTTAGCCTCTTACTTCCCTTCAATGACTTCGAAGGTTCGAACCCTTCTGAGGTTTTCCACGACTTCAAGTTTTCATAAAAAATCCTGCTGGCACTCCTTGCGGCAGACCTTCGAACACTTTCGAGTGTTGAACTCCCTACGACTCTGCGTACTCCCTGCAGCAGTAGTCTCTCAGCAATTCATTCAGGTTACAAACCCCTGAAGCTTCACTTGGCCTGCACACACTTTGCATGGCTCCTGTGCCTAACTGCACCTTTGAGGAAATGAGAAAAAAATTGTCCTATCTGAGCTTTCAGAGACAAACCTCCGAACCCTTTGTCAACGCACTCCTTGCGGACAATTCAACTGCACTCCTTGTAGGAACTCTCGCTCAAACAGAGAAACAATTGAAACTCATTTCCTAACTCTTTCTCTCTTAGACTTCAAACATAATCCTAAAATCATTCATACACAGCATAGAAAGAAAATGTATAACAGAAAGAGTAAAACCATGAACATATCGTTCATCATACACATACAAGAAACAAATACAACACCATGAATCTGAATTAAGACTTCTTCTATTAACTCAAATATCTGTACATGGGTGTTTTTCAAACACTGTTTCTTTGTTCCAGCTCTGTATGCTCTTCTCTTGGTAATGTTCTTCACTATCATACAATAATACAATGAGGGTGTCTATATCCTGTTTCCCTCTTTCATTCTAAACTGTCTAATCTATGCATTAAATTTTATCTACATGCATTAACTATTATAAATGCCTTCTACCTACTAAGGACGAGAGCGCATCGTACAAAGTCCTTTTACATTATACAAGTGTGCCTCTGTTTAATGATCTCATTGTCATTACATAACATTTTCAAAATTTGTGTTGGGTGCTTTTCCAGTTGTCTTTTATCTCCGCACTGGCTCGCTTGAGATGCTCCTGCATCATACTCCCTTGCTTGAAAATTTTCATGGGCTCCTGTCCATGAGCTCGCACATGGTCTGTCCATGCCTCTGGATATCTGCTTCATTCTCCCAGCTGGCATCTTCAACTGGGTCGCCCTTCCATTTGACCAAATACTCAAAGTATTGCTTTCGCCTGGTCTTTTTGCTCACTCTTTTGTCCAGTATGTGCTCCATCTGCGGACTTTATGCAACTGGCATCTATTTTGTCCACTGGACCTTTGGTTGTTCATTTCCTGTCCCTGTTTCCTCAGCTTTATATGGGTACAAATCTGAGATATTGAATATCGGAGAAATTCCGATCCCATCGGGTAATTCAATCTCGTAAGCATTCGCCCCAAATTTCTTCAAGACCTTACATGGTCCGGTTTTCTTCATTTTTAGTTTCTTATATGTTCCTCTCAGGAACCTTTCCTTTCTCAAATGTGCGAGGATCAAATCGCCAACTTCAAATTGAAGATTTCTTCTGTGTTGATCTGCTCTCCACTTATATTCCTAGCTTGAACTCTGCAATCATTCCTTCACCTGGCTATGAAGTTCCTTCATCGCCTCTGCGAAATCTTCTGCACTAGCGCTCCTAGTCGCAGTCTGTTCTAAACCTCTCAATTCAGAAATTCCTCTCGGTTGCATGCCATAAACGATATGAAATGGACTTTGTCCCGTGCTTCTATTGATTGAGTCGTTATAAGAAAACTCTGCCTTTGGTAATGTGTTGTCCCACTGGCTATGGTGTTCTGTCACCAAGCTTCTCAGTAAGTCTCCCAGACTCCTGTTCACCGCTTCTGTTTGTCCATCCGTCTGAGGATGATAAGCTAAACTAAACAACAAGTTTGTTCCCAGCTTCTTCCATAAGGTTCTCCAGAAGTGTCCTACAAACTTAGTGTCTCAATCCGAAACTATGCTTCTTGGCAATCCATGAAGTCGAATGACTTCTTTGAAAAACAAATTCGCAATGTGAGTTGCGTCACTGGTCTTCTGACATGGAATGAAGTGTGCCATCTTGGAAAATCTATCCACCACCACAAATATTGAGTCAAACCCTCTTTGTGTTCTTGGCAACCCTAATATGAAGTCGTCATCCCATGGCCTCTCAGGTATGGGTAATGGTTGATAAAATCCTGCACTCTGCCTCTTGCCTTTCGAATGCTGGAAAATTCTGCATATGTCCACGAATCTTTTGACATCTGCTCGCATTCCTAGCCAAAAATATGACTCATTCAACTTTTCAAACGTCTTGTCATGACCAAAATGTCCGGCCAATCCTCCACTATGTTTCTCCTTCAGTAAATTCTCTCTCATGGAGCATTTCAGAATTCAAAGTTGATTACCTTTAAACAATAACCCTTCTTGGATCATGTATTCTTCCCACTGGCTTCTATCTCCGAGAATTGGATTCTCAGTTGCTTCATACACCTCCTTAAAATCTGGATCATATTTGTACATTTCTCTTAGATCATCAAAACCCAATGTTTTGACTCTGAACTCCTGCAATAGCAAACATTTCTTGCTCAAAGCATCAGCAACCTTGTTAGCAGTTCCAGAAATATGCTTGATTACAAAAGTAAAGTTCTGCATGTATTCAACCCATTTTACATGTCTTTGATTCAACTTTTCCTGTTGAGTAACAAACTGAAGTGCATGATTGTCACTGTATAAGACAAACTCCTTCGGGATCAAGTAATGTCTCCATTTATTTAATGCCTGAATAATAGCATAAAACTCCTTGTCATACGTGGAGTATTTCACCTTCGCTTCGTTCAGATTCTCGTTGAAGTATGTTATCGGCATGTCTTCTTGACTCAAGACTGCCCCTATTACAAATCCACTTGCATCGCATTTCACTTGAAATGTCTTTTGGGAATCAGGCAACACCAAGATTGGTTGTTCCGTGATTTTCCTCTTCAACAGATTAAAACTCTTCTCGGCCTCTTCTGTCCAATGAAAAGATTTGTGTCTCTTCTTCATTGTGTCCATCATCAGTACACTAATTCCACTGAAATTCCTTATGAACTTCCGGTAGAAACTAGCCAATCCGTGAAAACTTCTCACCTCAAATATGCTCTTTGGTGATGGCCAATTCTTGATCACCTCCACTTTATCTAGATCCATCCTCAATTTATCTGCAGAAATAACAAAACCCAAATAGATGAGATCTGTCTTCATGAATGAGGATTTCTTCATGTTTATCAACAGCTTCTCTTGCTGTAATCTCTTCATCACTGTAGCTAAGTGTTTCAGATGCTTTGCCTCTGTTTTACTGAAGATCAGTATGTCATCCAGATACACAATGACAAATTTTTCGATGAACTCCTTCAGGACTTCGTTCATCAACCTCATGAAAGTACTTGGCGTGTTCGTTAAACCAAACAGAATAACAATCCATTCATAAAACCCTTCGTTAGTCTTGAAGGTTGTCTTCCATTCATCACCTTCTCTCATACGAATCTGGTGATATCCACTTTTCAAATCAATCTTCGAAAAAAAAATTGCTCCACTTAAGCAATCCATCAGATCATCCATCCTTGGCAATGGAAATCTGTACCTGATGGTTATCTTGTTGATTTCCCTTGAGTTAGTACACATCCTCCAGCCTCCATCTTTCTTCAGATTGAGTACTATCGGAGCAGCACACGGACTCAAGATTTCTCTAACCAACCCTTTGTCCAACAAATCCTGGACTTGTCTTTTGACCTCTTCATTCTCCTGTGGCGTTAATTTGTACGCTACTTTGTTTGGAAAACTATCTCCAGGTATGAGATCAATATGATGACTCACACTTCTGATTGGCGGCAACGAACGAGGTAGTTCGTCCACTACTATGTCAACGAACTCTTCCAGCAGTTCCTGAACCTCTTCTGGTAGATCATCTACCCTTGTGCTGGTTAAAACAATCTTTGGCTTCCTGACCACAATGAATTGTGGTTCCTCCTTCTTCTTAACCCCTATAAGAAGTTCCTTCCCACTCATGAGAAGTACAGCGTTGTTTACTTCATGTTTCACCTCCTTATCTTTGATTGGAAGCAACATGTGAGTTCTATCATTCTTCTCTAGGGTGTATGTGTTCATCCTCCCATCATGAATCACATTTATGTCATATTGCCATGGTCTACCCAGCAATAAATGACAAACATCCATGGGAATGACATCACAAAGTATCTTATCGTTATATCCTCCTATCTTCAATTCAACTAAACACTGTTTAGTGACATTTACCTGATGTCCTTTTTGTAACCATGAAACTCTATATGGACTTGGATGTTCAATCGTCTCCAGTTCCATCTTTTCTACCATGTCTATAGAAACGAGATTATCCATGCTACCACTATCCACAATGACTTTGCATACCATGTCCTTGGTTTTGCATGCAGTTCAAAAAAAATTGTTCCTTTGTACTGGATTTTCCACCTCCTTCTCTGGTGTTAAAAGAGCTTTTCACATCATCAGCGATCTTCTGCCTTCAGCATCCTCTGCTTCAATATTCTTCCTTTGTGATTCGGCAATGTGAGCCTCACCACCTTCCTTCTTTATGTCTGGACATTCATAAGACTTGTGTCTGACCTTTCCACACGTGAAGAATTTTATCACTCCACCTCTTCCTCTTCCTCTACCTCTAGTACGAGGAAACATGTTATTATCAGCATACTCTCCTTTCTAATCAGCATACTGTCTTCCCCACCCAGCATATTTCCCTCGCTGTGAGCTTCCACCTCTCTCAATCTGAGGTTGAGGTTTCTTCCATTCTTCTTTAGAATTCTAATTTCTATCTTGGACAACTGATTTGCCCCTAGCTTGACTTCTGCCTCGGCCTCTTTGACCTTGTTTTCGGCTCAGCTTCTCTTCTGCTTTTAGAGCCATTTGATAAGCATCTTCCACCGTTCGGATGGTCATCATGCTCAACTCATCCTGAATTTTGTATCTTAGGCCATTCATATACCTGGCAACTTTTTCATCATTACTTTCCCGATGACCAGCCCAGATGTTTAGCCTGTAGAATTCTTCCATGTACTCCTTCACTGTCATCATCTTCTGTCTCAAGTTCTGCATCCTTCGAAACAAAGTAATTTGATAATACCTGGGGATGAATTCCACCTTCATCTTCGCAATCATCCTATCCCAACTCTTGATTTCTTGCTTGCCCTTGCAGCGTATGTCAGCTTGTAGTTCATCCCACCACAATGTTGCATGTCCTTTCAATCTTATGACAGCATGTTTGACCTTCTTGTCTTCCTCGACATCTTCATAGTCAAAATAAGTGTCCAGATCTCTAATCCAGTCTAGAATCTCTTTAGCATCCAAGTTTCCCTCATATACTGGGATGTCCATTTTTTCTCTTGCACTCATCCTTGCAACAACTCTAAGTAAGCGTTCATTTGATGCATCTTTTGTTGTGACTTCTTCTTCTCCTCGTCCAGCTTCATCTTCGCTTTCAGACTCACTGACATCTCCAACATCAGTTGTGTGCCTTTGTCTTATTTCCATGTCCACGAGTCTGGAGCGTATGTCATGCAGATCTCTTTCCACCTCTAGATTATGCATCTGCCTACCCCTTCCTCTGGACATCTCCCTTTCCTCTTCCAGATTGGATGTTTGTCTGTCCCTTCTTCTTGGAGGCATGGTGAATATTCCCTTTCCTTGCTATAGGAAGCAAAGAAACATTTATGTGCTCTGATACCAAACCTGATGCAGCCCTCCTAACCCGCAGGTCAGAAGTCCACGTACATAGGATCTTTCCCTTTCCACCGACCCGAAGAGCTCTCAGCAATTGGCTCTTATATTTCCCTTTTGGGAAATCTTCACCCACAAATAACCTTTGAGAAATTCCCCCCTTTTATACTTCGGGAGATCGGACTTTGCAATTTCGCGAATCCGGTGGTCAAGCGCCCTGTCTCTCAAATCTCTGAAACCTTAATTTATGACACTTGGCCTTTTCTCTCTCTATTTCGCCTTTCTCCTTATCACGATTTCGGGAGTCACAATGTCATGCAACTCATCCCCTCGACCTCTAAAATCCAAATTCTCTATTTGTCGAAACTCCGATGTTTGGTCACCAAAATAAATTGACAGTTGTGATTCTCCATTCGATCCAACGGTCAACGCGATTTCGCGTATCGGGAGTTCAAGACTCTCGATGCCAAAAACCTCATGCCAACACAAACTCTGAATTCTCGAATCCCGATATCTATTTCGGCTTTTTGTCTTTCGCGAGTTGCGATGTCATACAACTCTACTCCACGAACCCCAAAATCCCGATTGACTTTGTTATCAGGATTTTCCCCGAACTCTTGGATTTCCACCACGCGTCCTCCTATGATGGATGGTCGTCAATCATTTCATGATTTCGTGAAATCAAATGCTTCGGACGTCTCGTCTTCAGGATTCACGAAACATCGAATCCCGATATGGTGATGGACTCTCCCCTTTCGGGAATTTTTCTGAAAGTCTAGATTTCTGCCACGCATCCCTTCAAAATGGACGGTCCACGTCCATTTCGTGATTTCGCGAAATCAAATCCCAAAATTTCCTGGCATCTTGTCCATTTGATCCCCGAAGTTCCGAACTCTGAAATGTCGATGGCTCTCGATCTCCGCCATGTGTCCCAACCGATGGATGGCTCAGATCTATTTCAGTATTTTCACCATGGATATTCTCGATCTCCTGTCCTCGGGACTTTCGATATCCCAATTTCTGAAGTCTCGATATCCCGACACCTTTCGGGACTTTTTCTCTTCTTGCGAGGGTTTAAACCCCATGCAACTCCTGTCAGATCCCACGACTGACGAACATCTAAGTGAGGTCCGAAGGTTCACGATCTCCTGAACTTGAACCTTTGGAAACAATCGTAACCCAATTGCTTCTCTGTCAGATTGGATGACTGGCGGGACTTCGCAAATTCTCTACGAAGAATTTTGACCGTCTGTCTCTTCCCTTGAGAACTTCCACGAAATTTAAATAAAATATTTCTCTGCATGGAACTTGTCCTCCTGCATCACGATGTCACTGCACCTCTTTTCAATTATTCAAGGCACTTAGCCTCTTACTTCCCTTCGACGACTTCGAAGGTTCGAGCCCTTCTGAGGTTTTCCATGACTTCAAGTTTTCAGAAAAACTCCTGCTGGCACTCCTTGCGGCAGACCTTCGAACACTTTCAAGTGTTGAAATCCCTACGACTCTACGCACTCCCTGCAGCAGCAGTCTCTCAACAATTCATTCAGGTTACAAACCCCTGAAGCTTCACTCATCCTGCGCACACATTGCACGGCTCCTGTGCCTAACTTCACCTTTGAGGAAATGAGAACAAAACTGTCCTATCTGAGCTTTCAGAGACAAACCTTTGAACCCTTTGTCAATGCACTCCTTGTGGACAATTCAACTGCACTCCTTGCAGGAACTCTCGCTCAGACAAAGAAACAATTGAAACTCATTTCCTAACTCTTTCTCTCTCAGACTTCAAACATAATCCTGAAATCATTCATACACAGCATAGAAAGCAAATGTATAACAGAAAGAGTAAAACCATGAACATACCGTTCAGCATACACATACAAGAAACAAATACAATGCCATGAATCTGAATTAAGACTTCTTCTATTAACTCAAATCTTTGTACATGGGTGTTTTCCAAACACAGTTTCTCTGTTCCAGCTCTGTATGCTCTTCTCTTAGTAATGTTCTTCACTATCATACAATAATACAATGAGGGTGTTTATATCCCGTTTCCCTCTTTCATTCTAAACTGTCTAATCTACGCATTAAATTTTATCTACTTTCATTAACTATTATAAATGCCTTCTACCTACTAAGGACGAGAGAGGATCTCTCAAAGTCCTTTTACATTATACAAGTGTGCCTCCGTTTAATGATCTCATTGTCATTACATAACATTTTCAAAATTTGTGTTGGGTGCTTTTCCAGTTGTCTTTTATCTCCGCGTTGGCTCGCTTGAGATGCTCCTGCATCATTGAGGCAGAGTATATTGCAGCAACAACATGTTGTACACAGGTTCTTTGGATGAAACAAACTCCAACAGATATACAAGTTGAGTATGATGAGCCCATTCCAATCTATTGTGATAATACAAGTGCCATCATTATCTCAAAGAACCCGATGATGCACTCCAAGGCAAAGCACATTCCAATCAAGTATCACTTTCTATGGGAACAGGTTGCAGAAAAGAACATCAAAGTTGAGTATGTGGGCACAAAAGAACAAGTGGGAGACATATTTACAAAACCACTTCCACGGGAAGCCTTTGAGTACCTTCGCAAGAGACTCGGAGTTATTTCTACTCCAAAATGAATGCTTTTGAATGCTTATATTATATGTCTTAGATGTACACAAGGAAGCACCATAAAGAGGACAATTCAGTTATGGGGAGCAGCCCCAGATGGAAAACTACATTTTCCATTGATGACAAAGGGGGAGAGATTTATCATATGCAGAGGATAGAGGCATGGTTCTAGAGGGAGCATGAGCGATATAACTTCAGTATTACATGACATGATTACAGTATTGCATCAAAGTTTTTCCATTAATGCCAAAGGGGGATATTGTTGATTAAGGTTGGTTGTCATTGATGTCAACACTTGAAGAAAGTTGGAGAACCCAGGTTTGGGTAATGGACCCAAGTTTGTTTGATGGATAATGGTATGAGTTTTGATATATTTGTAGGTAATACTATTCTATATGGATAGTACATGTCATGCCATTTCCATTGGTATGTGGAACATCACATAACTTCTCACGATTAGAGAGTTATGGCCATGTGAAGTTGGAGAACCCTCACGAGTCATCTAGAAGCCCCAAAAGGTCAAAGTAGTCAAAGTGGTTTAAGAGATTTTTAGAAGTTAAATAATACAGTGAAGTGATGAGTGTACTATAATTCAAAGTGAATACAAAAGAAATTATTTAAATAATAAAGTTAATGGAGAAATTACTAAGTTGACAAGTGGTTAGAAATGCGTTAGCCCTAAAATAAGGAAAGTGGTTTAAGATGGTTAGAAGGTAACCCCCTGATGTAAAGTGAAGTGATGATTGTATTATAAGTCAAAGTGGATACAAAATAAATTATTTAAATAATAAATTTAATGGATAAATTACTAATTGGACAAGTGGTTAGAAGTTGGTTAACCCTAAAATAAGGAAAGTGGGTTAAGATGGGTAAAAGGTAACCCCTTGAGGAAGCTACATGAAAGTATAAATAAGAGGCAAGGCTCTCTCATTTCAAACACACTTGAGCATATTGAATATATACAGGTGACTGAGGTAACCAAAGGATATCTAAGCCGAATTTCAGAGAGAATGTGAAGTAAAGAAGGTTGAAATTCAAGGGAGGATAAATTATTTTGATGATGCTTTCTAAAGTATGTTATTTACAGGTCATCTCACCATTTTCACAATAAAAAAATTTCTATAATGATTTAGACCGTGAAATTGAGAGGTCGTTAAGAAAACATATCCACGTAGATGTGGTACAAATTTTATCTTGTGGTTCGTTGTATTTTTGGAGTTACACTCCGTGGAAAATAGGGTTTGTGGCCAGTCCTGAAATTAGTCTAAAACAGGTGTTTCGGGTAAAAACGTCATAACTTCTTCATAACAAATCCAAATTAAGTAATACAAAATGTGTTGGTTAGAGTAAATTCTGTAGTATTTTTTGTAAAATTTGCAGATCCATACAACAAATATTTTGTCTGGAGCATGCTCGACAAGTTCTCTCTCTAGAATAAGCCAGAATTCGACAAGGTATGTCATTTTTGCTATAACTCCTTTTCTAAGAGGTTCCAAGTAGTGACACCTAGAGGAATTGCATAAAACACACTAAAGAACATTTTTTACTATTTTTAGATCTTTATTCATTGCAGGTAAATAATTATGATTATTTCAAGTTAGGGTTGTTGACTAATCCAAAACTAGTCATGTGAAACTAAAGAAAAGTTTGATGAAAATGCTAGTCTCTTGTTGTTAAAGTTAAGAAAGGTATGCAGGTATGTGATCATATACACTAGGTCTGTTACAGAGTTACAAATCATATTTGGATGATGAAATTGATGAGGGATTTTGGTTGAGGTACATGTTGGGTACATGGTTGAGACAAGTAGTTGATGAGTTGGCACGTACATGAGGTGTATAGTTGATGATGTTGGTACATATCGATGAGTTATAGTTGATAAGTAGTTGATACATGATTGGTACATACTTGGTACATGGTTGGATGCACTTGTTTATGGTACATGTTGATTACATGTTAGTGCATGATTGATGCACGTGTTTATGGTACAGGTTGAGGTACAGGTTGATGCATGGTTCAGGTTTATTGGTACAGGTTGTTTGGTGTAGGTTTATTGGTACAGGTTTACAACAATATATCTCAAGGTGATAGTGTGACAGTGGTTCCATCATTCTTCTTATACATCAAGGCAGTTGGACAAGGCAAGGACATGTGGTTGTAGCCACCTTCCGGTTGTATCCGCAGAACATAGGGGGTTATACCCTCCTTCTGGTTGTAGCCAGAGAATTGGGGATTTGGAGCTTCCCTCAGGTTGTAGCCTGAGAAAATAGGGGGTTGAAGCCTCCTTCCATTTGCAGTTGGAAAACAAAGGAAGTTGGTGCTTCCAATGAATATAATTCTTCAAGACATATAAGAAAAAGAATTATGTGGTTTTCTCCCACTTTGGGTTTCCACGTAAAACACTAGTGTAATGTGTATGTGTATGATTGTTCATTTGTTAATTGTTTATTTACTCTGCAATTATTGGATGATAATGATACATTGATATAACACTTGTATTATATGGTTAAAAAGGATTAAATTGCTCTATTACTGATTCACCCCCCCTCTCAATAATCCAACATGATAATCAGCATGCTTGTATTGTGCAATGGTCATCTCTATCGTGTGGGAAGCACCCATCAATCTAATGCAAGTTATGGATCAGTGATGATGGACCCCCACCTATCATTGACTTGCTTGAGCTCAAGTGACTTTTTAACCTTTGAGATGGCTAAATTGCATTGTGGAAATTTGTCCTTCTAGCACTAGTGTGAGGGAATCCAACTTTGGCATCTCTCGCAATGCTCTTGAATAGCTCAACCAACATTATGGAAAGTTTTTCCTTAGGACTATTGGGACTCGCAATAACATGCTAAGGGAGAAGGAGAATTTGGAGTTGGTTCCCTACTCATGATGCAAGGAGCATAACCTCAAAACTCCAACGCAATTGACACAAATGTAACATTTCCATCTCTACTTTTTGCACCTACACTTTTACATTGAACTCAACACTACCTAAGAGAATGTTTTCTCCTACCAAAACAACTTTCTAAGAGATGGGGGAGAGAACTGACTGGGTAGAAAGTTTGAAAACCGATTCCCAAAATTACTTGGAAAAATCATAACACCGAAATAGAAGTTTCAAATATTCCTTTCTACCAAAACAACTTTCTAAGAGATGGAGGAGGGAACTAACTGGGTAGAAAGTTTGAAAACCCATTCACAAGATGACATGGAAAAATCATTGCACTGAAATAGAAGCTTTAAAGGTTCCTTTCTTCCACATCAGGGCATTTTGGTTCGGCTACCCACATGTACAACAGGTCCTAGCCCATAGCTAATCCGTCAAGGAACGATGACCAAAAAAAAATGTCTTCTTCAATGCCACAAAAATCTTTCAGATACCACTATATCTAATAAAGATAGGTTTTTGTTGGAAATACTTAGAGGGGGGTGAATCAGTATTACCTTTTTAAACAATTAGTAATCACTTTTTTATTTTGTAATCATCGCAATAGATCAACAATGAACTTGTATTTAAAATCAATTATATAAATATAATTAACAAGAATTACAAAGTTTATAAAGAATAATATGTGATTGTGAATGGAACCAATCCTCTTTAGAGAACCAACTCTTGGAGACACAAATCGCCTTCTTCAGGGAACCAACCCTAGGAAACACCAACTCCCTTGTTTTAGGGAACCAACCCTAGGAAGAACCAGCTCCATTATTTTCACACTTTACTTAGAAAATTATATGACTCCTTCCTTGCTCCTTCCTTGCTCCTCCCTTGCACCCTCACTACATTAGTATCTTTAGTTTTCCTTCTTGGACTCTGATTTTTCTTTTGATCTTCTGATCTGGACTGCAGAGAAACTTTATTTGTCATCATTCTTTCTTGCTTATATAGTATTCCAACTGGTGTGAGCTTTGAAGCATTGTGTCCCTTTTTTTGAACTTTGAACCATTGCACCTCTTCATTTAATTAAACAATAATAAATCAGAGGGATTGTGTCCCTTTTTTTCTTTTAATTTGTAATTAATATCTTCCTCTATTGTTGTTAATACATTATCATGAAATATTTTCAATTTCGTAAGAGGGATTTTCATAAATCAGTCACATGTATGGATCGATTTCTTTTAACTCGATCCCATACCGCTTTATTTCATTCTTATGCTTATGTTGCATCCCCAGTTCTCCAACAGATCATATTTGAGATTTTACCAGCTCTTTGTATTGTTATGGTGTTCTTCTTGGGTTTCCTACAGGAAACAGAGTTAACCCCCAGCCGCTTTATCTTTCCTTTATGTGACCGTCGGCTCAAAAGCAAATGCTTATCCATTCCAAGCATTGTTATGTTAGTGATTTCTCTTTCCCCCCTTATTCTCCTACATGAGATCGTATTCAAATTTTTGAGGGCTTATTTAATTATATGCCCTTTTTAGCTCCTTGATAGCTTCTTTACCTTATCACGCAACTGGTGTTGGAACCAAGTCCTCCGGTACTCCGGCCTTCGAGATTTCTGGCCTTTGCAATCTTCCAACTCCCCGAGAGTAAATTCCACCAAAGTGTGTATATTTTATTCACTAGTAGATCTAACGGTTTTGACTTAATATGTGGTTGAGTGGATGGTTCGTGCAAACTCAACAAGGTGTTTTGTTAATGGCCTTCTCATTGTACACTTTTTGAATCTTGATCGTGGATCTTCCTTCTCGACGAACGTTCAGATATTGCTTCGTGGGTTTGGCATTCCAAGACTCCAGGTTACTAGAAACCTGAATTAGTTCAATTCATTTGGAGGTTTACCGACTGAATAAGTCATAACACGATGATGATCGCTTGTTTTCGGTTAAAATTTCATGCTTACTCTATCCTTCCACTATGCTTGATCTAACGTTCATGAGAGAACCTGGAGGATCTTAGATCAATGGTCAGAATTAGATCGCGACTTTGCCCTTCGGCACTACGGGCATTTTTACTAGTAGGAGAAGTTGAACATCCCCGGAGGCCGTAATCCTGGAGTAACGTGGCTTGCTAACATCACTCAAGATGATGTGGAATCTAATTTTGTGTTCCACGTGTCACCCTGATTCACGACTTTCAAGGTCTTTATGTGCCACATTGACCTTGACATTTTTCACCGCCTGATTGGGCCATGTTTCCTTGCTGACGTGGTCCTACTGTTGTGTCACATGACTTATTTTAATCTTCCTATTAGATCGGACGGCTGGCGGAATTTCACGGTTATGGATTTGCACTTCGTGGATTTGGTAACTTTGACACTTTTATATCAACCTTCGATCATCGCCGAAGTGCCTAATAAGTTTTTCCACCGTTTGATCTTTCCTTGTCTTGATCTGACTACCTTTTTTTACTTCGGGACTTTGTTCCTTTAGCCCCACTTATCTTATCCTTCCACTTAACTCGATCAGATGGATAAGAATTCACCTAAATTCCCTCCTTGATCTAACGACTGGTGGGATTCTGTGACTTTTTTATCTTTCCTTGTCTCCAATGTTCGACGAAGTGGCGAAGTGTCGAAATTCTTTTGTCTGCTACTTGATCCAATGGTCCATATTGCTATTGCTTCATATCTGACAGTTGAGATTTAATCCTTCCCAACCTCTGACTTCACCTTGATATAATGATCCTGGATTGTCTCGAACTAAGAATAAATGGCTCCTATAACTCAATCCTTTACAAGGGACTCTTCTGTGTAGGCTCTGACTTCAACACGATCTGACGATCGAGGATTGTCCTGAGAAATACATCAATGGACAGGATTTTTCCTTGATTCTTTTGGAGTTTACTGTGGGAATTTAAATCCCGATAGCACTTATGTAATGCGCTCTCCCTTCTAAGTTTTCCTTCATCCTTTCCATTCTCTAGTTATGTGTGTGTATTCTTTGTAGAATCTCCTCGTTATCTCTCCTAAGCTTTAGGAACATAGGATCATGTCGTGATCAACAGTGATCACAAATTGCTTCTGCCCCAAGGTGATCTTCCTCTGCCCCAAGGTGGTCTTCATTTTTCTTTGATTACTATACATGTTTGACTCATGTTTCCATCAATGAAAACACATAATCAATAATGCCAACAATCTCCCCCTTTGGAATTGAGGGCAACATTTATGTAAAAAAAATGAGTTTGTACCTTTGCTCCCCCTATCATTGATATCATATTTAAATTTGGGAATTGAATTTGGTTTACTTCTTTTTCTCCCCCTTTGACATCAATGAAAAAAATGGATGTTTCATTTCTCCCTTTAGGGTGACACTCCTCCTGAGGTGATGCTCCCCCTGTCTATGAATCTCTCCCCCTTTAGACAAGGGATATCACTCTGAGGCAATATTGGTGGCATGGATTTCAATCATCACTTTGCTTAGAACCATGTTGTTGCAACCAATAATGGGAATCAGAATAGCTCCCCTTGTGGGTATGTCTCCCTCTATCTTCTCTGAAAAATGAATGCTACCACTGCAATCTGCTTCTGCTTCAATATACTACTTCTCTACTGAAACATACTTCAACTGCTCAAGAATGATTTGTTCTTCCTATAACGATCCTTAGACCTGTCCATGCATCTACCATCTAAATTGATGCCACACCATACATCAAGTGTATTCCAATCATACATACTATCTCATGCATCAACCATGAAGAAAAATATATGTCAAGAATATGTGTCAAAAGTGAACCAAACATATATTAGGATCATCAACAAGTGTCTTTATCAATGGACCAACAATGTGATTTAAAAAAGTGTCATATCACACATGATATGCCTCTATCATAATATGTATCAATAGAACTCACATATGTACCAACCATGTACCATGACATATCTACTTCAAAAACCATTCACATAACTTCATTGACATAATACATAACCAGCATTGTTCCTTGGCAGATGAAGATCTGCAACAAACCATGTCAGATTCTGCAAAATAGAGTTATACCATCAAACCATGTTGCTTTAAATGATGCTAGTTCTTTATTCATTTGCAACCCAAGAGTCTCTTCATTATTTTGTGCTTCAATACACATAGGGGTATTAACATTAACAATCTTAAATCTTCCCTAATTCCTCCTTCCTTTCTTTTGTTTATATTTTTTTTGTCGAGGGGGAGTTTTTTCTTTTTGCATTTTGTTGGGTAATGGATAATTTATTTGCAAGGCATTATCAAGTTATACAATTGTGTCACAATTTTATTTAGGAGTTTTCTTTTCTTGATCTTGATCCACTTTATATTCATAACTTTGTTTTTCATATATCTTATCAGACACTTCACCCATCATTCTCTTATTGTCAATTTTATCAATTCCAGGTGCAATATCTTCATCATTTTTCTTCCTTTGTACTTTAGTTTTTCTTCTCCATATCTTCTTATAATTTTCCTTAATGTTGTAGATACTTTCCTTCATGGAATACTTATAAAATCTACATTCACTAGCCTTGTGACCATAATTGTTGTATTTTTTGCATTCAATATCGAAGTCTTGTAAGAGAGAGAATGAGTTATAATTTCTTCTTTCTGCATTATTATATTGTTTTCATATATTTAAACATTTATTGGATTGTACTTTCTATAAGCTTTATGATGTACTGCTCTATGTCTAAAATTATTGTAGGAATAACAATATCCAAGGAAAATATATTGATTTCTGTTAGAGGGATTCCTTCTGATGATTCTATTCTTTTTGTCATCTTTTTCTTTAGTAGGGAGTGCAGATTTCTATTTATTTGGAGCAGTCTTCAATGGTATTTTCCTTGCCCTATTTTCTTCTCTTCTTATGGAGTTCTTAAGAGCATCTGCATAATTGATTGGTTGTTTGTCATTATTTTACTCTGTATGGGAATCATATCCCAATCTTGTCTCGTCATTTGATGATATTTTACTGCTAAGAGTGTTGTTCAGGATTTTTGAGTTGTTTTCAAACTTGGACCGAATGTCTTCTTTTTCTAGTTTCCCTTTTAGTTGAATTATTTCATCTTCCAATATCTTACATGTTTTTTGTTTTTCATTGAGTTCCTTATTCAACATTTCTTCTTCTTTTTTGGTTTCTTGGAGTTGATATTTTAACTCAACAATCAATTGTTTTGAATCACTAATGGTTTTGGAAACCTCATTTCTCTTGATTTTATAACTTCTTCAAACTTTACAAGTTGTTCCCTTAGTAACTTGTTTTGCTTTTTAGATTTTCTTAGTTCTTCAATTGCACGGATAAATTCTTCCTCGAGGTTCACTTCTTCTCCATATTTCGAATGATTATCATCTTGAGTTTTCATTCCCATAAATAGCAGCTCTGGCTCCTCTTCTTCACTTTCTTTAGATGAACTATTGTCTTCTTGGGTAAAGAAATGTTTCTTCTTCTTGTAGAATATCCTTTTATCTTTGGTTTTTCTCTTCCTCTGGTCTTTGAAAGTTCTTTCATCATCACTTTCCTCCTGCTTAGGATAGGGACATGTATTGGCAAAGTGTCCAATTTTTCCACAGTTGAAACATATTAGAGGAAATTTTCCTTTCTATTTCTCGGTCCCTCTCTTGAGTTTCTTCATGAAGTTGGCAACTTCTTCATCAAATATATCGAAGAACTCTTCATTGGTATTTTGCTCCTACTTCTTCTTTGTTTTAGAAGCCTTAAAGGTTGTTTCTCCTTTTGATGGTTTTTCCTGTCCTACCCTCATCTCATACGTTGTAAGAATTACATGGAGCTCATCTATTGTGATTTTTTCAAGGTTTGGTCTATCTTCAATTGTAGAAATCTTGGCATCATACCTCATAGGTAATGATCTTAAGATATTTTGTACAATGCGTTTGTCTTTAAGTTCTTCTCCATCTGATTTGATTGAGTTAACTACCTCATCTACTCTATGAAGATATCCAACAATGTTTTCTTCTTCTTTCATCTTCAAATTTTCAAACTGAACTCTATAGGTTTGTAGTTTGGCTTCCTCGACCTTGTTGTTTCCTTCATATATAACCTTTGGTTTGTCCCAGATCTCCTTAGATGACTTACAATGCATTACCTTCACAAATATAGGATTTTTTAATCCTCCTATAATGATATTGATTGCTCTTGAGTTGTCATTGCAAATCTTATTTCCTTTAGTATTTGTGGGTGGAATAGTTGGTACAATGTACCCATTTTCTACAAATTATCAAACATCAAAACCAAGAGTCATAAGGTATCTTTTCATTTGTATTTTCTAGAGAGCATAATCATCTCCTTTAAACAATGGTGCTTTGTTGGAAGACATCCCCTCTTATTGATCCATTTATTTCAGGATCCAACTTTCGATTATTGTATTGCGCTGAAGGCACTTGCTCTGATACCAATTGTTGGAAACACTAAGAGGAGGGGGGTGAATCGGTATTACATTTTTAAACAATTGTAATTACTTTGTTATTTTATTAATCACCACAATAGATCAACAATGAACTTGTATTTAAAATCAATATATAAATATAATTAACAAGAATTACAAAGTTTATAAAAAATAATCTGTGATTATGAAGGACACCAATCATCTTTAGAGAAACAACTATTGGAGACACAAATCCTCTTATTCACGACACCAACCCTAGGAAGCACCAACTCCCTTGTTTTAGGGCACCAACTCCCTTATTTTCACACTTTGCTTAGAAAAGATATGAATCATTCTGTGCTCCTCCCTTCCACCCTCACTGCATTAGTATCTTCAGTTTTCCTTCCTGGACTTTGCTTCTTCTTTTGATCTTCTGATATGGACTGCAAAGACACTTTCTTGTTCATCGTTCATTCTTGCTTATATAATATTCCAACTAGTGTGAGCTTTGAAGCATTGTGTCCCTTTGTTTGAACTTTGAACCATTGCACCTCTTCATTTAAATTAACAATAATAATGTTTTGTCTTTAATTTAGAATTAATATCTCTCTATTATTATTCATACATTATCATGAAAAATTTTCAATTCAGTAAGAGGGATTTTCATAAATCAATCACATGTATGGATCGATTTCTTTTAACTCGATCCCATGCCTCTTTATTTCATTATTATGCTTATGTTGTGTCCCCATTTCTCCAACATATCATATTTGAGCTTTTACCAGCTCTCTGGATTGTTATGGTGTTCTTCTTGGGTTTCCTACAGGAAACAATGTTAATCCCCAAGCGCTTTATCTTTCCTTTATGTAACCGCAGGCTCAAAACCACAGGCTTATCCATTCCATGTGTTTTTTTGTTAGCGCTTTCTCTTTTCCTCCTTATTCTTCTACATGAGACCATATTCAAATTTCTGAGGGTTTATTTAATTATAGTCCCTTTTGCTCTCATTGTTAGCTTCTTTACATTATCACACCACCGGTGTTGGAACCAAGTCCTCCAGTACTCTGGCCTTCGCAATCTTCCAACTCCCCCAGAGTAAATTCCACTGAAGTGCATATACTCTATTCACTAGTAGATCTGACAGTTCTGACTCAATCTGTGGTTGAGTGGATGGTCCGCGCAAACTCGATAAGGTGTTTTTTCAATGGCCTTCTCATTGTGCTCTTTTTGGATCTTGACTGTGGATATTACTTCTTGACAGACGGTCGAATCTTACTTTGGGGCTTCAACACTCTGGGACTCCGGGTTACTAGAAACCTGAAGTAGATCAATTCCTCTAGAGGTTTACCTACCGAATAAGTCATAACATGATGATGACCGCTTATTGTCGGTTAACATTTCATGCTTACTCTATCCTTCCATTGCACTTGATCTAACGGTCATGAGAGAACCTGGAGAATATTAGATCAACGACCAACATTAGTTCACGACTTCACCCTTCGGCGCTTCGGGCATTTTTGCTAGTAGGAGAAGTTGAACATCAGCGAAGGTTGTAATCCCGGAGTGACGTGGTTTGCTGGCGTCACTCAATATGACGTGGACCCTAATTTTGTGTGCCACATGTCACCCTGATTCATGACTTTCAAGGTCCTTATGTGCCACACTGACCTTGACATTTGTCACCACCTTAGTGTTCCACGTGTCCTTACTGACGTGATCCTATTGACATGGTCCTACTGTTGTGTCACATGACTTATTTTGATCTTCCTATTAGATCAGACGGTTGGCGGGATTTCATGGTTATGGCTTTGAACTTCGTGGCTTTGGAAACTTTGACGCTTTTATATCAACCTTCGATTATCACCAAAGTGCCTAATAGGTTTTGCCACCGCTTGATCTTTCCTTGTCTTTCTCTAACAGCCTCTGTTTACTCCAAGACTTCGTGCCTTTGGCCCCACTTATCTTATCCTTCCACTTAACTCGATCAGATGGTTGAGAATTCACCAGAAGTCTCTCCTTGATCTAATAGCTGGTGGGATTTTGTAACTTCGTGATCCTGCCTTGTCTTCAATGTTCGTCGAAGTGGTGAAGTGTCGAAGTTATTTTATCCGCTACTTGATCCAATGGTCCATATTTCCATTGCTTCAAATCTGATAATTGATATTTAATCCTTCCCAACCTCTAACTTCACCTCAATCTAACGATCATGAATTGTCCCGAACTGAGAATGAACAGCTCCTATAACTCTATCCTTTATAGGGGATTCTTATGTGTAGGCTTTGGCTTTTGTGTGATCTGACGGTGCAGGATTGTCCTGAGAACTACATCAACAGACAAGATTCTTCCTTGATTCTTTTGGAGTTTACAGTGGGGATTTCAATCCCGATAGCAATTATGTAATGCACTCTCCCTTCTGATTTTTCCTTCATCATTTCCATGCTCTGATTCTATGTGTGTATTCTTTGTAGAATATCCCCGCTATTTCTCCTGAGCTTTAGGAAAATAAGATAATTTGTTGATCATGTCGTGATCACAAATTGTTTCTGCCCCAAGGTGATCTTCATTTTTCTTTGATTATTGTACATGTTTGACTCATGTTTCCATAAATGACAACGCATAATCAATAATTCCAACAATCTCCCCATTTGACATTGAGGGAAACGTATATGTAAAACAAATGAGTTTGTACCTTTTCTCCCCCTATCACTGATCTCATCTTTAAATTTGGGAATTGAATTTGTTTTACTACTTTTTCTCCCCACTTGATATCAATGAAAAAAATGGATGTTTCCTTGCTCCCCTTAGGGTGACACTACCCCTGAGGTGATGCTTCCCATGTCCATGAATCTCTCCCCCTTTAGACAAGGGATATCACTCTGAGGCAATGTTGGTGGCATGGTTTCCAATCATCTCTCCGCCTAGAATCATGTTGTTGCAACCAATCATAGGAATAAGAATAGCTCCCCCTGTGGGTATATCTCCCTCTATATTCTTTGCAATATGAACAATATTCTACCACTACAATCTGCTTCTGCTTCAATATACTACTACTCTACTGAAACAAGGTTCAACTGCTCGAAAATGATCAGCTCTTCCTATAACGACCCTTGGACATGTCCATGCATCTACCATCTAAACTCATGCCACACCATACATCAAGTATATGCCAATCATACATACTAACTCATGCATCAACCATGAAGCAAAATATATGTCAAGAATATGTGCCAAAAGTGAACCAAACATATATCATGATCATCAACAAGTGCCTCTATCAATGTACCAACAATGTGCTTTAAACAAGTGTCATATCACACATGATATGCCTCTATCATAAGATATATCAATGGATCTCACATATCTACCAACCATGTACCATGAAAGATCTTCCTCAGAATCCATTCACATAACTTCAGTAAGAGAATACATAACCAACAATGTTCCTTGGTGGATGAAGATCTGCAACAAACCATGTCAGATCCTGCAAAATAGAGTTATACCATCAAACCATGTTTCTTTAAATGATACTAGTTATCTATTCATTTGTAACTCAAGAGCCTCCTCATTCTTTTGTGCTCCAATAATCGTAAGAGTATCAACAGGAACAATCTTAAATCTTCCCTAATTCCTCCTTCCTTTCTTTTGTTTATATTTTTTTTGTTGAGGAGTTTTAGTAGATCATCAAAATAGTGTTTGAAAATTCTCAAGATCATCATCACTTAATTCTTCTGATTGATCTCCTATTGAAAGTTCATCATCATCATTACTGTCTTGTGCAACAAAAGCTTCTTTATCATTTTCTAGAGAATTGTTTTTTGCATTTTGTTGGGTAATGGATAATTTATTTGCAGGACATTATCAAGCTCTGCAATTGTGACACATTTTTCTTTAGGAGTTTTCATTTCTTGAGCTTGATCCACTTTATATGCATAACTCTGATTTTCATATACCTTATCAGACACTTCACCCATCATTCTCTTATTGTCAATTTTATCAATTTCAAGTGCAATATCTTCATCAGTTTTCTTCCTTTGTACTTTAGTTTTTCTTCTCCATATCTTTTTATAATTTTCCTTAGTGCTGGAGATACTTGCCTTCATGGAATACTTTGGCAATCTACATTCACTAGCCTTGTGACCATAATTGTTCCATTTTTTGCATTCAATATTGAAGTCTTGTAAGGGAGAGAATGAGTTGTAATTTCTTCTTTCTGCATTATTCTTATTATTTTCATATCTATGAACATTTCTTGGATTGTACTTTCTATAAGCTTTACAATGTGTTGTTTTTTGTCCAAAATTATTGTAGGAATAACAATATCCAAGAAAAATATATTGATTTTTGTTAGAGGGAATCCTTCTAATGATTCTATTATTTTTGTCATATTTTTCCTTAGTAGGTAGTGCATATTTCTGTTCATTTGGAACAGTGTTCAATGGTATTGTCCTTGCCTTGTTTTCTTCTCTTCTTATGGAGTTCTTAAAAGCATCTACATAGTTGATTGGATGTTTGTCATTCTTTTGTTCTGTAGAGGGATCATATCCTAGTCATGTCCTATCGAATTCTTAAGAGCATCTACATAGTTGATTGGATGTTTTTCATTCTTTTGTTCTATAGAGGGATCATATCCTAGTCATGTCTTATCATTTGATGATCTCTAACTGCTAAGAATGTTGTTCAGGATTTTTGAGTTGTTTTCAAACTTAGATTGAATGTCTTTTTTTTCTAGTTTCATTTTTAGTTGAATTATTTCATCTTCCAATATCTTACATGTTTGTTTTTTTTAATTGAGTTCCTTATTCAAGATTTCTTCTTTTCTTTTGGTTTCTTGGAGTTGGGTTTTTAACTCAACAATCAATTGTTTTGAATCACTAATGGTTTTGGAAACCTCATTTTCTCTTGATTTTATAACTTCTTCACACTTTAGAAGTTGTTTCCTCAGTAACTTGTTTTGTTTTTTAGATTTTCTTAGTTATTCAATGATCTGAAAATAGGGGGCTAACTTGTTTTGCTATGCAAACACCCTCTACTCCATTAAAATAAACTTTCCAGGACCTTGCTCAATGTCTTAGTCATGCAAGAGGTTTTATGTGTCAAAGTTATGCTTCTTTTAAATGTTTATGTGTGAGGTCTTTAAAAAGTTAAATATGTGTTTTAAACAAATACACAATAAACATAACTTGCAGAAAATAAACCAGCAAACTCACAACAATAACAAGATGATAAAGGAGTTCACTCCCAACTGGGCTACATCTCCTTGAGACTCCATCAATGGACTAGGCTCTCTGGAATTAGTTTGTCAAATATTCTTTTACAAGCTGTTGTTCAACTCCAATGGATTTACTGATTGTACCATTGGGTTCAAAATACATAAAAACCCCAAAAATGACTAATAGAACTCTGAAAACGGATCATGGCTCATCCAGGCATGACCTCTTCTACATGTGGCCTTGAGCTTCCCTGAGCTTCCTTGTGGCAAAAACACCTGTAAAAGTCCTCAAATACCTCTGAAACCTATCCCAATGTGTTCAGAGCATAACAATTAGCCAAAAATGACTATTCATTCACAAAAAAAAGACTTGGGCTCATCTGAGCATGACCTCCATCAATGGGGCTTCAAGCTCCCTAGAGCTCCCTGAAACTTCAATGGTGTAAAACCTGCAAAAGAAGTCTTCAAATTCCTTTGAAAACAGTGTCAATGGATTCAGAACATCCAAAAACCCCTAGTTGGACTTTTTCGACACCTCATTTGGCCAAAAAAATGAAGAGGTTAGGCCTCCTGCCATTTTCCTCCTTCAAGCTTGTTGTCTCTGGTTCGCCAAAACGCACCTCTATGTGTCCAACCTAGCCTCTGCGCGTTTCTCTGTGCTTAAACCCAGCACCATGCACAAATCCGCAAAACGCACAAAATTGTCGAACGGTTAGGGAACCTAGCCCCCTAACCGCATAGGCGTTGGGTGCATGGGCCATGTGACCACGTCCCCGTGCACCAAAAAGGGCTCATTTCCCACGTGTATGGGCAAGTGACAAGTGGCGGACGGTTGGAAAGGCGGTTGTATGACCATTGGGCGCGCGCATTCGTTTTTTGAGGTGGGGTCACATGGGAGAACGCACCGCAACCGGGGGTTGGGGCTAAGCCCCAGCCCGAACGCGCCCCAACATACCACATGGTCAAACTTAAATAAATTTTAAACCCTTTGTTTAACAAGGACCACCGTGTGGGCTAGTGGTAGCCCACACATTGCCAAAGTATTGAACCTTGGGGGGAAGGTCCAGGGTTCGACTCCCATGGACCCCATAATTTTTAATCAAACAACCAAATTACGGTGCCACATGGCAGCCCATGCCTAGGCCACGTGGCACTAAACCATTTGACAAAAAGACGCCACATGTCTCATCATGATTCGTCCACACCTGCTAATAAATGATTGCCACATCATCAACTGCAACCTCAATGTACGGTCATGCCACATCAGTTGTACGGCCTCTGCCACGTCAGTTGTACGAACTGTATGGACTGTACAGTCAGCGTTATTTTTTTATTTTATTTTTTGGCAAATCGAACAGATCATGATATCTCACTCATCCGATGTCCGTTTGACCCCGTTCAAAGTGTGTTGGGTTCGTGACGACGAGGGCTACGCACTCATTCGTTTTGAGGCGATTCCGAACACTTTCATTTTTGGGCTAAACTTTGACCCCTGGTCCAAATTCTGATCATTCAATTGCACGAATAAATTCTTCCTCAAGGTTCACTTCTTCTCCATATTCCGAATGATTATCATCTTTAGTTTTCATTCCCATAAATAGAAGCTCTAGCTCCTCTTCTTCACTATCTTCAAATGAGCTATTGTCTTCTTAGGTAAAGAAAGTTTTATTCTTCTTGTAGAATATCATTTTATCTTTGGTTTTGCTCTTCTTCTGATCTTTGAAAGTTCTCTCATCATCACTTTCCTCATGCTTAGGATAGGGACATTTATTGGCAAAGCGTCCAATTTTTCCATAGTTGAAACATATTAGAAGAAAATTTCCTTTTGTATTTATGAGTCCCTCTCTTGAGTTTCTTCATGAAATTGGCAACTTTTTCATCAGATATATTTGATAACTCTTCATTGGTCGTTTGCTCCTGCTTCTTCTTTGTTTGAGAAACCTTGAATGTTGTTTCTCCTTTTGATGATTTTTCATGTCCTGTCCTCATCTCATACGATGTAAGAATTCCATGGAGCTCATCTACTGTGTGTTTGTCAAGGTCTGTCTTGTCTTCAATTGTAGAAATCTTGGCATCATACCTCATAGGTAATGATCTTAAGATCTTTTGTACAATGGGTTTGTCTTTAAGTTCTTCTCCAGCTGCTATGATTGAGTTAACTACCTCGTCTACTCTATCAAGATATCCAGTAGTGTTTTCTTCTTCTTTCATCTTCAAATTTTCACACTGAACTCTGTAGGTTTGTAGTTTGGCTTCCTTGACCTCGTTGTCTCCTTCATATATAACCTCCAGTTTGTCCCAGATCTCCCCTTCACAAATATTGTTCATCCTCCTAGAATGGCATTGACTACTCTTGAGTTGTCATTGCAAATCGTATTTCCTACAGTATCTGTGGGTGGAGTAGATGGTACAATGTACCCATTTTCTACAAATTGTCAAACATCAAAACCAAGAGTCATAAGGTAGCTTTTCATTCTTATTTTCCAAAGAGCGTGATCATCTCCTTTAAACAATGGTGCTTTGTTAGAAGACATTCCCTCTTGATGATCCATTTCTTTCAGGATCTACCTTCCAGTTATTAAGTTGTGTTGAAGACACTCGCTCTGATACCAATTGTTGGAAATATTGAGAGCAGGGGGGTGAATCAGTTTTACCTTTTTAACAATTAGTAATTACTTTGTTATTTTATTAATCACCACAATAGATCAACAATGAATTTGTATTTAAAATCAATTATATAAATATAATTAACAAGAATTACAAAGTTTACAAAAAATAATCCGTGATTGTGAAGGACACCAATCCTCTTTAGAGCACCAACTCTTGGATACACAAATCCCCTTCTTCAGGGCACCAACCCTAGGAAGCACCAACTCTCTTGTTTTTAAGGCACCAACCTTAAGAAGCACCAACTCCCTTGTTTTAGGGCACCAACCCTAAGAATCACCAATTCCCTTATTTTCACATTTTACTTAGAAAAGGATATGAATCCTTCCTTGCTCCTCCCTTCCACCCTCACTGCATTAGTATCTTCAGTTTTCCTTCTTGGACTCTACCTCTGATTTTGATCTTCTGATATGGACTGCAAAGACTATTCCTTCTTCACCGTTCTTTCTTGCTTATATAGTATTCTAACTGGTGTGAGCTTTGAAGCATTGTGTCCTTTTGTTTGAACTTTGAACCATTGCACCTCTTCAATTAAATTAACAATAATAATGTTTTGTCTTTTAATTTAGAATTAATATCTTCCTCTATTATTATTCATACATTATCATGAAAGCTTTTCAATTTAGTAAGAGAGATTTTCATAAATCGATCGCGTGTATGGATTGATTTGTTTTAACTCGATCCCATGCCTCTTTATTTCATTCTTATGCTTTTGTTGCATCCCTAGTTCTCCAACAAATCATATTTGAGCTTTTACCAGCTCTTTATATTGTTATTGTGTTCTTTTTGGGTTTCCTGCAGGAAACAAAGTTAAGCCCCAGGCGCTTTATCTTTCCTTTATGTGACCGCGGGTTCAAAACCACAGGCTTATCCATTCCAAGCGTTATTTTGTTGGTGCTTTCTCTTTTCCCCCTTATTCTCCTACATGAGACCGTATTCAAATTTTTTAGGGCTTATTTAATTCTAGGCCCTTTTGCACTCCTTGTTAACTTATTTACCTTATCACGCCACCAGTGCTGGAACCAAGTCCTCCAATACTCCGGCTTTCAGGATTTTCGTCCTTTGCAATCTTCCAACTCCCCTGGAGTAAATACCGCCAAAGTGCCTATACTCTATTCACTAGTAGATCCGACGATTCTGACTTAATCTATGGTTGAGTGGACGATCCGCGCAAACTCAACAAGGTGTTTTGTTAATGGCCTTCTCATTGTGCGCTTTTTGGATCTCGACGGACAGTTAAATCTTACTTCGAGGCTTCGACGCTTCTGGACTATGGGTTAGTAGAAACCTAAAGTAGTTCAATTCCTCCAGAGGTTTACGACTAGCATTAGTTCGTGACTTCGCCCTTCGGCGCTTCGAGCATTTTTGCTAGTAGGAGAAGCTGAACATCCCCGTAGGCTGTAATCCTGGAGTGGCGTGGCTTGTTGACGTCACTCAATATGACATGGACCCTAATTTTGTGTGCCACGTGTCAACCTGATTCATGACTTTCAAGGTCTTTATGTGCCACATCGACCTTGACATTTGTCACCACCTGATTAGACCACGTGTCCTTGCTGATGTGATCCTGTTGACGTGGTCCTACTATTGTGTCACATGACTTATTTTGATCTTCCTATTAGATCGGACGACTGGCGGAATTTCGTGGTTATGGCTTTACACTTCGTGGCTTCGGTAACTTTGACACTTTTATATCAACCTTTGATCATCGTCGAAGTGCCTAATAGGTTTTGCCACCTTTTGATCTTTCCTTGTCTTGATCCGACGACCTCTGTTTACTCCAGGACTTCAAGCCTTTGGCCCCACTTATCTTATCCTTCCACTTAACTCGATCGAATGGTTGAGAATTCACCCGAAGTCCCTCCTTGATCTAACGACTGGTAGGATTTCATGAGTTCGTGATCCTGTCTCGTCTCCAATGTTCGTCGAAGTGGCGAAGAGTCGAAGTTCTTTTGTCCGCTACTTGATCCAATGGTCCATATTGATACTGCTTCAAATCTGACGGTTGAGATTTAATCCTTCCCAACCTCTAACTTCACCTCGATCTAACGATCCCGGATTGTCCTGAACTGAGAATGAATGACTCCTGTAACTCGATCATTTACAAGGGATTCTTTTGTGTAGGCTCTGGCTTCTGCGTGATCTGACAGTCCAGGATTGTCCCGAGAACTACATCAACGGACAAGATTCTTCCTTGATTCTTTTGGAGTTTACTGTGAGGATTTCAATCCCGATAGCACTTCTGTAATGCGCTCTCCCTTCTGAACTTTCCTTCATCCTTTCTATGCTCTGATTTTATGTGTGTATTCTTTGTAGAATCTCCCCGCTATCTCTCTTGAGCTTTAGGAAAATAGCATCATTTGTTGATCCTGTCGTGATCAACAGTGATCACGAATTGCTTCTGCCCCAAGGTGATATTACTTTTTCTCTAATTATTGTACATGTTTGACTCATGTTGCCATCAATGACAACACACAATCAATAATGCCAACAGTTTTATGCTTTAACTCGAGTCTCCCAATTTATTAAGCTTGGGATCCAACAAAGGCTTTAGGGATAACCATCTATATCCATCAAGTACATGTATTCTTGAAGGCCTTTAGTCTCTCCACCAAGTGGCGGGCACCTAAAGGTTGATCTTAATGAAAAGATTATCAAGGACCAGCACTTTGACACACTCCAAAGTCAATCTATCATGTTTGTCTATACAAGACTTGGTGTTCATGCTAAGCCAAGTCTACTAGTGACTACTTGGGAGTTAAAGAGGTAAATGACATTCTTAAATACCTCACAAAAAGAAGCAATGGGACAGGAACTAAGCATCTTTTGCCCACATTTTACCATTTGCCAATGGAACTAGTGATCACCATGTAGAATTATGGCCCAAATCTGCACGAGTAACCTTTTCAACAAAGCCTTGGTTTGACAGCCTCATAGGCTTTCCGTTTACTTATATCGGCAGTGGTAATTAAAACAATGAAGATTCAAGCCCTTCCAAACATTTTTACAGAGAAACCAAAGGCAATGCAATTTCTAAGTAACGCTTTCATTTGCCTCCTTCCCAGCAATATCCCCAAACGATCCATTTAGCTCCTTCCCAACAATCCCCAAACGATCCATTTAGAACACAGTGCTTGTATTTAAGAGATGGTTTTGATAATCCCCATCCCTCCCCAATCTTTAGGGAGGCACCACAGGTTCCGATTGACTCTATGGAAGCGTTTGCTCCCACCAATGTTGTCGCACCTAATATTCCAAATTACTTTTTCCTGGAGTTTAAGATGTACTAACAAAAAGAACCCAATAAGAAGAATAATATATGTAACTCGCACAAGGCTTTAGGAGATAAAGTCACAAGTTTGGTTATCAATTTGACAATTTTCTTATCAATCTTTTGGATAACCACATCCCAAAGCTCTTTGGGAGGAGATTGGAATGCAAATGGGTTCCCTAAAAATTTGAACACTATCTAGGGCAAGCCTATCCTTGAGCAGCCACCACCCAAGCTATACAATATCATGCTGACTCCGCATATAGCATCGGGTTTTGGCTCAGTAGATCTTGGAACTTGTAACATTGCAAAGATTTTGGAGGTAGTTCATTGTGTGTTCCACTGAGGCCTATTCCTATTCCTTTATAAAAAATAACAAAAGTCATCAACGAACTGCCCATCGAGAGGAAATCCTTTGATAAGGCCACTCTATTTTGAAGTGAATTCCCCAAAGTCTAAGGGCAAGGGATAGGGTACAACCTTGATAAATTGGCCTAAATTAGCCAAATCCGGATAGGGGACAACCTTGATAAATTGGCCTCCAAATCCTTCACACTCTGATAGGCTGATGGAAAGGCAGGCTGCCACTTCTTTAAACAAGGTTTCCACAGCTTTTAAAAAGCACTGACCAAACCCAAGGGCCTTCATTGACTCTGTCATAGGCGTTTTCGCACAGGGTTTGCACCATGCCCTAATCAGAGGCTTCTGTGCATGGTGCGAGACTTGATCAATTTGGTGAGAGCGAATAGACAACTTTTCATCTATAAATGACTGCTTTGAATGAATCTGCTACAATTCATTTAAATTGCAACATCATACTGAGCAAGTTTCAGATAATGGAGATATAACCTTATTTAAACTAAATATATAAATTATGATTATGTAAGTGATTAACACAAGAAAAGGTAAAATATAAACTGTTGACAAATCAGACCGAATAATTTGAATCACTTCTAATCAAGGAGAAAGGCTGCAGAACACCGAACTAGGCATCTCTTCCAATCATCCATAAGCAAAAAGTGTTAAAAAATAAACTACGATAATAAATAGTCTAGAAACTCTTTACATATAATAAATTGAAAGTAATCCATTCAAATTATAGATAACTACTAAGGTACAGATATTGACAGTTACAATTAAATCAATCTAATTTCCACGTTCCAAATAACATAGCAAAGTATATGCAGGGTGAACTTAGGTCCATGACAATAACAGTAAAAGTCAAAGAATAATACATGAGTTGAAAAGCAATATAGCTAAAACGGATTACTGTTACTTGGATAACAACTTATAGAGCCCGAGTTGTTTTCAGATCCATATAATTTGATGAAAGAATAATTTTCTCAATAAAAAAGGCTTCATATTTTACTATAAGAATACCCATAATAATTCTGATACCATTTTACAAACTTCTTTAAACCCGTTTGTAGATCTGTAGATGGTTTGTAGCCTAGTTCCAATCTTGCACGGGTGACATTCGCATGAGTGAATGGCACATCGCCATTCCCTGGCATATCAACAATGTTTTTCCTAGCCTTGACCTTCAAGTGCGTCTCAAGTATCTTCACTAATGTTGGCACAGTGACAGGGGAAGTATTTCCCAAATTGTAGATCCTGTATTGTGCCGGGCCTTTCTTTTTGCCTCCACTTCCTGTACTCTTGCCTGCAGTTTCAAGAGAAGCAACACACCCCTTGACAATGTCATCTATATATGTGAAGTCC
>ML778606.1:286508-310467 GCA_009831015.1 Picea engelmannii | reverse complement strand
CTGCAACTGGCGGTCAGTTTCTCATTCTGAAATGCTATGGGAAACCCTAATGCATTTAGTGTGGAATCTAAACGACAGGCAGAGGAGTGAATCGAGGGCCCCTAGGTTAATAATTATAATTCATGGCTTGAGCTTTCAAGGAATTAGGCAGGGGCACAATAGTGAGGTTGATGACACCTGGACAATGTTAGTTGAGGGAGTAAATGGACACCCAGATTACAAATTCCAATGTTCCAGCCCGGGTCTTTTGAAATTTACACAATATACAAAATATTTTGACATTTATGATTTTGGATAAAACGTGAAGTGACAAGCATGAAAATAATTTAACCGTCATCAATTTTTGACTTGACAGGCTGGGTAAATTTGAAATTCCAGGCCTGATCCTGATCAGGCGTTCTGAAAACCGGCGACCTCTGTCCGGGAAACATGACGGTATACCAAACACCAGTATCAGTCATTTTGGAGCTCGAGCCCATAACTCATAACTCAGATTCGTATCAGTGATTTTGGAAACGTGGACAGGATTGATTAGTTCAAATTGTATGGAAAAGTACAGTAGTTAAGGGTGGTAGTTGGAAACACTGTTTTACATATTATTTAATGCATGGGAAGACGTGAAGCCAACAATAACACTTTAAACTTATGAACCAATCAAATTGTAACAAATATATATATATATATTTATTTTAAAATATATTAATACAACTTTCCTAAGTTAAACATTATAATTTCTAAAAAAAATTAAAGTCAAGGCAGGGACTAATAGCAAGTCAACGATGAACTCATTATTAGTCCCTGGCCTTGGCAGGGACTAATAATGCATTTTACTTAATATAATACATTTTGCCTCTATAAAGCAAACATTGTTACATATTTATTATCTTTTGGTAAAAAATAATTTTAATTATTTGGTAAAAAATAATTTTAATTATTAATAATAATAATGTTTTATCATAAATTTTATATTTTAATTATATATAATTGTTAATAATGAAAACATTTTATCATTACAAATTATGATTTTTGTGTTTTGATATAAAGAAATTTGCTTCTCCCATAATTTAACCACAAACCTTGTTGAAACTCACACCTTATTATTAAATTATGAGTTGTATGGCATGGCATATTTGAAGCCAAAGAGAATTCAATTATTCACTTCATACATATATTCATTATGTACATGTAATATCATAAGAAAAGTTTATTGTACATTATTTTATTTAATAATCTAAAATGGACCAATTATAAAATAATAAAGTACTTAAGGGCATCCACTTTCTTGAAACAACCAACTATAGCCATTTTTTGGAGCCATTGTCATTAATCCCTTTTCATGATTAACTCCGCAACCAATGTCCAATGAACGCAATATTTACATAAATTGGAAGACTACAAATATTCCTTGTGAATTGTTATCGCCTAACACAAAATTACAAAATTCACTAATGAGAATATTTGACCCCTGCAAAATGTGTTAGTTATTTAAAATTATGATACAATCCACAACCATGAATTGCATTACAAAAGAAAGCTAACCTAGGCACCTTCATATCCATCATATACTCCTAAGAAATGTACCAACCAGTTTTTCATTATATTTTTGTGAACGAATGGAAATGCATGTGCAACCCCAACAATTCAATGATTAAAAACAACACAATAGAGATTCATGTTTTTGAAATTATAAATGGATTTAAGCAAACACAAAACTACAAAATTCATTAATGAGAATATTAGACACAGTAATTTAAAATTGTTATTCAATCAACAACCATGAATTGCATTAGAAAATAAAGCTAACCTAAGCACCTTCATGTCCATTATATACTCCTAATAAATATATCATAAAACTTTCATTGTATCTTTTTTGAACGACTAGAAATGCATGTGCAACCCCAACAATTCAATAATTAAAAACAACACAATATAAATTCATGTTTTTAAAATTATAAATAGATTTAAATTTTAAAGATATCAAAACTTTTTCATTAATTTAAAATAAATCTTACAAAATTTTAAATAATATATATATATATATATATATATAAACAACAAAATAAAATTATAAATAAGTTTAAAGCTATCCAAAATTTAAAAACTCAAAAACAAAAACATTGTAAAAAATGAATAATAATCAACCAACATACTTTAGTTAAAAACATTGTTTTGCACATGAATTGTCATTTACAACATAAAATAAAACTCAACATTACATTACTATGAAAAACATTTTCAATCCAGTGTGCACTTGCCTAGATTTTAGATAGAGAGAATTGAACAACGACCAATAAGGCTCATTTCTTTATATTTCTCGATAATCTCTTCCTTTAACTATGCATTCATGCACCATAAGAAAAGAAAGATTTCGAAGCTACGATGCAAATGGAAAATTCGAGAGAAACACAAAAAGAGATATATAGCGAGGATCTGGTAAGCAAATAACTACAAATGATTATGGGTTGTCTTCTCTTCTATGCAAGGTTGGCATCATTTCCAGGTGGCACTCCTTTTTCAAGGATAAGATCTACATTGAGTGGCCAAAGCTTGCATTTACCAGCTTCTTTGTGGGTCACCACACAAGGATCTTGCAGGTCTATACATGTGACAATGATGTCAAAGCCACTTACTCAGTTCATTCAAGGAACAGAGATGTCAAACTAACAAAGTCAAGGGATGGCACAATTAGTATGGCCACATTTTCATTCGATCATGCGTCTGTATTTGATTCCTATAGGAAACTTGGATATATATATAAATACTCATTTTGTAGCCAATAAATCACAAAAATGCCGAAAAAAATTAAACAACAAATCGTTCATGACAATTTATATTGCAAAATTTTTTAATAGCATCGACATTTGAAAAAGAAAAATAGAAAATTGTATGTCTCTCCATACTTCTCACTTTTAAAATAGTTTCTTAGATGTTAACGCGACTCTGCCTTTCACGGTTCTCTAGGCTTTGCATTTTTTTTAGTTTCGGTATGAAATTAGTAATTTATTCACACAAATCACACTTCTAATGTTATGTATCTCGATCAAGAGTTTAATAAGACAAAGAGAGTCTTACAATTTGTATAAAACAATTTTTTTTTAATTTTATTCAGAAGATATACAATTTGATAAAGTGAAATATGTAATGTTATATTATTATAAAAAAAATAATAAACATAAATTCATCTTAAATTTGATATTTTTAAGTAATGAAAACACAAATTCATTTTAATTTGAAGTTTAATTTAGGGTTTATCCCATAAAAAAAAAGTTTATATATTAAACACCTCAACAAATTAAAATCTAAACATAATATAATATAAAAAATGAGTTAAATGATTTTAAAACAAATAAAGAAAGCATAATTTAATTTCATTAATATGGTGAGTCTTTATATATAGGTTTTATGAACTTTAACACTTCGTTGAGATCCACTTAGTCCATGGAAGAATCCACCAAGGTTCCGTAAGCCTCAAGTAAACTCTGATAATCTTTAAAGAGTAAACTATGATAATCTTTGAATATGATGAAGTATAAGGTTTAACTCGTGCCAAACTATATTGGACACAAAGCCTTTAGCAGTGTAAATCAATCGGATTGCATTGAGCAGGTCAAAAGCACTTTAACCCCATACTCCATGAAGAGTCGAGCACTGAAAATTGATGGTTGCAACTTGCAATTGTCAATATGGTTTCCTTCGACAAGTTGATCCATACACGCCATTGGCTTGAACGTTACACAACATATAACTTACAAGTTGATCCATACACGTCATTGGCTTGAACGGTACACAACATAGAACTTGAAATTGGACAAGCCTGACTCCGAGGAGGAGGCATGGATGTGTTTTCCACGAGATTGAGACATTGCACATCCAACGTGTATGTCCAAAAAAGAAGGAACATGTATGTCTATGGTTATGGTTGCCCATACGGATTGTTACTTATATTTCATACAAGTAAAGATACGAGGGATTTCGATTATGGGAGGGATTCAAAACTCTTGTTGCAGGCATATTCAATGTATATAAAATTAAGAGGAATGAGCATACCGCACCATAATATAACTTTCTTGGGAAACTTCAAGATTTCCTTGTAGGTAGGGCCAGAACCTTAAAGAGCGTAGATATTATGGACATTAACACTAAAAGGTTGCAAGCAAATTTAATTTACAGGCTCATCATCTAATCAAGAGACAAAAATGGGCACAGGGCATAACGCATTGGATCACCTCGCTTCTGATTCTAATTGTCTAGCAAGTCTTCTGCAATTATTTCAGGATCATAATAGAATCATCATGGCCTTTCCATTGGGATGATATCAATTGCTCCCTGAAACCAGAATTGGAAGCCATCATAAAAGAGTAAATGCATGCAAGTATTTCAGGATCATAATAGAATCATCATAGCCTTTCCATTGGGATGATATCAATTGCTCCCTGAAACCAGAATTGGAAGCCATCAGAAAAGAGTAAATGCCCTCCAAGGTCTGAAATCAATCAACTTCACTTTGTTATCCCTCGTAACATAAAGATGGAATGTATAATAATTTAATTTAAATTCCTAGATTATGTTCTCTCTAAAAAACCCAAAAATTGAGGATTCCAACTCGCGCTCGTCTAATAAACTTAGATAAAACCAAGTAACTTCCCTCTGGGAAACCCCCACCAGCAAAACCCTCAAAAAAACCCATGAAACTCCATTTACGGCCTCAAGTCATACCATTTATGCAATGCCAGATAAAACGTAGAGGGCCTGTAGGCGGTCTTATCATCGCAGGAATAAAAGCCATGGCAGAGATCGTTAACTAAGCTATCATATGCCCTCAAAAGAAGAATGATTTTGCTAAACAAGAGCATTTGAGCGTATCGTTGGTGGCAATCCAAGCAGTGTACTTGGGGGTGCTTCAATTCAGCCTGGGGAACATGAACCCTCCTAGGGTTTGAATTGATTCATTCACCTCTTTATTCAATTCTGGAAACGATGGTCGAGCCTCCTTGTCTTCGTCTTTGTCTTCTTTCTCCAAGTGGTGGTAATCTTTTGTGCAATAACCTGGATGGACAGGGCTCAAAGAAGGGGTCGCCGAGACAACCCATCATTGCAGAGTGTAGGTGTTGATAATATTTGTCCAGAGCATGGCTTTGTGTCTAATGAAAACTGTTGTAATGGTGATGGAGAAGGCAATTGAGAAGCAACTGAGGGGAGAAACCTCCAAGCAAGAATTGCCATAAAACACCATGGAGCTAACCCTTAAGCAAGATTTCACATGAGTGGAAGCAAGTGCGGACGACCAAGGACCTGCTCTCAAAATCCACCAAGAGATGTGATTACCATCACAAGCTATCACATCCATTACAAGACTGTCCTTTCCACATGAGCCCGAGAGTAATGGAGGATGCAAGTGATAAGAAGCAGGGCATGAGGGTTGTTAAGGAAGCCACAGGGGGGACATATGTGATGCACATGTTTCTACGATCTTAGCATGTGTCATCCCCGAGTCTGTTTGTGAGATGTTGATTTGTAATGTTTGTAAAGTGCAATGGAACCAATTGTTTGATACCATATGGTGGTCTTAGTGGAGATAAGGGCCCCTCTTTTTCTTGTCATGTATATTTGAGGAGAAGGGATAGGGGATAGAGAGAGGGTCCCATTGCTCAAAACGACGCCAACAGAGTGCCTTATATCCTCCTTTGCAAGTTTGTTTGCTTCCATGTTGTTGGACCTGAGGACGTGGAATAAATCAATCTTGTTGGAGGACATTACTTGTTGTTGAATTCTTAGGAAGATGGATTTGAGTTGAGTGTTGTGATGCCTTACATGGTTGATTATTAATTTGGAGTCTCCTATAACAACAATGAATATTTGTTAATGATAATCCTTGCAAAATGGCATAAGCTTCAACCTAGTTGTTGGAGGCTAGCTCAATGCTCCATTCGTAGGTTAACTATGTGTTTTCTCTAGAGTCATGAAGCACCCCAACACCTCACTCATGAAGCACCCCAACGACTCATGCCACCTCGATTTTCATTAACAAATATTACTTATTGTTTAAATTTTAATTAAATTAAAATTAAATAATTTAATTTGATTTGTTTATTTCTTATTAAAGTTATAAAAACTTAAAATAATTTAATATTAAAAAATATATTAAATATTAATTTCACTAAAAAAACATTTATAGGAATACCTAAAACCATTTCCATTTATGATGTGGCAAATAAATAAAAAATATGATGTCGTCTTTCAACATACGATCGGTTTTGAAAGTATCATTAAGTTTTGGGTTCAATTTAAAACATACAATATTAATGTTAAAAATAAAATAAGTAATCAACTGTCAAATACCATAAATTAGATTATAAAAATAAATTGTATCAAAATCTTGTTCAGAAGGAAAAATCAATTTAATCAGAATCAATTTAATCAGCTTGAAAAAATGATCTTAAAAAAAGCAGAGCCAATCTGAAACAAATGTTTTTGAACAGCACTATAATGAAGACTAACCTTCAAGGAGGGGAATGCCCTCCAACCTTGAAGGAGACAAATGCCCTGAATGTGCTATTAAACAATGGTAGAAGTCATGTTTACTTTGCTAACATGCAATGAAAATTCCTAAATTCCTAAAACATCAGCCACCCATTCTTATCATGAAATCAAAATTCCTAAACATCAGTCACCTATTACTGAAACAGATGAAGGAAAATAATGGAAAGGTAAAATCTGCTCAGGAAAATAATGGCAAGGTCAAATCTGTTTTTCTACTGCAGGGGATGGCCGTACAATAAAGAAAGAGATATAGTGCACAATAAACAAAGAGATACAGGACATACGTGAAAGAAATCTCTAAAAATGTTGTAGACTCAAAAGAATTGACAAGGGCTAGAAAGCAATTTGAAAGCCCTACTTAACTTTATTAACGACATCAGATAGCTCCTTCATTTTCTGCTCGTCTGAAGAGTCGCCTGAAGGAAATTTGTTGGGAAGCTTCTCCACAGCTAACCCCTTCAAATAATTGTTTTCTAACTATCTCGTGCAACTGCCCTACAAGCTGTTTCTTTAGAGCATCAAAAGCCATATCCAATCCCTCCAGCGGCTCTGTTGCATTGTTATTATACATAAATAAACCATAATAAAGATCAAAACTGTCTTTACAAGTGTTGTCAACAATTCTGAGCAAAGTTTCATAACCTTTTGTATTAATTGGAGTAGATTCCAAGTTCAACTTTGCTAACATCCTCCCCACAGTGTGGGTAATAAATTGACTTTCAGCAGCATGGCGATCATGTTCAGCACATGACATCTCAACTATCATGCAACCTTCTTTTGCAAATATATCCAAAAACCTATGACAACGTTCTGATCTCGCTCCATTCCCAACTCTAACCTTCTCATAAACAAACGAAAGACCACTCCACCCAGCTTTCCCACTTTCAGGCCCAAACATAGGATGTGTGCACAATATATCAAACTCTGGAGGTAGTATCTGTACAAATAGATTGCGTGGAAACTCTTTGACAGAAAGGACATCCACAAATAATGTGTTTTTCTTCAGTCTTTGAATTGGAAATGACCTCAACACAGATTCTGTCCCTATAATAGACGAACAGAGAAATATTACCTCAGGATACTCTTCACAAAAATCATCTGCGTCCTTGAAGAAAGAAACTCCCATCTTTCGAGCAGTCTCCCCATAATCTGTTCGGGAATGGGCCAATACTGTATGGCCTTGCTTAACAAGGGTTTTTGCCAGAAACTGACCAAAATTACCAAATCCAATGATACCTATCTTTAACAGACCATCCTTCTCCAAGTCTTCACTTTTATTGGATTCATAATCAAATGGCCGAGAGGTATCCAATGCTTTAATCTTCAGATGTCTGAGAAAGAAAGTATGTTGTCTATTTTGTCTCTTCCCAACAGAAAACAGAGAGGTTGATCTACTGTTGCATATTCGTGTTGGCATCAAAGGTTGTTTGACACCAAAGCAACTGTTGCATATTCGTGCTGGCATCAAAGGCTTTTTGACACTAAAGCAAGGCTGTGAAGACTGAAAGCAAATAGCTGAAGGTTTAACTGAAGTAGCCATGAATTGAAAATGAGACATCTCCAAAGCTTTTGGCGCACTTGTACTGCAGATTGGAATAAAATGATGTAATTTTAGACAGATCGAGCCCTTAGTTTTAATCACAGAGATAGAAATGCAATGCAGCCGGTGCTTGTAGAATCAAAAGTCAATTTTCCTGCATTAGCTAGCCAAGCCCTACAATTTCATCTATATAAGACTGATTTCTTACCACCGAAGTATTTGATCCTGCAATAATATTTGACAAGTGAAGCACATATACTGAACTCCAGAAGCTTTTAAGTTTATCAGGAAATCGGTAAATTAGTCTCCCTTTATAATAATTCAAGCATCATCCTGCATGGAAGACAAAACCCTCAGTGGTGTTAAAATATAAGAGCCTCATAACGCTAAAATCCTTCAAACCCTAACAGGTACAGCAGAGAGTCAATCTACACGTACAACATCCAAAGCAATAATCCACCCGAAAAAATTTACTTAATAGGGAACATTATCATAATAAACCTAGAACAGAGGAATCACTTAATAACTGTATGGAAACTGTGTGATAAACCAATTGGTTTGTGGTGTATTAATATCTCATTCGCTGATTTATTGATCTGCATAAATCAATCTGCATATTTATTGAGCCATAAACAGCGAGAAGTATTCAGTTTTTATTAGAAGAAATGCATTGGACATACTATTAAGCATCAAAAGTTACATTTCTGGTTGCAAAACGAAAAGATATAAATCACCATACATCATTAAAAGAAAATTATTACAGTAAATTTGAATATTTATTAGAAATAATTTTACATTCCAAGTCAATTTTAAATTTAACTTGGGATGGAGTGTTATTTTTTTCATCTAAATAGTGATATGTTAAACTTTTAAAGAAAATATTGTTAGAATAACATCCAACTTTGTAGATTTTATATTGCACAATCCCGTGATTAACAGTGTGGAAACCGCCTATCAACTTAATAAATAAAAATGATCTGAAAAAAACTTGCTACGAATGTTCAAACACGAAAAACAAAAGAGCTAAGGGCAAAATTCCTTTAATCCAACTAAATATTCCAAACAAAAACCAATCCCCTAATATGTAAAACAAAAGAACTTAATTTTGACGCAAAAGAAATGCGAAGTAAAAGAAATTATATTTGACAGAAAGAAGAGGAAAATAAAACTATTTTTGGACGGCTCAAATGCTTAATACTTTCTCACAAATTTGACTGCTGAAATGCCTGATTTTCATTAATTGAAAAAAAAAACGGTTAACTTATTTTTGACAGTTAAATGTCAAATGCTAAAAATGAACCAAAGTTTTTTTTACGGCTGAAATGCCCGAGCCTCATTTGATTCTGATTCAAAGATCGCTTAAATTCATAATATTATACACAGTTTTTTGACGGCTAAATGCTAACTCTGAAGTTAAAAAAAATAGTTGAATAGAAAAATAAAAAGCGAAAAAAGAAAAATTCTTCTGTCAGTTGAAATACTCAATTTCTTCCACACGCGTGACATTGAAATCCATAAATTCATAGTTAAAACAAACAATATTTGAGCAGCAAAAACAACTTGCTTACTGTTAGAGTTACTAATTCAAAAATTCTTTCGTTTTAAAAACACGGATTGTCTAATTTAAAGCCTAATACCTTAAAGACTCCATCGAAAATAAAATAAAAATGCAAATTCATCCCGAAAACAGAAAGTTGCTGCACACCTCGAAGCCAAATCCCGCCAAAGATTTAAACAACACAAAACACAAAAAGTGACATCCATTGCCAATGAAAAACGACGATATTTACCTGAAAGTGTTCCCAAACCCTTGCCACTGGTTACAGAAATATGTGAAACACTTCCTTTAGAACTTCGAGCTGCCATGTAGACACGAATGTAAAACACAATATCAGAGAAGGCTTGCAAAATTAGACATAACAATCACAAGTAAAAAATGCTTTCACAGTTAGCACAGGGGCCACGTTCCGAGGAGTAAGATGGGACCACATTAACCACATCAATTCGGGGATTTTTATGTGATAATTCATTTTAGAGGAGATAGCCAATAAGAGCAGGGACAATGAGATGGAATGATGGACAACAAAGAGATAGGACAACAAAGAGTTAAGACAGAGATAGACGGTTGACGGAATAGGTGGCAAAGACATCATCATTTTAACGGTATTTGCAGTTATGATATGACAAATTTAAAGGGGATGACAGAGACGGTTTCAAATCACTACACAGTTGGACGAAAAGGGTGGTTTCCCGAAACCTATAAGTAATAATAATTTTAAAAACATCTTCAGAAATGAGCAAAAACTGAAAATGATAGTCAAAAAAATATCAGCGTCAAAATCAAACAAGGGCAGCACGCACGCTGTATGTACTGTCTCCAAAAACTTTACTTGTTAGTGTCTGTACGGTTTATATAAATAATATTCAGACATTTTTTAAGTCATTCGAAAATAATGCAGATCTGTACTTCCCATGATCTTTATAATAATTTAAAAAGTAAAAACATCTCAATGTTTCTTATATTTTAAATATGACTTGAAAGTTTAAAAATTACTACATACAAATTTCTATAAAATTATACTAAAAGATTAAAAATATTAATAAATGTAAAATTATTGAAATTGAAAGATTAAAAAAATATTAATAAATGTAAAATTATTGAAATTAAAAAATTAAAAAAATATTAAGAAATGTAAAATTATTGAAATTTTAATAAGTGTAAAAAAGTTGACATTTAAAATTTAAATTTTTACCTCATTTGAAAAAACAATACAATATTAGATTTTWACATATATTATAATACAATATTACATTATATTGCATTACATCGTATTAGTTTTTTTGTGGTCTTGTCTTTTCTCATTAATTTAAGGTTTCGAAATACGTGAAAGCTGCAATAACACTAAGTTATTGATCAATGAAAAGTTAAAAAAATACTATTTTTGTTTTTAAAAAAAATATATTTTTTTAATTGTTATGTTGAACATTTAAATTGATATAAATTTTTCAAGTCAACACAAAACTAATATGAAAGTCAATGCTAACTCATTGCTATATACTACCTTCGGCAGTACAAAAAGGTTTTTGGCAGACTAACCTTCTCGCTATCCAAGCATACCTTATCATGAGGCGAAAACAACCTCCGAATACATCAAAATATAATCTGGATTTTATAAGAAAAAACAAGAGATATCTAGTGCCCATAGAAAGGGACTGCATCAAAAAATATCAAGCGAAGGAGAAAGTGTTAAGAACTTAAAAGACCTCCACTTGGAAAGTGGGACCAACCTTTTCGTCATCCCAAGATTAATAGGAAATCCTTTCTTTTGGAGTCGTGAGAGCTTGCTTAGATAGCTGGTCGGCCTCCCCATTCGCTTCTCGGTAGATATGTTGAAAATGTATGCCTTTAAAGGTGGGAATCAATTTCTTTATTTTACTTTTCCAGCCTTCAGTACTGATTGTTTGTAGCGCCCCTTTCTGTTTAAGCCATTGAATGACAACTTTTGAGTCCCCCAAAACCTGAATATAATGAAGATCCAATAGCTTTGTAACAGTAAGCGTAGCCCACGCTCCTAATAACTCGGCTTTTGTGTTTGTTCCATCACCACCGTTAAAAATCCATTGATAAGCTTGTGAGTTTGGGTATTTTGTAGCTCCCCCTGCTCCATAGTTGGATCCTCCTGCTAACGTCGCCCCATCAAAAAAGGTTAATGCATATCCATTCATCCTTAAAATCGAGCTCAGTCTTAATCCCTTCTCATTGCTGACTGGAGGATAAATATTCAGAATATCTAGAATCTTATACACCACAGCCCAAGCATTTGGACGCCAGTTGTCAAATAAAGTCTTGTTTCTCTCTTTCCAAATAATTCAGCAGGTTATAATCGACAATCTTTTAGAAAAGTTTTTATTCATAACCCAATTGTCCATACTTTCCATGAGAGACTGGTCGTCCCAAAGGAAATTATAATTTAGCATTTTAGCACTCTTTTCCCAAACCGATCTGGTGAAGACACAGTCAATGAAAATATGCTTTGAATTTTCTGCCATCTTTCCACAAAGACAACATCTACTCGGTCCAGCTTTCCCTTTCTGTTGTAAATTGTCCCAGGTTAGTATTTTATTATGAATAGCTAGCCAAAAGAAAAGGTTTACCTTCAAAGGAAGTCGCCACTTCCAGAAATTTCTTTGCCAACCTTTTTTCACCGGTAGAAAATGTGAGGCCGGGATTGCATCGTATACATTTCTGACAGAGAAATCCACGTTTTTTTCATCGCCCGACCACATCAAAACATCTTTCTTATTTGGATTTATAGTTATGCCAACACCATTTAAATCCGTTGTAAAATTTTTCCAAGCAATCGCTCGCAGACCTGTCAACTATAGATCATCACTTGACACCCAAATCGGCATAGCCATAATTGGGTTCCTTGCTATCATTGCATGAGATAGGCAGAAAATACATTTTTTATTGATATGGTTAATTAAATCAGGTGGAAGGATAGCTCTTTCTCCTAGTCTGATAATTTTTTCCTTACCTATCATGATATCGTGCCCTGCTCCTGGATGCTAACTGATCCAGTGAAGAATAATAGGGACTGTGCATACAAGACTAGACCAAAATCGTGAGGTAGAATTTGATAAGTGCCTTGATTGCCTGAGCCAATTGATGAGTGGAGAGTTTTGTAGGTATTTTTCCACGATTACTCTGTACCAAAGGTTGTCTTCATTTAGTACCCGCCACAATGAGGAGGTAATTAGTGATTTATTAAAAATAGAGAAGTTACTCAGACCTCAGTCCCCAAGCTTCTTTGGTCTAGCTATGATTTCCCACCTGCATAAATGATAGTGATTTTTTGCCGAGATCCCATTCCAGAGGAAATGAAACATAACTCTTCTAATCCGATTTATAACAGAACATGGTAATGCTTCCAGTGACATCCAAAAGACCGGTTGGGCCTCTAGAACGGCTTTGACCAAGATGAATCAGCCTCCTAATGACAACCATCGGTTGTACCAAGTCCCCATTTTCTTTGTTAATTTAGTAATAATCCAGTCCCAGTCACTTGTGCGATGCGCCCCTGTCTTTAATTGGTAACCCAAATACTTGAAACCTCTCGAGAGTGGGCTAAAGGTAAAAGGAATAATTTGTTTAAAAGGAACCAATTCAACCTCTGATAGGCTTTCAAACAACACAATGGTCTTTGCAGGGTTTAAGGACAACTCGGTTGCTTTGCAAAATAAGTCAATCAATTTTATGATTTATTGTCATTCGTTAAGACTCGCCTTTGACAGAATTAATACATCATCCACAAAAAGGAGATGTAGAATTTTAATTATCTTTGACACTTTTATTCCTAAGACTGTACCTCTTTCCAAACTGTTTTTCAGCAATATACTGAGGCCTTCCATCACCAGGATGAAGAGAAAAGGTGACAATGGGTAGCCTTGACGAATACCCCTTCCACTTCTGAAAAAGTTTGCGGTCTCTCCGTTAATAAGCACTGCAAAGGAGGCTGAAGTAACACATGACATTATCCAGTTAGTCATATGTAGCCCTGTTCCAATTTTTAGAAGAATCATTCTTAGGAAATCCCTATCAACACTGTCATATGCTTTCTTTAAATCTAGTTTTAATATGAGGGCTTTCAGGCTTTTTTTATTAATAATTTGCATGCTCTCATGGGTTGTACCTATCGCATCTTGAATGAGTCGAACTTTTAGGAAACCCATCTGTTCTAAGGATAGAGCCTTCGAGAGGAGCGGTTTTAGGCGATTAGCGATAATTTTGGATATAATTTTGTAGCAGAGGTTGCAAAGAGAAATTGGGTGAAAATCATCAAAGGAGGAGGGGTTATTTGCCTTAGGAATCAAAGTCAGGAAGGTAGCATTTAGGCCACCCAGGATAACACCTAAAATTTTGGATTCTTCCACCATCGCCAGAATATCTTCTCCGACGAGATAAAAAAAGTAGGTAAAGAGTTCGACTGTCCAACCATTGGGACTCAGGCTTTTTTCTTTCTTAAAAAGAAACAGGACCTCTTTCACTTCCTCCAATGTAACAGGTTGATATAAGTTGAAGGCTCCCTCCTCATTCATCATCTGATGGTAAGATTCTACGATCTTGCATTGATCGGGCATTACCTGTTCATTCAAAGACTTGAAGAAATCCTTAAAATAAGGTTATAGGCGACAAGATCCCAGTTCAAACTATATTGCCAGAACTTGACGAGGAAGGAAAAATCATATTGGAGACTGAAGCCATCACTGACACAAGAATTCGCCAGCTAAGGAATAGATCCATTTCAGAGTATCTCATTAAATGGACGAAACTACCTGCTGAAGATTCTACTTGGGAAGATGAATCTTTTATACAGAAGCATCCAAAGTTACTCAAGCGTTGCAGAAAACACTTGTCTCAAGGGGAGGGGCATGTTAAGCCCTAATATTGGCTCATTACCCCTTAATTGGGGCATATTATATTAGTAATGTTATTTTATTTATGTCGGCTTTAGGCCATTAGTTGTAATTATACCTCCTAGTCTCCTAGATATACCAAGGAGACATTTTCATTTTGAATCATCTTGTACTTGAACATTTAAGTGGGGTAAAATGAGGTTGCCCCCTCGAAGAGGCTTATTATCTGAAATTATCTCTTCTTCAAGGCGTTGAGTATTTTTTCTGAGGATTTTCTATGCTATATTGATATTTGGCTCTTAACAGGCCAATGGATGTGCGCTTGAGTACCACTTGTATTTCCTACTTGTATTACTCCCCAACTACGGGTTTATGTGTGTAACGACAGATCTTTGTAGATTTAAGACATTGGAATATGTCTCTACCCTGAAAACAATTAACCCACAACTTTATGCCTAGGAAAGTGCTCTAATACCACTTGTAAGGTATCAGGTTTATTATATTAGCAGAGAAGAGAAATAATGCAGAAAATAACATCGAGATAGAATAAGAATACTGAAATACTGCAAATATAACAACAGAACAACAAATTGTATGGAACCACAACACCAGAATTATACTTTTATTGATAGGAAACAAGGTTCACTTGCCTATTCGAGGGGGAAACCTTCAACATAGTAGATCTTTATTACAATAATTCTTCAAGACAAAACTTCGCATACCCTATACTCCTATTTATACTAAATTTATTTATCCAAAAGATCAATCTAGAGGAAGATCCTTCTTAAAGCGGAAGATTCTATTAGGTCTTCTTACATTTGACTTATTCCTCCTTATTACTAGACCTTATTAATATTGACCTTTATTACATGGAAATATATTATTCTACCCACTTTAGGGGTTAGGTAGGTTAGGTCCCTAACATGCTCATTCATTGAGAAGCAAATTCATTATTTGGTCCATATCATTTCAGAGGAAGAAATATCATTGGACCCATAAAAGATAAGGGCTATTGAAGGATGGCCAACACCCAGGATTGCCTATGAGGTAAGATAATTCATGGGACTTGCAAGTTACTACAGAAGATTTATTGAGGGTTTCTCAAAGATTTCACACCCAATCACTTCCTTGCAGAAGAAGGGTGTGAAGTTTGAGTGGACATCAGATTGTGAAAGGAGTTTCCAACACTTGAAGCATTTATTAATAAGTGTTCCAATACTAAGGATTGTTGATCCAAATGAAGAATTCATTATATGCAATGATGCATGTAAAGTAGGTCTTGGTAGAGTCCTTAGTCAAAATGAGTATGTGGTATGCTATGAATAAAGGAAGTTGAAGGAGCATGAAAGGCACTATGTTACTCATGATTTGGAGTTGGCAGCCATAGTGCATGCCTTGAAGATGTGGAAGCACTACCTCATGGGGAAAAGCTTCAAGTTGAGAATAGTCCATAGTGGTTTGAAATATTTATTTGGAAAACCAACTCTAAATGTCAGGCAAAGCAGGTGGTTATAATTCCTTAATGAATATGACTTTGATATAAAGCATATCAAAGGTAAAGAGAACAAGGTGGTTGATGCACTTAGCAGGAGGGTGCATGAGATGCATGCTACAACCATTATCATGTACCAATTAGATTTGAAAGATATAATTTTAGAGGCTACAAAATCATATCATAAATACATGGAGGTAAAGGAAAAACTCCAGCAAAGTAATTTACCACGGAAAATTGAAGACTATAAGCTAGAAAATGATGAAATTCTCATGTACAGGGGCAGAATTTATGTGCCAAATTCTCAAGAATTGAAAAATCTGATATTGAGAGAAATACATAATGTACCTTATGTTGGGAACCCGGGTTATTAGAAAACTATTGCAGCTGTAAAGAGCCAATATTATTGGCCAGGCATGAAGAAATAAGTTGTTGATTTTATTGCCAAGTGTTTGGAGTGTCAAAAGGTCAAGGCTAATCATAGACACCCATCTGGTTTACTACAACCATTTCCCATTCTTGAGTGGAAATGGGAAGTTGTAACAATGGATTTCATCACCAAACTGCCCAAAACAAACAAGCAACATGATTTTATCATGGTAGTGGTGGATAGGCTTACTAAAGATTCCCATTTTATTCCATTAAATCTCACTCAAAAGGAAGCCAACATTATTGATATTTATATGAGATAAATTTCTCTACTACATGGTATATCCAAGACAATTGTGTTTGAAAGAGATCCAAAATTTACATCAAATTTTTTGGAAAGGATTATTCAATGGATTTGGAACAAATCTGAATTTTAGCATAACTTATAATCCAGAGTCATATGGGAAAATAAAGAGGGTGGATCAAGTGATTGGGGATATGTTGAGGATGTATGTTATGGATAAACCATTAAAATGGGAAGACTACCTACACTTGGTAGATTTTTCTTATAAAAATGGGTACCAAGCATCTCTAAATATGAGCCCATTTGAGGCACTTTATGGAAGAAGGTGCAACACACCGGTAAGTTGGAGCAACCCAACAAATAAAGAAGTGGTTGGGCCAGAATTGCTCAAGGAAATGGAAGAGAAAATGATGAACATAGAACAAAATTTAAAGGTTGCCCAAGAAAGACAGAAAATATATGTTGATAAAGGAATAACTCGCAGGGAATTTAAAGTGGGTGACCATGTTTTCTTGAAAGTAAAGGCCAACAAAAGTTCCATGAAGTTGGAAAATTGTTCAAAGTTGGCAGCTCATTATTGTGGGTCATTTGAAATCCTAGAGAGGATTGGGCCTATAACTTACATGCTTTCCTTTCCTACATCAATGTCTATTCATATTTATTCCATGTATCATTGCTCAAAAAGTATGTACCTGATGTTAATCATGTCATTGATTGGAATGCAATTCAGGTGGAGCAAGAAGGCACCTTTCAGGTTCATCCAGTGTGCATATTGGACCATAATATCAAGAAGATCTGTAATCCATCCATAGAGATAGTAAACTTCCATTGGACCTGGTATGGTCCTGAAGATGAAACTTAGGAGCACGAGGATGCTATGCGAGCATAATACCCGCATCTTTTTGAATATTTTTGAAATTTTGGTTGTATATGTGTATATATTTCATTGAGGACAGTCCATAAATAAGGGGGAGTGTTATGTGGAAAATCCCCCTAATCTGGGTCTAGTGACTAGGCAGAGCCTTGACACCCTAAAAGATAGAAAATCTTATATTCTACCCCGAACCAAACACAACCTTATCATAATTAAGAGAAGAGAAGGAAGATATAAATGTGTACCTTAAGTCCTTATGGCTAATGTTGATCCATTTTGGTTGTTGCCTATTCCACGATTGTGGGCCTCCTCCCAAACGTGGCCTAAAACAATGCTACAGAACAAAATAGGACATCATATGCTTAATTATCAAGATTATCTGAAGAGTTAGTTATTCATGAAAGACTCATAAACACAAACACATACACATAAACATTTGGGACAAGAACTTTTCTCTTTTATTAAGAACAAAATTGAAGGTTACAACCTGAACTTTGTTGGCACTACTTCACGAACCTCGCCTAGGTTTCTCTAGTTTGTCTCCAAATGCATTATTTCCAATACTATATTCACTACCAACATGGAAATATAAGGGGAAAAGGATGGATGGTATAAGGAATATGGATGGAAGGGAATGTTGAGGATGAAACTCAGAGCAGAATGCAAAAAGGCTTGGAATACAAGGGAGAATTTTTGGCAGAGTTATCTTGCCTCTAGTTTTATATATGTCCAAATGACCCCCCCTTGGGCTCTTTTTGTATGAGAAAATGATGGTTATTTTGTTTCTATAAGGGCTACAGGAGGTAAGATGGTTGCAAAACCTAAGATAGCCCATAAACTCTCCTGGAAAGCGCATATTTTGTTTTGTTTTGTCACTTTTTAGAGTACACACGTGCTTTTAGTAGTGCAACAAGCATATGTACGTGGGCTTTTAGGTATGTAGCTAGTGTATGTATTTGCAACTAGTGTATGTATGCACTCTGCCTATACAATACGGCATGTATGCCATACAAAAAATTGTTTTTTGAGAATAACTCCATCAAAATGGGTTGGCATATGTATGAATGAGTAGGACAACATTAAAGATGCATAGAAGTGGAATTTTGAGTTATAACAAATGCCCCCTAATGTGTGAGGCTAGAAGAGAAAACAATGGTTGAAATACATTACAACATATTTAATAAAGTGGGAAATCATTGGAGTCAAGTAAACCCAAGCAAGTATATGTGAGCGTGTCATCTGCAATAAGATAAAAATAATCATCGAGGCGAGCATTCCCATGCTCAAGATAAAGTAAGAATGGTTTCCGATCAAGTACATTGTAGATCCATGCCATATATATAGTAATTAAGGCTAAATGCCCAATGTGTATGCCAATATAAAGTGTAGCCGTGAAAAATACATAGAGGATCTACATCTCAAAATCATCAGAAGATATACAGTTTCATATGAATCTTCAAGAGGAATAATGCATGTGGTTGGAGATGATAAATTCATAACTCGAGCAATAGATTCAAGATCTTCAAAACTCGGGTATGAGTATAATAAGAGTGTAATACTCACTACTCTGAGGTCTTCGACATGTCGTTGTGAAAATATTGGAGGACCTTGAACATAAGGCACCTAACTTCATTGATTATGAATGTGAACTTGACAAGACTCTCGGGATGGCCAACTCATAAAGGTCAAGAGACTTATCACAGAATGGCCAAATCAGGTTTTAATACTTCTCCTTGGACAAGAGAACGATATATGAAAAGACTCAGGAAACATGTTATTGACATAAGTCTGTGGCACAGGAGGCACCAAAAAATCTCCATGTGTTTGGAAGAGTACCCAAATAGAGGAGGACACAGCTCTATGTAACGAGAACATATTCATAAGGCCATACTAGATCACAATGCTTGCAGAACAAATGAAAGTTTGTTCTCTGTCTAAGAGTGACTAGATTGCTACCAACAAAAGAGAATGTTTCCCCATCCCCTCATTTTGGAATATTTGATTTTTTTACCTTTTTCACATATTGAACGACCTTGAAAAAGAATAAAAGAATGCTACATTACAAAGGAGGAACGTGTTTCATGGGAAATCAAATTGGTTCCAAGCGCATGGAACATACTAATGCTCATTGCAAGGAGACATGTGCAGGATAAGGACACTCGGGAAAAATTCCTTCATGGATCAAGGCATCAGATCACAAGGGAAAAAAGTGCTACAAGGCTTTAACCTAAGGAATGCTCTAAAGGTTCAGTAATAGCAACATGAAGCCGACATTAGGCCAAAGATGCAAGGATGAGACATGTGATGTGATTATAACATGACACAATGAGACTCCTTCCATGTAAAGTTTTACAAGCCCAGAGAAGGTAAGCTCGGTGGTTTTTTACTTTTAGAGAGTCTAAAAAAACACTAAAAGAAGACTCCAGAGTGATCTTTTTCATAAGGTTAGTCTCTAGGGCCCAAAAAAGAATAAAATCATATGAAGGATAACTCTTCTGGTCACTAGGGCCAGAGTATTCCTTTTTCGTGCTTAGTCCAGTCGGTCCAAAAAAGGGTTAAACTTATACCGAAATGACGTCTCTTCAAAACCATTTTAATGAGTGTGACAGAGACAAGATAACTCGGCTATGTTTTCAACTTTAAGGAGTCTGAAATTATCTTAATTATGGACTCACTTCCTTTTTGTAATATAGTACCATGAGCCCGAAAAAGTATAAAACATAACTTAGGATAACTCTCCTGGCAAGATATGTCTCCCGAGGCGTACCTTTTTCTTGGGTAATATATTATCCAGAAAAAGGGTTAAACTTGTGCCAAATAGATATTTCTTCTAGACCAATTAACGAGTGCAAAAGGAACAAGGTCACTTAGCGATCTTTTGTTATTTAGGGAGTCTGAAAAGGGATTAAAGAAGACTCCGATGGGTTTCCTGTTTTGTAAATAATCTCCAAGGCCCGAAAAGGTGATAAACCAAAATCAAGGAGAATGGCCCTTTTCACAAAGTTAGTCCTTCGGGCCCAAAAAAGGGTTAAACTTACACCTGAGAATACTCTCCTACCAAACCGTAGCTCCTAGGGTGTACCTTTTTTTGTAAAATTAGTCGTCTGGATCGAAAAAGGGGTAAACTATTGTTGAACAGATGTTCCTTCAATATTTAGTTTGACAAGTGTGAAGGGAAACACGATTGCTCCGCAATCCTTTCAATTTTAGGGAGTTTGAAAAGAGATTAAAGAGGACTCCAAGGGGGATCCTTTTCATATGTAATCTAAGAGAGGCCGAAAAGGATAAATTATCTCTCATTAGATATCAATTTTATGGTTTAAGTGAGCTTTAAAGAAGGCAAACTATGCTCGAGGGGAGTCGCATAGGTTGAGGTTAGAGAAATGATGAAGAAGAAGGGAGAAATGATGAAGAAGAAGGATGAGGCTTCAACATAAATTCATGGTGGGACTAAAAGGACTCTCGTGCCTATGAAGTACTTCAGCATGGGCACCAAAATACAAAAACGACTCTAACTAGGATGCCCATGGAAGGAAGGTTCTACTAAAAATGTACAACACGCTTATCAACAAGGAAGGTTAGTTTCACAATTCAATGGGGTCGATCATAAGTCCAAATGAACCAAGAAACAAATAATGAAAAAATGAAAGTAGGGAAAAACCTAACCTATATGCTAGTTTTGAGGTCAATACCTATCAAAATGGATCGATACGATGAACAAATGTCAAAGAAAAATGTCTCCAAGATCCTGCATATAAGGCCAATAACACTTGTTCAAAAGTTAATAAATCTAATACAGATAGAAACTTTGGAAAATAATAGGTGCTACTGAATACAAAACTTGAAAACAATAAACATGGATTGTACAATATGGTACAAAGCACTACATAGCCTTATGACTCATGCATGGTAGTAGTTCAAGTAGAGCCCGTTTCTAGGCTCTAACCAAGAGTCTATTCAATAGTCAACCTGGAAAGTCTCCCAAAAGGGAAGAAAACACAAACCATGGTGTAAATCTTCTCACGATATAAAATTCACAGTATTGGCTTCAAGGATAACCTCATCTGAAGGCAATTCAAAATCCTATAAATCATGTGAACGAGGAGGATCGACAGTCCCAAAGGGTGAAGAAAAATGACCATACTCCATATGACAATGGAGGTTCTCATCATAGTTGGCAGAGTCTATCAACGAACAATCGCAAGCCCAAAGTCTTGAGGATATACACATAGCAATATCATACTCAAAAGGAAACTCGAGATCACTTGTACCAAGAGGGGGAAGCAAGGGATCCCATGCCCCCATTGGATAAACCAATGGATCAATTTTTGAGATCAAGTCTCGAGAAGGAAAACATGAGTGAATAAGTTCCTTCTCATAAGCAATTGAACACCGAGGATAAGACACCACATAATTTACTTGTGGTGGGGTAGAGTCTATATGAATACTAGGAACATATAAAGGGGCAACCTAAACTAATGTTGAATTAGGATGGTGATTATCAAACTCCAACTGGTCAATACTGAAAATGTTTCCATTGTGAGGGAAATGCATCACCCAAAAGAGCGTAGACACCACAACGTTCATAGAATATACATAATCATGCCCAAGAAGCATATTGAAATATGAAGGGCCTTGCACCACTATAACATCGACAAGGATAGTATTCCCACCTGACGAGATAGGAAACTGACGAAGAATCCCCAAATACTCACTAGGACGTCTGTAAAAATCCAACAACTCAAGAAAAGCAGACACAAGATCAAGAGAACCCAAATATTTCCAAGTTGAGGAGGATAAAATACTTGGAGAGGCTCCTTCATCTACAATACATCGGTAAAAAAAATTGAATTAAATTCAACCCTTATTTGAAAAGGTGCAGAAGAAGGAAGGAGAGGTTGAACAAGGTCATTCCAATCAAAGGAAGCCATCCTAGGAATCATAGGGGGTGCGCTCGAAGTGAGAAGAATGCCCCCTTGTTCTGAAAGTATCGAGCTGGAAATGCTAAAAACATAGTCGGTAGACACATCACTCCCCATCAGAAGAGTGGGATCAACAAAATATTACATCGGCGTGACAACTTTGGTAGACTTGAAACTCTCCAAGAGAAGAGCAGGATCAGCCAAATATTGCAACGGAGTGACCACTTTGGTAGAATCGACACTTTCCAAGAGAAGAGTGGGATCGGTCAAAGATTTCATCAGCATGACCACTTCCTCAACCACTGGTTGAATAGGCTGCGAGATAGCATGTTCTAAAGCCACATCACCCCCCAAAATAAGAGTGGGATCATCCGAATATTGCATTGGTATGACCACTTCATCAACCACTGTCTTAATAGGTTTCCAGACAACATGGTATGAAGATGCATCACCCCCCAAAAGAGGAGTGGGATCAACTAAATATTGCATTGGTATGACCACTTCGTCAACCAAAGGATGAATAGACTGTGACACAACATGGTATGAATATGGATCACCTTCCAAAATAGAAGTGGGTTTGGCTGAATATTGCATCGACACGACCACTTCATCAACCAAAGGTTGAATAGACTGTGAGGAAACCTCAGAAGACTCGGAATCAGAAGATCTTATAGAAAGGGACCATAATCTTCATGCCTCTTGAAGGCTAAGGCATAAATGAGTAAGGTGATATCCCTTGCAAATATTACAAGGGAACTTAGGCTTACATCCTATTCATATAGGTTTCTCAACCGAATCAATGCCCCCAACATGACTAACAATGGTTGTTTGCTTGTCCTCATCATGACTCGTAGAGGTTGTTGATAAATTTCCAACATGACTAGCATAGGTTGGTTGTTTAATTCCAGTATGACTCGAAGGGACTAGGTTCATGCCCCCAACATGACTTGTAGTGGTTGGTTGCACATATCCAACATGATTCACAGAGGTTGGTGATTGGTTGATAAGACGACTTGCAAAGGCTACATACCTATCGCCAGTATGACTAGCAGTGACTAGAATTTTTTCCCCAGCATGACTTGCATAGGTTGGGTGCTTGCCTTCAACATAACTTGCAGAGGTTGACGATCTATTTCCAACATGACTCGCAGAGGTTGGTGATTTTTTCTTCTTATTCTTCCTCTTTATATTTAGTTTAGACTTTCGTTTACTAGTATCTATACTTTCACCAGAGAAGGTAGAAGGAGGAGGAGAATACTTTGCTAATGAAGGAACGTCAACATGATTCCCATGACATAAGGTGCTTAATTGATGAAGAAATTAAACACAACAATAACAATTGACAAAATAGAAACAATAACAGCAACATGGCGGAAAAGGCATAATAGCCAACACACTATTATTCACTCCAATGTTACATATTTATAGTACAATGGGTGAAGCCACCTCATAGAGAGATTTGCTCTAGATCCTAAAATCATGCATGATGACTAGGCTAGGC
>ML778606.1:251702-280431 GCA_009831015.1 Picea engelmannii | reverse complement strand
CCATGACCATGAGGGGGATTTTTTTTTTTAAATGCAACTCATTTTTCTTAAAATTCAAGATAAAAATAAGCCAAAAATGATGGAAACACAGGAAGACAAAGAAATTTATACAAGAGGATTTCTTTGCAATTTCATAAACAATCTGAGCCTTGAACCTAGCCAAACCTTAGCCAACAAAGGCCTGTGGAACTCAAGAAGACCTGAGGAACCAAAGGTTTCCTGAAAGAAAAGAAAATATTTTGAAAAAAACTCTTCAAAGTGATAGGCACACGTGTTGTGCACAGTCAGCCTGCGTATGTACACAGGCTTTGTATAAAGTAGAATGTGTATGTACGCGAGTTGGGTATATAACAGGGTGCATACACTACTGAAAATTAAAAAAAAAAGAGATAAATATTTAGACAGAGCACCCAACTCAGGAAAATTGGTAAGCACCTGTAAAGTGATTAGAGACCCAAAAATACTCATAACACTTCAAAAAATAGGAAATCAATCCAAACAAAGATCTCCTAAAAATACCCCAGAGAGACTCCCTAGTAGAGTCGTCAATTATTCTATGGAGAAAATACCCCTAATCTAGGTCTATAGACTAGGAAGAGCCTTGACACCCTAAAAGACATAAAAGCTTATATTCTACCCCAAACCAAACACAACCTTATGATAATGAAGGGAAGAGAAGGAAGATAGAAATGTGTACCTTAAATCCTTACAATTGATGTCGATCCCTTCTAGTTGTTGTTTGTTCCATTATTGTAGGCCTCCTCCCAAAGATGGCCAAAAACAATACTACAGAACAAACTAGGACAATATATGCTTAATTATCAATATTATCTAAAGAGTTAGTTATTCATAAAATATTCATAAACACAAACACATAGACATAAAGATCTAGGACAATAACTTTTCTATTTTATTAATAACAAAATTGAAGGTCACAACCTGAAATTTGTTAGCCCCACTCCACGAACCTCGCTTGGGTTCCTCTACTTTGTCTCCAAGTGTACTCTTCACAATACTATATTCACCACCAGCATGCCAATATAAGGGGAAAAGGATGGAAGGTATAAGGAATATGGATGGAAGGGAATGTTGAGGATGAAACTCAGAGCAGAATGCAAGAAGGCTTGGAATACAAGGGAGAAATTTGGCAAGAGTTCTCTTGCCTCTAGTTTTATATATGTCCAAATGACTAAGGCCCTTTTTATATGAGAAAATTATGGTTAATTCGTTTCCAGAAAGGCTACAGGAGGTAAGATGGTTGCAAAACCTAAGATAGTTTGTAAACTCCACCGAAAAGCGTAGTTTTTATATTTTTTGTCACTTTTTAGAGTACACGTGTCCTTTTAGTGGTGCACCAAGAATATGTATGTGGGTTTTCAGGTATGCATCTAACATATGTATGTGCTCTGCCTATACAACAGGGTGCGTATATCATACAACAAATTTTGTTTTCATACGAACTCCATCAAAATGGGTTGGAATATGTATGAATAAGTAAGCCAACATCAAGGATGCATAGAAGTGTCATTTTGAGTTATAACAGAGAGGGGAATGTAATACCCTAGGTCGAACCTTAATTGTACATATAATTGTAAATATAAATATCCTTATAGGATGGTGATTCGTTGGAACTTGGTTTTGGTGTTGCGTGCACTTGGGTAAGTGTGGGGATATTCATTATCAAGATAGGGGCACACAAGTCATAATGTTGTGTGCACTTGGGTAAGTGCGCAGTAGTGACCTGGAAGTGTGTAGAGTTGAGTTATCTATGACGACATATGTATTGAGGCTGAAGTGCCTATGTGGTTATTAAGGTGGTGATCTAGATGTTAAATGGTTAGTGAGCCATCATTGTGCATGTAATCACATGTAAATCTTAATGAAAACACATCATTGTTTCAGACCAACAATGTAAAAGAGTATGGGGGACTAAACTCCACTAGATAGGGAAAGGGGGATAAAAGTTAAGGATAAGGGGCTAAGATAGGGAGCTTAATCCCAAAGGAATATTATATTAATATTCCTTAAAGTATAAAGCATGGATAATTATTTTATCCTAAGTTCTAAGGATGGGGACAAGTGGGCCCAAGGTAGTTCTCAACATGACATGTGTCAATATGGGAACATGCATACATATAGTTTGGAATTAATTCATTTTCCTATTACTCTATCATGATTCACTCACTCATTCAGTTGTCCTCCATACCTTTATGTTATTGTCAACATATATGTACCCTGGTTTGTTGGGAGTTGGACTGAAGAAGCGAGTTGTTAGTCCTGTAGGATATTGAAGAGGTGGGTTTTCAGGCCCGTGAGCATTCTCTCTAGGTGAGATAATTGATGGGAATTGATTCCTGAAGGTGCCAAACTGTAGCTATAGGGATCTTAGACTTCCTGTCTGGCCTGTTGTTGAACCCCCAGAAGGGAAGTGGGGTAGCCAAGGGACTGTTGAGCAAAGAAGGGGCACATTTTCTGGGGTGGGATAGGCATGTGGGTAATAAGGGAATGTAGATTGTTAGTTTGGGTTGGCACATGTGACTGAGTTTCCTGATGTCTGAGATACCTTAGTCGGGTTAGGAATCCTTTACCTAGGTGGATTTTAGTCCCAGCTCGGAGGTGACCCACTGTTGAGAGTTATGAGCAGTGTGGTCTAAGCCAGGGAGGAACGTGGAAGGTCTTCATGCAATTGGTGTTATTTTAATCAAAGATAAGTGTTAATTTATGTTAATTCATGTGCTACGTTAATATTTATGCATTTATTTTCATGGTTTTTTCCTGTGTTTGTTGCATACATATTTTTGTTATTATTGTTGATACTGAGAGGGGGGTGAATCAATATTAAGTAAAATTTAAAATATTTTTCAACTTATACTTAAACCATTCAACTATATCCAATGATCAATGAACAATAGTATAAGAGTTACACCAATACACCACAATACACCACAATACACCATGCACAATATATGAGAAATAATCAATAGTTATTGTTCAAGGGAAGTAATGAATTCCAAAGGTAGCTACAACTTCCAAATGTAAAGGGAGGGATAAACCTCCAAGAGGAAGATACAATCCTCCAATATCAAGAGAGAGTTGAACTCTCCATCCTTTCCCTTTCCTTCTACTCAAGAATATATGAGAGATAATAAAACTTTACATTAAATCATCACCATCAACCAATCATCACATAGAACCTGATAATGCTTCCTGAGACTTCTTCAATTTCTGCAATTCTTCAATTCTTAGAGTACTCTAATCCTGTATATAATATTACTCAATGTATTCTCTGAAACTCCTCCAAGTTTCACTCCTTGAACCCTCCCCAAAAAGAAGTTATAGAAATAATGGTAGACTTTATTCAATTTTGGTCTATTCAGGAGACCGAAATTGTACAGAATTCCCCGCGCTCAATATTTAACATCCGATTCTAAAACTTGCACACACGAAACTATAGTCCATACTATTTCCAATGAAATTTGTTCCACATCATTTGGATTTTCGATGAAGAAGTTATGATTGTTTTACCTGGAACACATGTTTATTGACTAGCTTCAAGACTGGTCACAAACCCTATCTTCCACATAGTGTATCTCCATAATTATAGAGAATAAAGAGCCGAAAGTTTTACCAGAGGTACCTTGATATGTCTTCTCAATACCATAGATATTTCACCATATGAATCGTTCTAGAAAAAAATTTATAGCAAAAATGGTAAGATGACCTGAAAATAACATACCTTAGAACACATCACCAAAAGACTTCATCCTCCCTTGAAATCTGGCCTTCTTTACTTCTTATTTCCTCTGAAATTCGACTTGTATCAAAATGAATGTATAATGATGCTTATTTATACCATTTATGTCACTTCATTTTAACATTAGGGCCAACCTAACACTTTCTTATTTTGTAATTATTTTCTTTAATTATCTTAAGGGCCTACATGTACTTCCTTCTTCAATTCACTTTGTCATCTTCAAAAATTCATTTCTCCTCAACCATGAGGATCCACGTGACGTGCCACATACCACCGGAAACAACATGATGTATACTATCCATTTATTGGTGTTGTATATGCATGTGCATTGTCCTTCATGTCCAAATACTTTTATCAATCTTGCGGTCCAAAACCCATGACTACGGTTGACATCAATGACAACAACCAATCTTCCAACAATTATTTAGTATAACTCTGTGCATTTGCAGAGTATTTTATAATTTAAATTTGTATTAGAGTTTGAAATTTAAGTTAAATAGCCCGGTTGGTTAATGGGGATACTACACTCCGATTTCTCTGGTGCCAACCGGAAGGAGGATATGACCCCCTTTCATTTCCCCGTCGTGTCTCCCTGAAATATAAGTGTAGATAAAATTGTCACTACCACAATCACTACCACTATCATTGTCACTGTCACTGTCATTGTCACTACCACTGTCACATCAACCTATAACCTGTCAAGCTTTCACTATATCCAACCCATCACTATCACTGACCTGTCACTGTCACCAACCTGTCACTGATACAAAACTAGATCCTCGATCACAAAAACACCTCTCAACTGGATGATCAAACATCACCAAACCATGTACATCAACCTGCATCAACCATGTACATAATCCTGCATCAACCATACACATCAACTTGTACCATACCATGTGTTATCACATAAACTTGTCAAAACTTTAAGGGTTTGTGGTTTCTACCCAAGTCTATATTTTTTCCTGCCTATCTTCCTTTGCAGACCCGATTGTAAGTTGTTCCTTTCAGCTTGTAGTTTTCCTTCTGTCTGCCTTCACCCTTTTGATTGACCTATTTTCCCTGTCATAATGTCTAGGAAATATCATCCCTCAGCCTTACTGTTCTCTCATAGGTCAACCATTCCCCTCTTCATCTCCGTCTCTGATTTTCTGTTTCCCTGAGCCATCAGCCTGTCATTCAAGTAAACCACACAAGATGCATTCGTGAAAACCAGACGCGATAGTTGAAGAAGTTTGATATCAACTCAAATCAAGAGAGCGAGCAAGATCAAATTTTGGTGGCAGAGATCCATCAGACGGATCAGATCGACGATCATCGAATAATCATGATCATACAGTTGCATCAAGTTTAGCATCAAGGAGGGGTCCGAGGTCGCGAAAATATCGAAGAAATTCATTTCTAAAGGACATGTGGTGCACGATTAATCCTAAATTGTGATTTCGTGAGTCAGAGCAGTCAAAGAGCAGAGTTTTTAGAACTTGTGAAATGTGAAATTGCGAAAAGATTGCAGTCATTGATCAAAGGAGAGATTTAGATCATTGGATCAACTTTTCACGATTTCGCGAGTCGGGAAAGTAGGAGGGTAGAGTCTCGAAATCCTGTGACAAACAAACTCCCGAAATGATCTCAACCGTCCATTCCAGAAATGCACTTAGGGAAAGATCAGTATGGAGAGGGTCATTTAGAGGAACTGAAGTGAGAAATTCCAATGACCCAAGGTCCCGAAATGACGATGTTCATTAGGGTCGTCCGATGCGAATGGATACGTGTCGCTCGATCCAAGGAATAACGATTTCGCAACTCGAATATTTCAGCTGGGATCACAATGAAAACTTGCAAAATGGGAAATCGCAAAGAACCCGGGAATTAGGCACACAGTCATAGCCCAAGGTCAGATGAAAAGGATCTACACAAAGGATCAAAGCGTCTGAGTTGGTCATAGAGAAATATTTGTGTAACCTCAAGGTTCCATAATTGACTCGAAGGAGTCTTGAGCTCACCTAGAACATTCATGGGTGTCAGGCCTCACCCAAATCCCTATGAAAGTAGTTAATAAAAATGAGGAAGGTGGTTGAAACCTCGTTTCACCACATAAATGGAAATCTGACCGTGGAGGTCAAACTGTCAGCCGAAAGTTCCCATGCCATGGATTTTCTGGTGAAGCCCATACTGATTTGATCTTGCGTCTAACAAAAGAATGCAAGTGCAGTCTGACAGAGGAAGATGAAGACAGCAAGCCCTGAAGGCAATGACCAGAACAAACTTCTAAAGGGAGCTGGTAGTTCTGGGTATAAATACCCAGTTTTGATATTTTGTTAGGGTCGATGGTAGAGCAAAGATCCCATATTGTAAAGTTTTAATGAAGCTTCTGGTTTTTTGGTTATGTGTGGTAGTCTAAGACTTCTTGTTTAATAACAATCATCTTTCTTACTCTGTCTTCTCCGCCTATGTTACTAAGAGAGTTCATGAATGATTGATTCACATGGATTGTTGTGATTGTATTATGTTGAATATTTGAATGTAATGTTGTTACGATTTCTTTCAGTATCCTTGAAATTTGAACACAAGGGGACCTTGTGTTTAAGTTTTTCTTCCTTAGGCTGCTAGAAAACCTGATGTTCACAACAGACCTCTACATTTTCCTTGTTGAAGTATTCCTCCTACTCACCCTTACTACAACTTACTGACTGAAGTTAAACCAAGACCTAACCTCCCTGTGCATATCAATCCATTTTTCGGAGTTAAGACGATATTTTCTTGAGATTGCGCCCATTTGACCTTTTTATAACCAACTTGTGACATACAATGCTGATGGGTATTGGGCTTACCTCTACAGAAATCCAGAGGTGACTTCCGTTGCTAACATTTTTGGAACCGTTGCCGAGGATGAAATTGAATATTTTCCCTAAGATTGAATGACAAAGATTACTAGTTCTGTAGGTGAATTAGAACTCAGTACATCAAAGATTGCAACTATGAATCTGGCGAATCCACTGTGGTGAATCCATTGACGCAAATCCACTGGCGACTCCATTGTTTCAACTGTGGCTTCTAGACATAGACACACGAGGTCTACTCCATAGTTTCCTTTAGCACAACCTGAAGTTGACCCAGAGAGAATTGTCAGAAAGGGAAAGGCCCTTCGAGAAGGTGCTTCTACTATTGAACTAGGTATTTCTGACGATTTTTATTGTCCTCCTCTAGAAAATCCAATATCTTCTTCTCATTTTACTATCATATCATCTGTTGGATTTTCCCGAACTTTAAATTTTGGGAGTGTTCCTGTTGAGTTTTCTCCTCCTGGTTTTGGATTGGAAGGAGAAAGATTTGTCACTCCTATTTCCCCTGAGATTGTACCTTGTTCTAGATCCCAGACCTTGAAATTTTTTCCCACTCTAGGATTTACCACCCCTCCCCCTATCACTATTTCTACTACAGAAAGAGAAACCTCTATTCCTTCTAGCCATGTAGCCTTTCCTCCAAATCCTCTGTTGTTTCCCTTTCCTCCCGGAAGTTCAGCTCCAATCTCCCCTATTCGAACTCCATCCCCTCCTAATTCTCCTCCACCTATTATCTCTATGGTAGTTGATAATCCCCCTAGAAATATAATGGACCCCATAGTAGCTGCCCGATATGCTCCTCTCATTCTGCCTCAGCCCCTTAATTCCCTCACAGCTGGTGGTTACCTTAAGCAACTACCTAAGTTTATGGGAGAGGGAGATATTACTACAGAGGAGCACCTTCCATCCTTCTATAGTTATGTCGATAACTATGTCATAGTAGATGAAGATATGTGGATGAGGATTTTTTTCCATAGTCTTGATGGAGAATCCAAAAAGTGGTTTAGGGCCCTCACCCCTAGATCCATTGTTGGGATCGAAGTTTTAGATGATGTCTTCTTGAGACAATGGGGGGATAAAAAGGACTGCATGTATTATATCACCAAGTTTGGGTCCCTAAAGAGAAAAGAGGGAGAGTTTGTCTCTGACTTCTCCAAAAGATTCAACAAAATGTACAATAAGATCCCTGTTGAGATAAAGCCTACAGAAGCCTCTGCCAAAATTACCTATGCCAGTGCTTTTGACCCTGACTTTTTCCTTTTGTTAAGAGAGAGAAGAGCAGCACTGGAAGTAGAATCTAACATATTGGAAGTTGGTCAACTCAGGAATAAGGTTGATAGAGACAGAGGAAGAGGAAGAGTTGCGGCCTCAATCTCCAGTTCATCTACCTCCCCTCCTAAAATGGATGAAGTAACCAAGTTACTAAAATCACTTTCAGATAGAATGGAAAGGTTGGAATTGGAGGGAAAGAAGATATACTGAAATCTTCAAAATGTGGATAATAGAGGAAAATTTAGGAGGATGAATAACAATGCTCCTTAGATGATGGAAAGAGAGCCTCGGAGCAGAGACAGGGATGATCAGAAAATCCAAACCCCTCTTCAGAACAACCTTGTTGTAGAATATGGTAGAGAGGAAGAAGATCTTGACCCAAAAATTCACTATCTTGAAGACACATCTCCTTCTCCTCACTTAAATCAATTAGCATATGAGGAGTCTCTCATGGACCTTCAATTAAACGAGCTGAGCAAAGGGAATAATACCAACAACAACCCAAATAGATACAACCTCGGGTCTAAGAAAAAAGATGGGAAGTCTGACATCCCTGATCAGCCCCCTAGAACAGACAAGCCTGCCAAATATGTAGCAAGTAGCAACAAGGAGAAGAAAACATAGAACCCCCCACTAGCAGCCAAAGGTCCTACCCCAGAGGTAAAATAAATTTGGAAGCCCCCCTCCTATTTTAACTTTGATCATGAAATTCAAAAGATTAGGATCCCGATACCTCTTTCAGAGCTGGTCAAGCATGAAGAATTTAAGAGATCCCTATCAAAACTGTTACTACCTGAGCCCTCAAGTCATCCCTCAGACTCAATCAATTTGCAATATGAAAATCCAGTAGTTGTCTTAGGTCCCATGGTAGAAGAAAGAGATGATTCATTCCCTCCCTTCTACACATCACTTAACATACATGATAAGGTGCTACACAATTGTCTAATGGATTCAGGGGCCTCTAATAACCTCATGCCCAAAACTGTCATGGAAGAACTAGGACTAGAAATCACAAAATAAACCATGACTTGTATTCCTTTGACTCAAGGAGGGTGCAATGTCTTGGGGTCATCAAAGATCTGGTTGTGACCTTGTTCTAATTGCCCATGAAAAGTATTGTCATGGATATCGTGTTTCTTGATGTTCCTCCCAATTTCGGCATGCTATTGTCGAGATATTGGATAAAAAGACTCGGGGGAACCTTGCAAATGGACCTCACATATGATACCATTCCAGTGTTCAGAGGGGAGCATAGAAGAATGTACAAAGAGGCTCATTTGGCCTACATTATCAGTGATGAAGCAGACCCCACTAATCATCCTATATTTTTCCTTAACATTGATTTGGGATCTAGTTTGTTACAGCTCACTGATACTCTGGAATCTCCTCTTGAAATCAGAAAGCAACCCATCTCTCCTCCTGAAATACCTACCCCACCTACTTCTGTGTGGAAGATGTTTTTCGATGAAGCCTCTTCTAAGGAAGGCGTTGGAGCTGGAGTGGTCTTTGTCTCACCTGTTCAAGAAATTATATCTCTGTCATACAAACTAGAATTTGAAACTACCAATAATGTGGTAGAATATGAAGCTCTTGTTTTGGGTTTGAGGGCTGCAAAAGACATGGGAATTGAAGAGCTAGCAGTATTTGGAGACGTTGAACTAATTGCTCATCAGATCAAAAATATATATCAGTCCAAACACCCTCGGCTCGGAAGTTATAGACATGAAGTATGGGACCTCATCGACAGTTTCTTCCTAGATTTTAACATTTTGTTTGTTCCCAAAGAAGAAAATGTCTTGGCTGATTCTTTGGCCATCTCAGTGAGCCAGTTCAGGATCTCACTGCCCCCTAACCTTAGGTATTATGTTGATATTAGATATAGACCCTCTGTACTTGATAATATCAAGAATTGGAAGGTATTCGAGGATGATATTGAAATCAAAAGATTTCTTGAGTCGTTTGATGAGTTCTCTGCATTACATATCGATTAGGACCATGATGCCGAAGGTGACCCTTCCCCCAAAATATTTTTGAATAAAATTTCTAATCACCATATTGTTCAGTTTCCTAGAAATCATATTACGAAGGGACTAGTCCCATTAGAAATATTTTTCAATGGGAACGATGTGGCAGTAAAGCTTAAAGGTCCAACTGAGGATGATGATGTAGCTGAGTGCAATATTGGCACAGAGGAGAATCCCAAAATTTTCAAGCTGCCAGCAGTTTTTCAAAGGAGTAGAGGTCGAGTATGTTGAGATATTAAGGGAGTTTGCTGATGTATTTTCCTGGACCTATGAATACCTCAGGACGTATGAAACAAGTGTCATTGAGCACAAGATCCCATTGAAAGGGGAAGCCAAACCATTCAGGCATAAATTAAGACAGATAAATCCTATGTTGCTTCCTGTTATGGAGAAAGAGGTAAAGAATCTGTTGGATGCCCAAATCATTGTCCGTTTGAGATATTCTTAATGGGTGTCCAACCTGGTCCCAGTGAGAAAGAAAAATGGAGAAATTAGACTGTGTGTTGATTTCAAAAATCTGAATAGAAGTTATAAGAAGGAAAATTACCCTTTGCCAAAGATGGAACACATATTGCAGAGGGTAACAGGTGCATCCAGGATTTCCATGATTGATGGTTTTTCTGACTACAATCAAATTTTTGTCCTACCTGAAGACAGAGAAACGACATCCTTCACCACTCCTTGGGGAACATTCATGTATGCCAAACTTCCGTTTGGATTAATGAATGTAGGAGCAACCTTTTAGCGAGCCATGGACATAGACTCCATTGAGGAAAAAGATAAATTTGTGGTCATCTATCTGGATGACATTACTATGGTTTCCAGGTCTGACAAAGAACACTGCCAACATCTAAGGACAATATTCTTGAAATGCAGAAGGTTCGGTCTCTCCCTGAACCCCAAGAAGTCTTTGTTTTCCATGCAAGAGGGAAAAATGTTAGGACACATTGTGTCAGCTGAAGGGGTCAATATTGATTCAAGAAGGGTGGAGGCTATAAAAGCTTTATCACTTCCTAGATCGAAGAAATAAGTTCAGTCCTTCCTGGGCAAAATAAATTTTCTGAGAAGGTTTGTTTCAAATTTTGCCGAATTGGTGAAACATATCACATCCATGCTCAGGAAGGGGAGCGAAGTAAGATGGAATGTTGAGTCTAGAGAATCATTCAACCAAATAAAGAAGGCACTGACTGAATCACCTGTGCTTATCAGTCCTGATTATTCCAAGGATTTTCTGATTTTCTCTTTTTCTTCATTCAACACAATGGCAGTTTTTTTACTACAAAATAATGATGCAGGGATGGAACAACCTATCGCCTTTTTCAACAGAGCATTAAGAGATGTAGAGATCAAATATGACATCATGGAGAAGAAGGCCTATGCCTTGGTGAAAGCTCTCAAAGATTTTAGAGTCTATGTTCTGCATTCAAAAATCATTGCATATGTTACTTCAGCTTTTGTGAAGGACATTCTCATCCATCCCGACATAGATGGGAGAAGGAGCAAGTGGATTGCCAAAATCCTTGAATTTGACCTGGAAATAAAACCCACCAAATTAGTTAAAGGCCAAGGTTTAGCCAAGTTGTTGGTTGAATCTAATTGTAAATCTTTGGGGGTAAACTTTATCCACACTTTATCAAAAAATCAACAGGCTAAAGCAGTCAATAAGGACCCTCATGAAATCCCTCCATTAGCAGGATGTGCATGGTACAAATATATTATATTTTTTTCTGTAGGATTTGCAACCTCCAGATTGTATGGGAAAAACAAATGCAAGAGATTTAAAGCTCAAAGAAGTTAGGTATTGCCTTATTGACCAAGTCTTTTATTGGAAAGACCCTCTAGGAGTGCTCCTGAGATGTCTAGACCCACAATAGGCCCAAACGATTATATATTATTTCCATGATAGCCTATGTGGGGGAAATCATTTCTAGAAAACCACAACCTACAAATTCTCAGGGCTGAGTACTACTGGCCTACTCTATTCACCGATGTCTGTGCAAAAATCAAGGCTAGTAGAAGATGTCAAAAATTATCTGGGAAGCAATAGCTCAAGTCTCTACCATTGAAGCCTGTACTAGCTTCAGTACCCTTTCAACAATGGGGCCTAGACTTCATTAGGGAAATTCATCATGCCTCAAGCGGTCAACATAGATGGATCTTGACTGCCACAGATTATATTACCAAGTGGATAGAAGTTATCGCCACAAGGAGTGCTTCTCATAAGGTGATCATTGGTTTTATGGAGGATATTATAGTAAAGTTTGGTTGTCCAAGCAGGATTGCCCCTGACAATGCTGCATCTTTCAAGGTCAAACCATTGACCCGATTCTGTGAATAGTTTGGAATCAAATTGATTCATTCTTCTCCATACTACCCTCAGGGCAATGGACTGGCGGAGTCCTCTAACAAAAGCCTCATTAAAATAATTAAAAGACTGTTAGAGGACAACAAGAAAGCATGGGATTCAAAACCCAAATTTTCTATGTGGAATGATAGAGTGACAACAAAGAGGTCCCCGGGCATCTCTCCTTTCCAACTAGTATATGGGATTGAAGCAATTTTTCCTTCTCATCTTGCCCTGCTTGTAGCAAAGTTCTTCCAAGACTACCAAGGAGAGCTCAATGACATGATCAAGAGAATTCATCAGCTGGTAGAAGTGCATCAGACTAGAGAGAAGATGATGGGAAAAGCACATGACCATCAACAAAAAATCAAGAAGGCCTTTGGCAAGAAGAGCAGTAAGGAGGATTTCTAGCTCGGGGATCTAGTACTTAAGTGGGATGCGCCCAGACAGGACAAGGGGAAGAATGGAAAATTTGAATCCCTTTGGATCGGCCCCTTCCAAATCTCTGAGAATTTCCCAAATAATACTTACAGGTTGCAGGGTTTGGAGGGAGACAAATTTTTTGATGGCCCTATAAATGGGCACTTTCTGAAAAGGTTTTTTGTTTAGAGCCACAATAGGCATCCCACCATTGTAAATATCGTTCTTGTTTTTATTTTTATTTTTCTTTGTTTTAATAGAAGACTCCATAACCCAACACTAAGGCACTGAAGCCGCATAAATATTTCTTAGAGCCTCGCAGGGAGGACTCTATCCCCCATGGAGCCTAATGTTATCACATAAACTTGTCAAAACCTTAAGGGTTTGTGGTTTCTACCTAAGTCTGTATTTTTTCCTACCTATCTTCCTTTGTAGACCTGATTGTAAGTTGTTCCTTTCGGCTTGTAGTTTTTCTTTTGTCTGCCTTCACCCTTTTGATCGACCCATTTTCCCTGTCATCCTGTCTAAGAAGTATCATCCCTCAACCTTCCTGTTCTCTCATAGGTTGACCATTCCCTTCTTCATCTCTGTCTCTGATTTTTTGTTTTCCCGATCCCTCAGCCCATCATTCAAGTAAACCATGCAAGATGCATTTGTGAAAATTAGACGTAGCAGTTGAAGCAGTTTGATATCAACTCAAATCAAGCGAGTGAGCAAGATCAAATTTTGGTGGCAGAGATCCATCAGGCGGATCGGATTAACAACCATCGGATAATCAGGATCATACAGTTGCATCAATTTTAGCATCAAGGAGGGGTATGAAGTCATGAAAATATCGAAGTTGATCATTTTGAAAGGACACATGGTGCACGATTAAGCATAAATCGTGATTTTTTGAGTCAAATCAGTCAAAGAGAAAATTCTTTAGAACTCGCGAAATGCAAAATCGTGAAAAGATCGTAGTCATTGATCAAAGGAGAGATATGGACTGTTGGATCAACTTTTCATGATTTTGCGAGTCGGGAAAGTAGGAGGGTAGAGTCTTGAAATCCCGTGACACACGAAGTCCCGAAATGATCTCATCTATCCATTCCAGACAGACAAGTAGGGAAAGATCAACATGGAGAGGGTTGTTTCGAGGAACTGAAGTGAGAAATTCCAACGGCCCAAGGTATCGAAATTACGATGTTCATCATGGCCATCTGATGCAAAGGGATACGTGTCGTCTGATCCAAGCAATCACGATTTTGTGACTCAGAGAGTTCAGCTGGGATCACAATGCAAACTTGCGAAATGAGAAATCCCGAAGCGCCTGGGAATTAGGCACATAGTCGCAGCCCAAGGTTATATGAAAAGGAGTTGTGCAAAGGATCAAAGCGTCTGAGTTGGTCATAGAGAAATATCTGCGTAACCTCGACGTGCCAAAATTGACTTGAAGGAGTCTTGATCTCACCTGGAACATTCATGGGTGTCAGGCCTCACCCAGATCCCTATGAAAGTAGTTAATGAAAATGAAGAAGGTGGTTGAAACCTTGTTTCACCACATAAATGGAAATCTGACCGTGGAGGGCAGACTGTCAGCCAAAAGTTCCCCTGCCATGGATTTTTTGGTGAATCCAATATTGATATGATCTTGCATCTAACAAAAGAATGCAAGTGTAGTCTGACAGAGGAATATGCAGATGCCAAGCCTTGAATGCAATGACTAGAACACGCTTCTAAAGGGAGTTGGTAGTTCTAGGTATAAATACCCAATTTTTATATTTTGTTAGGGTCGATGGTAGAGCAAAGCTCTCGTATTGTAAAGTTTTAATGAAGCTTCTGGTTTTCTGGTTATGTGTGGTAGTCTGAGACTTCTTGTTTAATAACATACGACTTTCTTACTCCATCTTATCTGCCTCTGTTAGTAAGAGAGTCCATGAATGATTGATTCACATGGATTGTTGTGACTATGTTATGTTGAATGTTTGAATGTAATGTTGTTATGATTTCTTTTAGTATCCTTGAAATTTGAACACAAGGGGACCTTGTGTTTAATTTTTCTTCCTTAGGCTCCTAGAAAACTTGATGTTCACAACAGACCTCTACATTTTCCTCACTGAAGTCTTCCTCCTACTCACCCTTACTACAACTTACTGACTGAAGTTAAACCAAGACCTCACCTCTCTGTGCATATCAGTCCATTTTTCGGAGTTAAGACGATATTTTCTTGAGATTGCGCCCATTTGACATTTTTATAACCAACCTATGACATACAATTCTAATGGGTATCGGGCTTACCTCTACAACAATCCAGAGGTGACTTCCAGTGCTAACACCATGTACCATAAGATATCATCAATAAAGTGTCACCAAGATATCTAATATACCAAGATACTAATATAGCCAAGATATGCTTCTAATAAATGCACCATAACTTCAACAAGGTGTACCTCAACATGCACCAATATCGCCAAGACATTCACCTCATACATTTACCAAGGTATGCACCTCAAGCATATACCAATTCCTCAACAATATACCAAAGGTTTGACCATAACACCATCAACATGTAACAAAGATGTACCTCAAACCATGTGCCTCAAGTATGTGCCAACATATATAAACCATGTACCAAGAGATAACATCAAACATGTGCCATATCACTCATATACCATATAAAAAACCATATTCCAAGTATCCAAGATGTGCCTCTAACAATTTATCATACCATCACCAAGGTGTACCATGCACAATCAGTACCATGACATGCCTCAAGCATGTACCATAAAAACATAAGCATAAGCCTTAAGAAAAACACATAAGCATACATTTGATCCTGTAGATACCCTATTGTATCATATAACAGATGAGTAAACAAACCTGGGAATCAAAAACCTAGTACAAGCATCACTTCTCAACCTTTCACAATCATTTTCACAGATCTGTGACTTGCATCTCTACTTCCCATGGATATCCACACTCTCCTCCACTACAACCCACATACATTTGTGCCTTGCTGACCTAAACCCGTAGATACCTTAGAAACTAGGGTTCCTAACATTTGTTGCAACTCCAATACTTTCACCTTCAACCTTCCTTCGTACCTCAAACTTTCTACCTCAAATTCGACCTCATATTTTCCAGCAAAAAGATAAACCATATCACTTATTCACTTAGAGATATTCAATAGAATGTGTGTGTGAATGTACTTATGAGAGACTCCTTGAGGTGTATTTATACTTTTTCTAAGTAATCTATTTCTTTACTTTAGGGGTTTCTTGTTACAACCACTTAACCCTTTAATCAAATACATGTAACCAACTAGGGGCTTCTTGAACATTCTTCATGGATTATAACTTCACAAGGCCATAACTCCTCAACCATGAGGAACTATGTCGCATAACACCTATCATCGGAAATGTAATTACTAGGAATATCCATACATGAGTGAGTTACCTACATTTACACTAGCCTTCATGACCTTTTTCCTTGATCAACTATGGGTTTCGTAACCACACCTTCAGGACTTCATCTAGACTTCATCAAATGAACCCATCACATCTACTGACATCAACCACTCCATAAATGAAACCAACTCACCATAAATATCAACCACATCTCTAGGTATTCTGGATTTCTCCAAGGGTTGACATCAATGAAAACCAACAATCCAAATGAACTGTCCAACATTTTGGGCCAAAGTTTCTATGATGATCAAAAGATGGAGAATGTATTGTAATTTATGCATAAACACTGATTAATAAAATACATCATGGCTAAAAACCAAGTTGGACAAAAAGAGTATAGGGAGATATGAATAAAGGAGAGGGACAGGTGAGGGGAATAGGAGGCCTAAAAAGGGGCTTAATTCCAAAAATAATGTTATATTCCAAAGCAAAATTCATATGATCATTTTATCCTAATTTTGGGAAAAGGTTCCAAAGTGGTTCTTTGAGTGCCACATGGAAATTAAAGGCCATGCATACTTAAAACTTGTTTTCAATGGAAAAGGATGTCATTCCATTCCGTTATAATTTAATTATGATCCCTTATGATTCCACACTTTTCCATTCCTTGCCATTTTTGTGACCAATTGTTGTGGAATTCATGCTAATGGGTGAGCTAGGAAAGTTATGTAACCTTGTGTTGTCTGTGAATCCCTTGAATTCTATGTGAATTCTATTGGGGATTTAGTTCACAATTATCAGTGGGTTTCCTTGAAGAGGGTTGGATCCCCAGAGTGAGAATTGTTTGGGAGATTTCCCAAGGTGTGGATCCCGGAGGGTGCCTAGAGACTCCTAAGTATAGTTGGAGTTCCTGGACCAACAAAGCTTTAATACTTCTTGGATGGATTGTGCTAGAGACCTGGAATGGAATTAGGATAGCTTGAGCGACTATGATATAGAGAACATGGTAGAATTCTTTGGGTTATGCAAGTTGATTGGGAATGAGAGGTTGTAGGTTAGAATTTTTATTGAAGTTTGGTACCTTGTCTAGAGAACACCTACACTATCTGTGAGACCTTATCTTGGATTAGGAAGCCTTTTCTCTAGTGAATTCATATCCCTAGCTCAGGGGTGACCTATTGTTGATAAAGATAGAACAATAATGTATATGGATGGGTGGAATGTCTGGGGTCTACAACCATTTAGTTCCATTCACACAAGATAAGTGTTAAGATTATGGTTTTATGTGATTAATTTTATGTTTATCTTGTGTACATACTTTGTTTATGGTCATATGTGCTTATGCATTTATATTATTATTTTGTTTATGTTATATGATGGTACCATGGGTACCTTGGTGAATAATTATACCTAGTAAGGTGACCCAAGGTTATAATTTTAGTATTATAGAAGAATGTGTGTAAATGTTATCTTGTGGTAAGGCTAGGAATGTGTATTTACTTAACTAATGGTAGCAGAGTTGTTAAATGATGGTAAATGCAATATGGGTTTAAAGAAAATTTGAAACTACAATGTCAACAGACCTAGAACTATATAAACATGGATCAACATGGATATGTGTGCGCTATATAGTGGTATCATAGTAAAGGTTACAACACTCAGGCTATACGAGCCAAAAAATTGCTTGAAGAGGAAAAATTGCAGGTTGCATACAAAGTTTTGGCATAATTGAAACAATGGCATATGGAAAAAGTCTTGTAGAGCTGCAAAAGAACCAAAAAATGATAAATTTAAATTCCATATCTTCTAATATGGAATCTACATGACAAAATAGAGGCACAAGTTTTATAAATTGGTGGTTACCGAGTTCAAACTATGCAAATTTAAGAAAAAAAACTGAGTGAAAATTCCTTATTCTAAATGAAATTTGGTGTAGAAAAGTCGAATTGATGGGTACAAGATTCAATTTGATAGTTGCGGGATAAAATTTAGTGAAGTAGAGGGACAAATTCAACTCCAAGCTTGCAAATTTCATGCCAAACAAAAAATTGTAAAAATAGTCACTTTTGACAAATTAGAAAATTATGAAAATTATGAAAAATCAAGAATTTTGGGGTTCCTTGATGAATTAGATGATGATGATGTGGATGGTTGGGTCACATGGAGGTATCAGGGAAAACCAAGTTGAAAAATGGTGGACACTTTTTATCTCGAGATTTAATTTGGGTACAAGTCTTGTTGTTAATGGTCAAGCATTTTCAATCCCAAATTAGATCTAAGTCGTCTGATCAGATCATCCTCTATCGTTATATATTTCAGGTGAAATTTTGTCCCTAATATTTGAGAATTTTCATCCTCGAATTATATCTAGACTATATAATTAGATCACCCTCCATCGTTATATATTTCAGGCACCCATCTCTTCGTTATCGGGTGAGGATATTTAACTCCGAAATGAATCTAGGCCATCGATCATGATGAATGTCAACCACTAGATGTGTTGGGTGGAAAATATCTTGTTAAGGGTTAATTAATTTGGGATTCAAAATCGATCTCTATCATTATATTATATTAACCTTATCCATCATATCTCTCGGGCATAAGTTACCTGATTAAAACGTGATCATTTTTTACCCCAAATTAAATATCCACCATCAATTGTGATGAATGTAATCCATTGGGTGTTTTAGAAGTAAAATATCTCTTAATGATTGATCAATTTTGGAGCCAAAGACAAATCTCCATTATTGATTGCAATGAATGATATTCATTGGATATTTCAAAGTGGAGGAAGGCCCTAACATCTAATTACTTCTAGTCTTGAACTAAATATAAACCATCAAAGCAAATTAATATTCTCAATTTGATGTGTCGAAGGAATCTTACCTCATTATTGGTTGAACGCTTTCATTCTGAAAGGAGATCCCAACTTTCTAATTTCCACAACATCACATCAACATCTAGGATTATTCCACGTGGTAAAAATACAAAAGGTGAAAATGGGCCATGAACTTGATAAAGTAAAGTGGTGAGCAAAAGAAGAAAGGGAAAAGAAGAGAGAGGAAAAGGAAGGATCTCGAAGGGTGATGAGGCACCTAGGTGGTGATGTGGCCACAACCACCCCCTTTCATTTTTTTATTTATAAGAAAAAGGGAAAATCCCCCCTACTAAATTGAAGCTATAATGCCTAATCCTCTACTACTACGATCCTATTGAAAGGTGAGGGTTTTGGATTTTTACTGATTGTTACTTTTGAGGAGGCTTGTCATGACCAATAATATCTTTGATATTGTGATTTTAGATGTTCTTCATCGTACATTTGGTTTATGATGCTTCTATGATCTTTGCATGATGAGATTGACAGGTTATCTTTGGAGTTTTTTGCAAATTTCGAAATATTTGTTGATTCTATATAAGAGCGTAGTTTAATGTCCTTTTCTATATGACTTCAATAGGATTTACTTTTAAGGATTTGTTTTTTCCTTATTCATTGGTCTGAAATATCATCTCACCACATCATTGAGAAGTAAATGGTTGACTTGAATCAAGAACATATTTGAATTTATGCATTCTCTTTCTTTCACATTATACCTAATGTATTCAAATTCAAGATTGACCTCCCACATGTTAATTAGATTCCTTACTGTAAATCCCATGACTTGAATTGGAGGAATTTTAATGTATTCTAATATTTTGAGATATTATTTTTCAGTTAAGAAAGACAAACACCTCTATCCTCATGATATTGGTTTACATCAAAAAGTTAGTTCATAAAAGGTCAAGATCGCTGAGAATTATTTATTTTAATTTCCTCAATTTTGAACAAGCCTTTTTGTTCAACTCTTTTTCAATTAATTAGTAAAATGGAAAGGGAAAAATCTAAATTCCATAACATATTAGCAATAACAAATTTTATTCTTGTTGTGGTTGTAGAAACACGATTGCTTTTAATAAAGTGATTTTCTTTACCAGATACTTTTGTTATTTCAAGTCTTCAAGAATACCATGCCTCAACAAAAGGTCATATGCACAAAACAGAGAAGGAACTCAAGAGCAAAGCTTCTAATTAAGGAAAAAGGGTGGAAAAATCAAATGTGCCTTGGGAAACCCTGTAGTTCTCTACATGATTTCTTCAACCTTGAAATGCATATGGGAATCCCTTGATATTTTTCCTCTTGTCTAGGATCATCTCTAATCATATATTGACCCTTATTGAATCCAACATTCAAAATTAAGACTTATGTGTCCCTAAACTCACCTGGATTTTCTTTCAAAACCATTACATTATTTTCTTTTTCATTCATTTCTATTTCAATGCCTGAGTTATATTGTGTTTATTGGAACCCTGATTCATAATCAAAACCTTGACCTCTATGTGGAACTGTGAACCACAATGGAACCTTGAACCATAACATGATATTCCCATCAAACTCTCCTTATGATTCTAACTTTATAAATTCATAATGTTAAGGTTATATTACCTTAAGAATTTTCCTAATCCTGAAGATCGCAATCCTATCAGGATTCCCTCATTGATTTTGTCCCATAGAGATGACAAGTTGATGTCCTTTTCCAAGTTATCGAAACCCGAGGCTTGAAATCCTATTGAGTTCTCCTTTATCAGATGGAACCATATTGCTCGTCCTCTTCACTTGAATTGGTCTCCTTTACAAATCAATGGCCCAGATCATTAACTTGGCTTGATCAACAATAACAACTTTTCTACTCACAACCAAACTAGTCGTGAGATATCAGGTCTGCCTCATCAGTCTCTCGCATTAGATTCAAACCCCTGTGAGATTGAATTCCATCAGATGTTTCCTTTTAGGTTTTTCTCGTTCTGATAATCCTATAAAACTACTCTTTATTGGGTTTGCCTCTTTGGGGTATCCATATTAGTAGGACAAGTTGGCATTGAATCCCCTTCGTCCTATGGATCATTCCTCATGGAATATATGTGTTGTTGACATGTCCACCTAACGTGTCAAGCTATCACGTTCTATCTAATGTGGAATTCAGATGCTGCAACTCCATCAGGCTCATCATTTTGGGATTTTCCTATCAGATTGCCCACTTCTTGAATGTTATTGGATTGCATATTCCTAGAGCCTATCAAACTAGCTCTTCTCGAGGCATATCAAGTTTTCAATTATTGCAACATTTTTGAACATTTTCCTATTGTAAGGAATGACTCAGACTCATTCAGAATATTTTTACCACATGTTATCTTCCTGAAATTTCTCTCAGACTACCTATTTCTCGCCTACCATTTTCACCTAACTTCGGAGTCATTAGTTTATTCTTTCCAGGTCCCAGATGTGACACTTGTTAATTCCTAAAAGGTTATCGTGTGTGCCATGGTCCATACCATTAGTGGCCAGTCACATGAATTACATGGGAAGGGTTAAACAATATAAACACCTCACAAAAAAACTCCCCAATGCATGTAGGATAAGTCTCCAAACTCGTAGATCAACAATAGGATCCACCTTGATAATATATCAATGATGGACATGTGCTTTCATCAATGAAATGTGTCTTGAATTCTAGATGATAAAATCAGGTATGAATGGTCTCATTGTAGATTTGGAATGGCGAAGGATGTGCTAATAAATCTATCTTCACTAAGAAATAGTTGAAGCACCCAATGGATTCAATGAAGGGAGAAACAATGGTGAAGCAAAATTGAAAGGAATTTCTAGGATAGGTATAGAAATATTTTATTTCCATCCAAATAACTAGAATTCAGACAAAGACAAACATTGACATAGATCAGATCCATAAGTGAATCAATGTCCCATTTTTAAGTCGGAATGGTCGTCGAGAAATTACGATATCATATTGAATAGTCCAACACTTTGATAAGACAAATATACCACACAAAATGAATGAAAATCATATCAGAGAGTACACTAGTAGATCCATAGGCATCATAATATCCACTAACAACCACTTAAGACGCATGTCAAATATGGGATAGAGGTAACTCTTAGAGGTCAGTAAAGGACAATATGAAGACATAGATAATTTTCTAGAGAGTTTTCAAAATAGTAAGCCATGAAAGTTGATCCCACTTCATGGATATTTCCCCAGGAGGAACTGATCTTCCTCAATTCTCTGAGATATTTTAGGAGCTTCACTTGTTTTTTCAAAGAAAAAGAACATGTATTCTCCATAGGCTCAATATTAACACATTTAGAGCATGACATTCCATAGTTCATCATAAATCATATCTGCATCAATTGATTTGGGTTCGACTACAACAAAGAATCTAGGAATAAATGTTGTAATCACTAATTTTCTACATCTATGACAATGCATCTTGATTGAGTCATTCTTCTAGCCAACAAAAATTTATTTATTTGGATACCATGAAGGGAATAAAATGAGTGAAAATAAAGTTCTGGACTGAATTAATGAATAATCAAAGAATAGGGATAGCAACTACTGGCAGTCTTTTTCAATAAGAGACCAGACCCTTGGTTCCACTTCAGTAATGACCCTTTTTATCTATTTTCAAAATTTTCAAATCCCATTTTTTGTGGAATGTGAAATATGAAAAGGAAAAAATGTTACCAGTAAACTAGATGGGGTGAGAAGATTGGTTGGGTATATTATTGCATGTTCTAAGGAAATTTGAGGGAATATGAAATCACGTGCAGTTGAGGAGTTGTGATCATGGGAGAGGAAACTAAAAAAAAACTAATGAAGTGACCAAAGCAGAAGAATAATGAATGGTATGTGGGGAAGATAAAGCATCGACATAATTCCCATAATTTTAATGTAATGCTTATTTGTCAATCTATCTCAAATTGTAATAGAGAGGGAATAATTGAAACAAACAAGCATAAATGTAGCCTTGGCAGTTATAGATACTAGAAAGACTCTAGTGTACCTTATAAAAGAGAGCTCCATGTAATAGGAAAGGGAATTTTTCCCATTGTAACATTGATGATACTATTATCTTGAGGAATAAAGAGCAGAAGGAAATTTGGAAACTATGAATGGTGTTTGGTTACATATGGGACTATTCTATATGTGTGATTGAATTTTACATTTTCTTGAATAATATCTCATATGAATGATTTATGTGTGTGTTGTTTGAGTTATTTGAAATGTGTGGTTACTAATGGATGTAAAGGTAATGTTAAAGGTTCAATCTGAAACTATTTGTGATTCAATATGTCACTTTATTATTTTAATATATTGTTGATTGAAAAGAACTATTTATGCAATTTGTAATAACATTCTATGTTGTGTCTATATTTTAGAGTTTCTCTTGCACATGATAGGTTAGAAATAGTTACATTAGATTTAGATTGGTTATAATTATTTGGGGGACAATTCACTATCTTTCCCTTTTTCTTTTAATTCAAAGTGGCAACCATGCCCACATGCTGGCCCGATGTTTTCATCCCGAATGAGAGTGAGTCTAATTGGGACTAGCCATCAAGAATATTTTCTTACCTACTTGACAAGTCATTTAGACACATCAACATAAATGGTGCTAGAATGAGGGCTAGATGACAAGTTGTGCCAGTGGAGTATTTCATGTTAATTCTTTTATTATTGATGACTCCTTCCCAAATCCATTTATGGAGATGTGTTTATGGTTTTGTACCTCATAACACTCCTTGAAAGTTAGTTAATCTCTCATTGGAAATTAAATTTTATGGTGAGGGAGAGACATATGCATCTGGACATATCATTCAGTTTTGTTTAAATTGTATTTCTTATAATATTACTCATTGAGGTGTCATTTACAGGTTGTTCACTCTTACTTTTCAAAATCAGTTTAAAATATGGTGTAAGACTTTGTCGGTTGCCTATATTCACACATGTGAACAATTTATGCATGATATTTTGCATGCTTTTGAGACTTATAACTACGAATAATTGTGTGAATACATATTAGAGCTTAGAAGGAAAATTAGAATATTTTGAAGACTTTTCTTGAAGGTTTATGGGTTTTCTTTATAGACTTGATTTGGATTATTTTCCCTCTATTAGGGAATGGCTTATACATTTAAGTTATATTTCTTATGAACAATATCATTCAGTGGATGAAGAATCCAGGTCATTCTTAATGCTACTTCACATGTTGATTTGGATTCACATGAATATGTTGAGGATACAAATGAGTTGGACGAACAACACAAGTTTGGACCTTTTTGCACCCTGGAGGATACAGGTCAAAGAGGGTGTGTTTTCCTGGAAGATGCACATGAATTCAAGAAAGAAACTATGGAGGATCATGAAGACAACTATCATGAGCCTGGAAATCTAACAACTTCCCCGAGAATGGATCGGATTGAGCCCAACTCATGTGTTTATGATGGTGGTGTGAAACTCTCTTCTCTTAGTTTGATTGAAGACATCCAAGAAGAAGTTCTTGGGCTCTAAACATCTTGTTGATTGTCTTCCTAAGATCATCCTTGAACTCTCCTATTTTCAAAATAGTAGTGATTTTATCTTATCTCTTCCTACTAACAATGAGCATCAATGTGTCTTGGATGACGTTTTATGTTCTTCCAATGGAACAAGATAGGGATGCTTATCAAGAAATTGAGGAAGAAAATTTAGATACACCAAACATGACATCTCTTTCAGAAAGGAACCAATTGGAATTAATTTCTATTGATCATAATGGTCACGTTGATTCTAGTTTGATTGAAGAGAAAAATAACTATGTTGATTAGCTAACTCAAAGAGAATAAATACACACACAGTGCATAGCATTTTCATAACTACAACTAACATCCTGCTAAAAAAAGGGAGTATTTTTCTACTGTGAAACAATTCTCGACATGGGGCCTACCAATTAACAATTAAGACCAACCATCGATATGATTACGTAAGAAGTTATACCATTCAAAGAGGCTCCTTTTTCAAATATTGATGTTCAAGAGAGACATTTCTTTTTCTTAATTCTTATACTTATTATCTTTTGTATCATGATCTCTTTGATGGTTTGATCTTGTAGAAACTCACCTATGACCCTATTCAAATAAATTTTGTAGGGCCAAAACCTTATCAGGTACTTGATGATGGTAGCATGCATATAGGAAATAGAGAGGATAATACCTTGTCCTAGGAACATAGTAGTTTACTGTCTTACCAACCTTTTAAATGGGACGAAGGGAATATTGTAGCCAATGTATATCAGAACATGTCTTCTTTTGTTTCCACTTCATCCTTGATTGATGAAGACTCTTGTTGTATAAGTAGCCAATTAGTTGAGATTGATGATATTAGTAGCCACCACCATATCAATAATGATATGCCTTATATGATGGTGGAAGATAGTCCATATAAATCATCTAATTCATCTCAAGTAGTTGGTAAAGTAAGTTATGAGCCCACATAGAGTTGCAAAGACAATGAGGCACTTTGGTGTACACCAATGGTTATGTCAGGCCCTCATTATTTTGTCTCATCTTCCAGAATCAATGATAATATCACCATGAATACTCTCTCACAAGATACATTCCTCGTAGATTGCATACATGTTTCTCATTTGGTATGCTACTTTCTCATGAACTCCCTCCATTAATTCTCTGATAATAATGGAAGATGTTGTTATAGAATAGCTTGGTTGGAGGGTTCTTACTTAGATATATTTCCCATGAATAATAACAATGTTATCTTTTGTATGATGAATAGAGGTTTCCATGATTTAACGCTTCCTATTTGTAGTCTATTATTACTCCAAGTTATGATACTAATTTTCAATGTACAAATCATTGCAGGGTTGGAGTTACATGATTGGATACATTGTCATTACGATTTCACATAGTTCATTTCTAGCAAGTGTAGTGTAGGATAGGAGTAGGATAGAAATATTCTTTTTTTCCTTGCATAGTTATTCTCTATAATTTTAATTTTGGATTTTAATAAATTCAATTATGAAGGATTATTTGTAGGTAAGGCCATACATCACTCTTTTTAGAAATGTATCCTATATATTAAAGCTTTCATTGATAATTTTCATCTTAATAAATTGCAGTTGTAGATTAAAAAAATCTAGTATTTAATTAGTTTTCTTCTTTCCTTTTATTTTCATATTGTTGGTTGCGCATATCTTATCCTCTACTGGGTCAGTATTTTAAGGTGAAAGTTTGCCTATCGATCTTGAAAATTGTTTAATTCAAGTCCCTTCTTATATGCTACAGCCAGAGATAGCCTTTCACACTGTCTGGAAACATGTTTCGACAAGTTCGAACAACACTAATCTATGGATCTTTCTTCTTTAATATCTTTCAGATAAATTCTCGGGATCAATCATTTTATTCACAAATTTAGTGGTTGACTATAGATTGAATCCTAGTCTTTCCAATCAATGTTGGTTTCATGCTTGATATTTTCTTGGAAAGCAATTTTCCATCCTTTGGATTTGCTAATTTTGATAACGTATTCTGGTTACATTGTTGATTAATCTGAATTATATCATGGCTTAGTACTGTCCTCTTATCTCATCATTATAGGAACGTTTAAATCATTTGAATACTTGGGGGTTGTAAGTATTGATAATGGAACTATCAATACAATTTCTAAAATTGTAGGTTTCAAGTTTCCAACATCTATTTTGACCTTAGCCATGATAATAAGTTTTCAAGATATGAATTCCTATGGAATGTAACCTGTGAATCTATTGGACTTTATACATTTCATCATTCCATTAGTCTGAACTAATAACATCAGAAAGAGTTCCAGTTATTCATAACACGGAAGAAAACTATTGTATGGGTTAGTTGGGATGATTTTTACTTGATCTCTCTTTCTTATGACCTTGGTGGTTTTGTTTTTCAGATTATATACTTAGTTCTTTTGATCGAATATTGATATAATAGTGATATATGTTGTGCACCCATTGACATATCATTTTTCAAAATTCTATTTGGCGTGTAATTTCAAACTCAAAGCTTGGATGCTTGCAACACTCTTGGGAAATTTATGAGATAAGTATCATGAATATTCCCATCATGCCAAGCATCAACTCATCACTAATTAGAAATCAGGTTTTAGTCATTTCATTTTATTAGGGTTTATAATATTATCTTCCATTCACATAGGATGAATAATTATCTAATCCAGAATATTGCCCAAGATTATTTGTGCCTTATCATAGGGTCTTAAATGTTTGCATATCCATAGTAGTTTCTTCTTCTCTTTTAGTATATTAAAACCATATGAATACTTCACATGATTATCATTAATTTCAAGAGAAAATAAACACATTGGTAAGTGGAGTTGGTGAACTTTTGAATCATATTTTTTATCTTATGAGCATGACTAAGGATTGGTGGTGGACATGTATCATTAGAATATGGATTCATTGGTAAAATGGAATTAAAGTTGTTTTTAATGACAAACTATTTCAGGAACAAAACGATGTGTCTAAGGAAATATTGTGGAAAAGTATGTAATGCTTATTTCTCAAGAAGAAGGTTGTGAGATTTGGCCAAATGAATGGAAGATGAATACTTCAATGACTACACTAGTGTTATATTTTTACATTAGTTTATGTTTATCCAACATGTTAGAACATAGGCTTGTTCAAGAATAGCCTTGCAAAATTTTTATTTGTTTTCCTTCATTAATTTTAATTCTTGTTATTAGATTAATTTTAGTTTTGTATCAGTCATTTAACATTAAAATTTTATTTGGGTTGCAAGATTTCTCATTTTAAGTTTCTTATTGTATGTTAGAAAGATTACTGATGGAATATTACAACCAATAGATAAAGACATTCCTCCTTACACGCTTGGAGAAGACGTAGGAAATTTAGGGAAGCGACGATCTAAATCTTCCTTCTTAGATCACTTTGCAAGAAACTTTTGGAAATCAATCTAACTATTTGCCAACTCATGGTGGATTAGTGATTCATTCCTCATCCCACTAATAAATGATGATGCCATACCTAGGATCTATTGCAACTTTTTTGAAGAGTATCATTTTCATCTTTTGGAATTGCTAACATGAAGTCACTTCTCTTACATGTTTGATTGATTTGATTACCTCCACTAGTACATTTGGGTCAAATTCCGACGACGTGTTCGATGCAATTGCCACTTTATATTGTCGGAAGAACGACAAACAATGGACCCCCTATAACGTCGTTTCACATGACGTCTATTTTCCGACGACATATATTTCGTCGTAAGACCGACGTCTTGGAGGTGGCAAGGTTGACGTCCTGAACGTGGCAATAACGACGTCTTGGAAGGGCAAGAGTGACATCTTGGATGTGGCAAGAGAGACATCCTAGACGTGGCAAGAGAGACGTCCAAAACGTGGCAAGAGAGACGTCTTGGACGTGGAAAGAGAGACGTCCTGAACGTGGCAAGAGAGACGTCTTGGACGTGGCAAGAGCGACATCTTGGTGGTGGCAAGAGAGACGTTAAGAGGTATCAGCTCCGACATGGTTGCTATGGGAGTGACACTCTTGGAGGTGGCAAGAGCGACGTCTTAGAGGTGGCAAGAGAGACGTCTTGGACATGGAAAAAGTGATGTTAAGAGGTATCATCTCCGACGTGGTTGCTATGGGAGCAACACTCCAAGACGTCGTAATAGCGACTGTGTTGAAGGTATTTAAAAAAAAATACAATATCAATACTGAGAGGAACATGTACATTAACCTTTGCTAAAATACTAGCCATATCAATATTTAAATCTATATCATT
>ML778606.1:188695-212824 GCA_009831015.1 Picea engelmannii | reverse complement strand
CAACAGATGTTATTAAATTTTATCCAACCCACCATGGAAAATCTCCTTGCCTCATTGTTGCACGCAGATTGAAGATATTAACGGTTGATCAAAAGCTGACACGACTTCATAAATCTCTGAGTCGACGGTTCAAACTGGATAACTGACTAAAGCTGGAGAAGGTTATTCGAGAAATACAATATACAAACAAGAGCATTTAGATTGAGATGGAAGATGGCTCAATTTACCATGGCAAAAGGAAGGGCTGGCAGTTGCGATGGTCGGGGATGGGATAAACGACTCGCCAGCTTTGGTGGCTACAGACGTGGGAGTGGCAATCAGTGCAGGATCTGGCAAGGCTTAGTTTAAAAGATCCTGAGTATCTTGCTGTGCATGCCGAGTCTGTTGTTGCTACTCCAACACGCTTGCAACAAACTGCTATTATTGTCCCTCTTGAACAAAAGCTTGATATGCTATGGAGTTTTATAAAAACTCATCTCAATGCAAAGATACTTGTATTTCTTTCAAGTTGTAAGCAGGTCAAGTTTGTTTACGAATCATTTAAGAAGTTACGTCCTGGTATACCTGTGAGATGTCTTCATGGTCGCATGAAACAAACTCAAAGGATGTTGTTACTTTTCAACTACACGGAGGAAAAACATTCCCTTCTCTTTGCAACTGATGTAACTTCAAGGGGATTGGATTTTCCAGCTATTGATTGGGTGGTTCAGGTGGATTGCCCAGAAGATGTACCATCTTACATTCACCGTGTTGGTCGCACAACTCGTTTTAACACTGGAGGGCGTTCTGTTGCATTTTTTTTATGCCTTCGGAAATGAAAATGCTGATGCAGCTGCATGAGGCTAATACTCCAGTTAAAGTGATTAAGGCACATGCAATCAAGCTCCAGTCTGTCTCAGCTCCACTTGCAACACTTCTGTCAAAAGATCCAGATCTAAAATATATGGCACAACGTGCGTTTGTGACATATTTGAGGTCAATACACTTACACCAGAATAAGGAAATGACAGGGCTCCGCCTTGTGGCTTTGGTACATTTCACCAAAAGTACTTGATTGATGGGAAGCTGGTTGTTGTTGGCATGTTGGGTATAATGCTCAGGTTGTGTGTTGAGCCGTTACATGTTTTACGATCCAGACTATGCATTTTTATCGCTGGGTAAGTACGCAGCTATACAGGAAATAATGCAGGTGTAGCAGTAGTTGTGGAAAAACTCCTCTGCGTACATTTGTTTTTATCCAAGCACTGCGGATTTAGAACTAAAAGTGGAGAACTTCAGAGAATTCATAATAAGTTGTGAGACACCGAACAGTCAGCACCTGGAATTCGAAAGAGAGGTGCCCCCAAACAGCAGAACACCTGGCAGCCGCGAATTCCAGAGAAGACGAACCGTTCAGATTCCTGGAACGCCTAGAGTCTCATTTTTTCTTTTTAAAAGAATGAGGAATGTAAAACAAGGGGGGGGGGGGCACGCATGAGCGCAGCACTGGGAGGAAAACCTCTGTGAAGAGGGTTCCTATTGTAATTGTTGAGTTTTGTAAGACATTAATGGAGTAATAAAGAATATCTGTTGCTTGTGACTGTGAGATTCATCACGGTCGATTTCTTTCAGCATGTTTTCTTCTCCTTCAACTGTGTTAAATTTGTTTGGAATTTATTTGATATGCTCCTTACTCACAGTTGATGTGTTATCATTTTTTTATGTCTTCCTTAATCCATCACGACCACATTACATTTTGTTTTCTTCTAACCGATGGGCTTCGTTATACTTTAGTATGACCACTACTATAACGAAAGGATTTGGGTATTCTCTAATTGTTCATTGCCTTTCCTCTGCACCAGCTATCAGCTGTGTAAGACCAATCTGCATTTTTAGAATGATGCATGTATCCTTTGCTATGTCGGCCTTTCCTCTTTTCTTTCCGCTACCGCATCATGACAATTAAAGCGCTGAAAGATAGACTTACTTTGCCTCACTTTCTACAAGTTATTTGATCTCTGCTATTTTCTTCTTTCTTCGGTTTTCATTTGACTCAATGCCCAATGGAACTTTTCCCTGGTTTAACCCCCAAACTCCAAAAATCCAAGACCATCATTTACCCATAAATATGTCCACCGTTTTCACGCCTACTTCATTTTATCTTGTGACATTTTTCGAGAGATCCCTCTCAGGTTGGAAGAGTGCAGCTCCTAATCCAAAGTGGTTCAAGGTTGCCTCGGGATTGATTTGCTGCAACCCATTTCAGTTTTGAGTGTCAACATTTTTGGTGCCGTTGCCGGGGATTTTCGAAGTTGATATCTATCCTTGGGAGAATGACATTGTTATAGACCTATGGCCTGGTTGAGCAGTCAATCATAGGCAAATATTGGTTGCACATGCTCTGGCGACTCCATTAAAAGTTTCTGATGGTGATTTCACTGGCAGGAGAACTCAGAATCACAACTTTCACGCTAGGTCACCCAATGGATGGAGGCACCTGGTATACTGTTCTTGGCACTTTACGAGAAAGTGCCATCCCTAGTTGGAGCCAATGTTGTAACAGATATCAAAATCGACTGTGCTGCCCAAGAGATGGACATCCAATACAAGAAGTGTCTGGATGAGTGTGTTCTTGTTGAGGGCAGTTCACCTCAGGCTTTTTCTGCAGGTATGGATATAAAAGGTGTAGTTGCTGCTATAAAAGAAGACAAAAACACTAATCTTGTGAAAGAGGTCTTCTCAACAGAGTATACTCTCATTTGTAAAATTGCTCATTATGAAAGCCCTACATTTCTTTTATGGATGGTGTAACAATGGGTTTTTGGAATTGGACTTTCTGGTCATGGTCGTTACCGAGTCATTACTGAGAGGACTCTTCTTGCAATGCCATTAAATGCAATTGGCCTGTTTCCTGATGTTGGATTTTCTTACATAGCAGCGAGGAGTCCAGGAGAAGGAGCTCTTGGTGCCTACCTTGCATTGACTGGGAAAAGAATGGTACAGGCTTGACGGACACACAAGTGGCGCTCAAAGGAAAAAACTAGTAGAGAAATTTAATAATCCTTTAAATAAAAAATTCCAGTGTGTTTTAATATCAACAAGAGCTGGATCATTGGGTATAAATCTTCCGGCAGCCAATCGTGTGATAATTGTTGATGGTTCCTGGAATCCAACACATGATCTTCAGGCTCTTTTTCGTGTATGGAGATTTGGACAGACAAACCATGTTTACGCCTATCGCTTGGTTGCTCATGGAACATGGAGAGTAGGAGGTGTGCTGGTTGTATCTCGTGCATTTGGTAACCGTTTACTGAAACACTTGTTGAGGTGAAGGCAGAGTTGTTCTTCCAGATGGCAGTCGTAATGGCAATAGATCAGTGGGATAAGCGATGGAGGCAATCCATCCAGTGTCGGTTTCAAGTCGTTTCGAGTGTCAACAAGTGTAATCTTGGGAATCAGATGTGATGATGAACGTTACGCGAGGATTTGCATGTGCTAGTGAATTGGAGAGTTGGCAACCGATTAGATATCCCATCAATACGATGATATAATGGAAGGGAGTGAACAAAGACACTTGGCTAACGAAATGCTCCTACCCTTTCATACCTTCGAAGTAGTCAAGGAGCAATGCATGGAACTATTTGCTGCATTTTCGAAATCTCCAGCTAATCAAAGAAGGATTTAGTACGTTCTTAAACATTTGGAAATATTTGTGGCCAACAGATGTTATTAAATTTTATCCAACCCACCATGGAAAATCTCCTTGCCTCATTGTTGCACGCAGATTGAAGATATTAACGGTTGATCAAAAGCTGACACGACTTCATAAATCTCTGAGTCGACGGTTCAAACTGGATAACCGACTAAAGATGGAGAAGGTTATTTGAGAAATACAATATACAAACAAGATCATTTCGATTGAGACGAAAGATGGCTCAGTTTACCATGGAAAAAGGAAGGGCTGGCAGTTGCGATGGTCAGGGATGGGATAAACGACTCGCCAGCTCTGGTGGCTGCAGACGTGGGAGTGGAAATCAACGCAAGATCTGGCAAGGCTTAGTTTAAAAGATCCTGAGTATCTTGCTGTGCATGCCGAGTCTATTGTTGCTACTCTAGCACACTTGCAACAAACTGCTATTATTGTCCCTCTTGAAAAAAAGCTTGATATGCTATGGAGTTTTATAAAAACTCATCTCAATGAAAAGATACTTGTATTTCTTTCAAGTTGTAAGCAGGTCAAGTTTGTTTACGAATCATTTAAGAAGTTACATCCTGGTATACCTGTGAGATGTCTTCATGGTCGCATTAAACCAACTCAAAGGATGTTGGTACTTTTCAACTATACGAAGGAAAAACATTCCCTTCTCTTTGCAACTGATGTAACTTCAAGGGGCTTGGATTTTACAACTATTGATTGGGTGGTTCAGTTGGATTGCCCAGAAGATGTACCATCTTACATTCACCGTGTTGGTAACACAGCTTGTTTTAACACTGGAGGGCGTTCTGTTGCATTTTTTTTATGCCTTTGGAAATGAAAATGATGATGCAGCTGCATGAGGCTAATACTCCAGTTAAAGTGGTTAAGGCACATGCAAGCAAGCTCCAGTCTATCTCAGCTCCACTTGCAACACTTTTGTCAAAAGATCCAGATCTAAAATATATGGCACAGCGGGCGTTTGTGACATATTTGAGGTCAATACACTTACACCAGAATAAGGAAATGACAGGGCTCCGCCTTGTGGCTTTGGTACATTTCACCAACAGTACTTGATTGATGGGAAGCTGGTTGTTGTTGGCATGTTGGGTATAATGCCCAGGTTGTGTGTTGAGCCGTTACATGTTTTACGATCCAGACTATGCATTTTTATTGCTGGGTAAGTACACAACTATAAAGGAAATAATGCAGGTGTAGCAGTAGTTGTGGACAAACTCCTCTGCGTACATTTGTTTTTATCCAAGCACTGCGGATTTAGAACTGAAAGTGGAGAACTTCAGAGAATTCATAATAAGTCGTGAGACACCAAACAGTCAGCACCTGGAATTCGAAAGAGAGGTGCCCCCAAACAACAGAACACCTGGCAGCCGCGAATTCCAGAGAAGACGAACCCTTCAGATTCCTGGAACGCCTAGAGTCTCATTTTTTCTTTTTAAAAGAATGAGGCATGTANGTGCATGAGCGAAACACTGGGGGGAAAACCTCTGTGAAGAGGGTTCCTATTGTAATTGTTGAGTTTTGTAAGCCATTAATGGAGTAATAAAGAATATCTGTTGCTTGTGACTGTGAGATTCATCACGGTCGATTTCTTTCAGCATGTTTTCTTCTCCTTCAGTTGTGTTAAATCTGTTTCGAATTTATTTGATATGATCCTTACTCACAATTGATGTGTTATAATTTCTTTATGTCTTCCTTAATCCATCATGACCGCATTACATGTTGTTTTCTTCTAACCGATGGGCTTCATTATACTTTAGTATGACCACTACTATAACGAAAGGATTTGGGTATTCTGTAATTGTTTATTGCCTTTCCTCTGCACCAGCTATCAGCTGTGTAAGACCAATCTACATTTTCAGAATGCTGCATGTATCCTTTGCTACATCGGCCTTTCCTCCTTTCTTTCCGCTACCGCATCATGACAATTAAAGCACTGAAAGATAGACTTACTTTGCCTCACTTTCTACAAGTTATTTGATCTCTGCTATTTTCTTATTTCTTCGGTTTTCATTTGACTCCATGCCCAATGGACCTTTTCCCTGGTTTAACCCCCAAACTCCAAAAATCCAAGACCATCATTTACCCATAAATCTGCCCACCGTTTTCACGCCTACTTCATTTTATCTTGTGACATTTTTCGAGAGATCCCTCTCGGGTTGGAAGAGGGCAGCTCCTAATCCAAAGTGGTTTGAGGTTGCCTCGAGATTTATTTGATGCAACCCATTTCAGTTCTGAGTGTCAACACATAGTACACCGGTATTTACATGGAAACCTAAAATGGAGAAAACTAGGGAATGCTTTCTTATATATATCAAGAATTCATTTATAGAAAGCACACACTTCCAAATTGTCCAGCTGCAAATAGAAGGAGGCTACAACCCCATATAGGATCCAACCTTAAGGAAGCTACAACTCCCTAAATTATTTGGCTCCAACCAAAAGGAGGCTACAACCCCCTGATCCTCAGGCTCCAACCTAAAGGAAGCTCCAACTCCCTATGTTCTCTTACACCAACCAGAAGGATTCTACAACCCCTTTCCTTTCCACGTCATGTGTCCCTGAAATATAAGTGTAGAACAACTTTCACTACCAGAGTCACTTGCATTGTCAACTTGTCACATCAACCTGTCCAACCTGTCATTGATTAACATGTCACATCAACCTGTCCAACTTCTGATTCATCAAATTGTCCAACCTGTCACTATCACTGATATTCAACCAGATCCTCTCACATGGATCACATACCAAGGACACCTCTCAACTAGATTTCCAACATCACCAACACATGCCTCTACCAAGCATGTACCAAACCATCAACCTATATCACAACACATGCATCAACCATGCACCAACACATGTACCACAACCTGTATGTGTCAATCATGTACCATATCATGTATCACTCATGCATCAAACATGTACCATGTAACATATACCATTTACCATACCATGTGCCAACCATGTGCATCAATCATGTACATCAACACCATACCATGTACCAATCATATACCATATCATGCCATACACCATATACCAATAAAAAAGTATATGAACCAACAATGTATCTCACAAAGTAAACCTCAACCAACATGTACCATGTATCCAATGATGTGCCTCAAGTCATGAACCAAAGAATGCTCCTCAATATCACCAAGATGCAACCACATAATACAATATACTAAGCCTCAAGTATGCACCATAATATGTAACCAAACCATACACCAAGATAGCCAATAATGCTTCTAATCAAAGTACCATAACATCACCAATGTGTATAATATCACATACTATCCTCACCATGCATGTACCATAGCACCATAACCATAACCTTTAAAACTTACCTTTGATCCTATAGTTGACCTAGTGTACTGTAAACTGACCTGTAACTTCTTCCATAGTCCTTAGCAACTAGGTACCAACATCTCTTCTCACCCTTTCACAATCCAATCTACAAACACGTGAATTTCTCTTCTACTACTCATGTATATACACACTTTTCTCCACTATATCCCACGTACATACGCTCCTTTTCTGACCTGTAACCCACATATACCTCAAAAACTAGGTTTTGTTGCAACTACAAGACTTTCACCTTCAACCTTCCTTTGCTACCTCAAAAACTTTCGTCACAACCTTATCAAAAAGATCACTAGTTCACAAGATAGATAATCAATGAATGAGTGTATGAGTGTACTTGTGAATGACTCCTTGATGTAAATTTATACTTGTGCTAGGTAACTCCTCTCCTTAATTTAGGTATTTCTTGTTGCAACCACTTTACCCTTTGACTAAGACTTGTAACCAACTAGGGGCTTCTTGACCACTCTTTGGGGCTTCCAACTTTACAAGGCTATATCTCCCTGACCGTGAGGAACCACATGGCGTACCACATATCACTGGAAATGGCACAACATGTTATATCCATATATTATAGTATTCCATACAATTACATTTTCCTTCTTGTCCATATTCCTTAATAAAATTTGGGTCCCATAAACACAACTTCGGGGCTACATGTAGACTACATCAAATTCACCCAACTAAATCATGATCAATTTTGATCGTACAAATGTCAATCAATTGTCCATCATCTCTAGACCTCTCCAAGGGTTGACATCAATATCTAAGGGTTGACATCAATCTATAAGGGTTGACATCAATATCTAAGGGTTGACATCAATATATAAGGGTTGAAATCAATGACAACCAACTGTCCAATGTTCCCTACATTTGATAATGATCCCATAGTTGAAAACCTTTCACTTCAACATTATTTCCAAACTATCCCCTTGATCACTTGTAAAACAATCAAGTTGAAAACTACAAAGGGGGTAGTTATATGATAACTAACTCTCATAAAAATGATTGAAAGTAAAGCAATTAGATCAATTAGTGTTCTAATCATTTGAATGCTTAAAAATAAACAACATGCATTCAAACACAAATAATTGACAAGAAAGAGATCTCTTTATTTATGAACAACAAGACAAAGGTAGTTACCACCTTTATCTACTATGATATTACTCCATAACTGGACTTTACGTCCCTCCACCTAGAACAATGACAATATATAGTACCTCTAAATCCAATTCTCATGTAAGTCCAAAGAAGATGGATGGGATTCGTCTTGACCATATATAAATAGAAAGAAAGGTTGGAAATAGGGGTTTCCAGGTCTAAGAAAATAAATCAACAGTAAGGGAGCATGGGCTTGCAAACGGGGAAATAAAATTCCAACATGATTAGGCTTCAAGTATGATTTTTCTTCTCCTATATCCTTAGGATCAATTTATACCCTCTTTAAGTGGTTGGAGTGGTTACAAACAGTTGTGTATGGGAAATAAGGGGCCAGGAACCAGGTGAACTAGTGAAGCCCACCGAAAAATACACAAAATATTGTTTTTTTTTATGCCAAATTAAGGTGTACATACCCTACAATTGAGTAACACACATATGTGTGTGCCTTTCATAGCTAGTAGGGTTCATATATGTCAAAAAATAGTGTTTTTTGATGAATTCATAGGATGAAAAGGGGATTAGTGTCTACAATTAGGAAAGGGAAAGGAAAATCATTTCATCAATGCACATGTGATAGAAATTGATGCTAAATAGATGCCCCCTAGTGTGTGAGGTTAGAAGAGAAACTACTGGCCTAAATATATTACAAATATGGGAGGTAAGGATGCAGTGGGACTAGGTGAATGTCTCCAAAATATGATCCAAGAACAAAACCTACAACAGAATACAAGTAAGAGTACTATCTTCCCAAGGTGAGCATACCCATGCTCGGGAGTGATAAAAGCATGGATTCCAAATCAAGTACACTACAAATCCATGAAATATGTATATGTAGGAGCAACGATCATGGCCACGAAAATTAAAACAAAACAAATCCATGTCAAAATACATCATATCCATGAAAGCGATACATAGTGGATATATGTCTCAAAATCATAGATGATATATGGAAACAATAGTTGAACAAACTAATCCCCCACAAGTACCAATTTCATAGAGTGGAAGTGGTACTATCCAATGCAACTTGAGTAACAATATAAAAGAGGTGATGCTACTACAAACTCAAGGTCTTCAAATAAAATCGTCAATGGTACGCGTCTACACTATGTGAATAGATGTGCATAATTTAAACATAGTGAGACACCATTTGATTACCGGTCATTGATGTATATTGTTAACAAATGTGAGAAAAACCACTGATAATGATAATGGGCATCAAGCTAATTAGTACATTCTAGCAAGTCAAAATAAATGAGTTGACGTCGAACACTTGTAGAATCTATCAATCATGGGACATTGATGTTTTCCCCTGTTAATAGAAAGGGAACCTACCACTAATGAATGAAATCCCAAGGTACTAACAAAGACACTAGATCCCTATACCATAGAAATATGAGTCGAAGTCGATAGGAAGAGATCTATTGGAAGGAGGGAATTGGGGTATCTTCCGTCATCCAATATGAGGAACAATAGAAGGCCAAAGATTTGGAAGAACTTGGATGAAATATTGAAAGGACCCACAACTGAGTATGTCTCTCACGTGCACCAGATGGAATAACGCATGAAAGTGACCCTATGAATAAAAAAATAATAATGAAAACTATTGACAGAGGTGAGGAAACCACCAATGGGGTCAAATGGAATCTAGGGTACTACATGAATGGCAATGTGTGAATAATGTTCTTATCATCAAACACAATGGAAACTAATCAATTAGCAACCAATGGTGAAGTGTCATCTATAAAGCACAACGTCACCTATCAATGATGTAAATAGGTCTAGGGTGTGATTCTAGGTCAAAATCTTAGAACAATGTGTCATAGTCGATAAGAGTTGACCTACTAGCAAGAATTCAATGTGGACCTTCCCTACTAGCACAAGTATAGGAAAAATATGATTGATGATTCTGAGAAGTACTTGACATACAACAAGGTCAACTTGCAAAGTCAGGAATTTCAAGGAATGACCAACACAGGATAAAAATTCACTTGAACAAAATTTGTTAGGGACCTAACCTCTCTAACCCCTCACCTAGATAGAATAATATATTTTCCATGTAATAAAGGTCGGCATTAGTTAATAAGGTGATCCAGATTATTTTCAACACGAAATGAGAGTGGAGATATAATAAATAAATGCTCAGAGATATCGCAGATATTCAATAATATAACAGAAATGTATTGGAGATGCAACCATAAACCCATATATATAGTAATGCATGATTTCTATTAAAGGAAGAAATGTACAAAGACTGTAAAAATACAAAGTGAAAGACTCACTAGAATGGTGGCAGCTTATCTCTGAGAAGAGATGTGACAGTTACTCGCATTTGCAAGAGTATGATTACAGTGAGGCTCTGAAGGCATTTTTACAATAAACAGGAATTCCAAAAACCCTAGACATCCAAAAACCTAACACTAGGAGATGAAGCACCAAACGTCATGTGGGCCCCGTTTGGATAAGTTAGTACATCAACTTCCCGGGGTCGTAACTTTTGCATACGATCTCCGTTTTAGGCATATGATAGCTCGTTGGAAAGGTATCATCGAGGAGATTCATTTTGGGGGATAAATCATGCCTTCAACTATAATTGAGAAGATCAATCCTGAAAAACCTTCATTTAGGCCCTCAAAATGGTCCTGGAAGTTAAAAACTGCTAAAAATAGTAAATTTCCAAAATTGACAGGAAACTGTTTTGAGCCAGTTGGAAAAGGTGGGTGGCCACCTATATCCACCTCAATCAATCCTACCTCCTTAGGAAGCAATGTTTTCCATTGCATTGAGTGCCCAGGGGAGAGGAGAAAGCGTTTGTTGAATCTAAATCTTGGTGAGTTGTTTGCCTTGTTGGAGACATCGCGCTACTCAGTTTATGGAAGGCTATCACGAGCATGTGGCTGGAAGGGTTGGACCTTTTTAACCAGTTTTGATACATGAGATTATTTTGTGTAGAAGGAATCTTTACACTTTTATACAATCTGTTCGACCTACTTTTGTTGGATAAAACGTGCTTGGGCCGAGGCTGTAGTGGTTGCATTATCCTTTTGTTCACCTTTTGAACAGATTGTGAAGAAGCTGAATTTTGTAGTATGAGATACTACCTTGCGGAACTTTTTAGGTGGAACAATAGTCAGAACTACCTCTGGTATTCTGTATATATGACCCCCCAGAGAAACAATGACACTGTAGGGTCGAGACTCATAGACAACATGGAGCTTCCACATATATGGTTGGCCCAAGAGAACATCACAGACATCCAGTGGGGAAACATCACATAATACCTCATCCTTGAAGGGTTGGATGTCATATAACAATCGAAACTATTGGATGACATAGAGATATCATCCTTGGAGAAGCCACCCGATGTTGTATGGCTGCGGGTGTGGTGTTGTCGGCAATCCCAACTGTTTGACGACCTCTGCTGAGATGAGATTCTTCTGGCTTCCTCTATCAACAATAAAATGCAGCAGGGTCCCCTTCACCCACATCTATGAATGAAAGAGGCACTCCCCCTCTTTAGGATCTGTTGGTTCTTCTGGTTGAATTATTGCATTCGTGACAATAGTAGTGGGGTCTGTGTCAATGATCTATCCTTTACCAGTATTTTCATAATCAGATTTTGAATATGGGTTCAACTCCTTGTATTTGATCTCGACCATGAATGACTGGTTTGAGCGACATTCATCGGTGTTGTTCCAAGGGATTTTGTGGAAATCGCACCATTTTTCGGTGTCCTTCTTTGTCTTCTCGTGACCCTTCTTTTCCTGCAGCTTGGACTGGTTTTGGGGAGACTGTTTGTTAGGGTTGTCTTTGTCATACTTTGGTTTTTGTAGATTTGCAGACCTGAACTACCATTTTTTCTAGTGCTTAAATTTCTGCTCAGTTTTAATAGCATATCGATAGGCATCATCGAGTGGTGAGATGTCCAGAAAATCCATTTCAGTTTGGATGTATCTGTGTAGAGCCCCACGGTATTTTAGAACAAAATGTCGTTCGGAGTCTTTGATACCCATCTTGGTGCGCAAGGTATGGAAGGTATTGGTGAACTCTGGAACTACTTGGCCCCTCTCTTGCCGCAGTGTGGTCCATCTCATGTACTGGTCCTCATAGTTGCCAATAGGGTAATAATGTTCCTTTACCGCATCCACAAAAACATCCCAAGTGGGCTTGACCCCATATATTCCAGACTCCTCTATGGAAATTTTCTCCCAGTAAGTTTCCCACCAATGTTTGACATGGGGGGGAGCCTTAAGGAGCGCGAAGATGATATTTTCTCTATTGGAAAAATTATGAACAGAGAAATAACCTTCTAACATATTTAACCATTTATCTAGGGCATTCGCATATATCTGACCTTCAAATATAGGAATATCAAAATTGACCTGTACCTTAAAAGGAGAGGTGCATCCAAAGTGGTCACTTGATGAAGATGTGCCTGATGCTATCAGGAGGTGTTGAAGGATGTAGGAAAAATTATCCATCATTTCATCCATATGTCACGTGAGATCTTGCTCAAGCAACAGACTTATAAGATTGTTTGCCCCATCATTTTTCTTTTCTTTCGCCATGGAGGGTTTCTTGGGCGTGTGAGAGTGATTGTATTCAAGAGAGACAAGCTCAAGACCCAACTTTCTATATTCGGACCCCATTGGGGACATGCACTGAAAAACAATCAAGAGCAGCTTGCTCTGATACCACTGATCTGGATTATTTTCAGCACGAAATGAGAGTGGAGATATAATAAATAAATTCTGAGCGATATCACAGATATTCAATAATATAACAGAAATGTATTGGAGATGCAACCATAAACCTAGATATACAGTAATACTTGATTTCTATTAATGGAAGAAATGTACAGAGACTGTAAAAATAAAGAGTGAAAGATTCGCTAGAATTGTGGCAACTTATCTCTAAGAAGAGATGTGACAGCTACTCGCATTCGCAATAAGATGATTACAATGAGGCTCTGAAGGCCTTTTTACAATAAACAAGAATGCCAAAAACCCTAGACATCCAAAAACCTAACCCTAGTAGATGAAGCACCAAAAGTCATGTGGGCCCTGTTGGGCCCGAGATATGATCATCTTCATGACGTTATTATACACTTTTTTCCATATGTACATATGCATTTTTTATCTTTCAAAGAAGCTTTTTGAAGAATTTTATGGTAAAATGATACAATCAGCATGAGGTACGTATAATTCATGTTTTGTGATTCAATCAAGTTTAATTTATCATATTTTATGGTTTCCAAGAGTTAATTCATGTTTTTTTGCTGTTATAGGGAAAAACGCACCATGTTTCTTGGTCCGACACTTGATCCAACACTTGTTCCGGTACTTGATTCGACACTCGTTCCGGCACCCAGTATTACACAAAAATGCAAGGCAAGTTGGTGGTTATGGTATTGGCGGCTAGTGGTGGACAAATTGAGCTCATGGGTTTTGTTTGTCATCGCCCCCTCTAGCTACTAAGCTCAAGACAACTCGATTTCATTTGTCTAAAGAGGGCGCTTATTGGGTTCCTCTATTTTGTTAGTTATTGATGCATTTAATGTAATTTGTCAAATTTAGAGGTGGGTTGACCCTCCCGTGGTCGACCACCTGGGTTGTAATCTTATAAATACTACCAATATGATCATCATATTTTTAGGCAAGTAGAATAGTCATCAGATTGGATATAAACTCGTTATACTCTGTTTTTTATTTTTCACATTGCCAGAATTATGCYAGAACTGCGTTTTTGGATTTGTATGGTTAATTCGGCCTGCTAAGCTCATGGTATACTTTTAGAGAGTGACCACGACTTGCTAGGGGGCCCACCAATAGTTTGGTAACTCTCTTCATGTTGATTTATGCATTTCTTAATTTAATTGCTCTTTCTTTATTTGTTGTACATGCATATTTTTATTTAGTTAATTAATTTGTTGTAGCTTAACTGATTTGCTTCTCTTTTACAGGTTAGAATGATGAGATGTATTAACATGCATTAATCTCATAGATTAGAAAAGGTTTGAAAGTCTCTCTCTAACTATACTAACCCCGCATGTAGTTATATGATAAATTGTGCTTTCTTTTATATTTTTACAGTCAAGCTTAGAACATATTTTTAATTAGTACAAAGGATAGTTTTAATCTGAGTTTCTTCTGACAAAGATTGATGGATGGATAGATTTGCTTCCAGTTTTTGAATCATAGCTTGCTTACTTCAGTTTCAGATAGATTTCACTTGCTTAGTTATTGGTTAAATGTAATTGTCAATTCACTTTTTAATATCATGTTTTTAATTTCTGTTTTTAGTCATTTTCTTATCATAGCTTGAATGATTAAACTAGACATAGTATAGTTTCTTTTCATGCAATTTCCTTTCATAGATTAAGATGCAATTGAATTTCTTAGTTGGATAATGATGATCTCATCATGATGTTGATGGTTTATACATGAATATGTAGGGTATTTAACATTACTTTTATCATGGCTAAGTTTTCATTGGACTGTTTACTTCACACCTTTCATTTTGCCATTGAAAGTAGTATCAAGCTTATACCATTAGAACTGGCCTTTTTTGTCAAGTGTCATCAAGATATCATCCATCATCACCGAAGAAATTCACACAACCACCAGCATTACATTTGAGTGTTTCATAGATTAAAGATAGTTTCTTGCTTTCGTAGATTAGAAGAGATAGTTTCTTGTTTTCATAAGTTTAGTTGATAGTATTTCTTGCTTTCAATAGACTAGATTTCCTTTCATGCATTGCATTGAGCATTTAAATTTCCTTTCACGCAAGAGAAATAGTTTTTCATTAGGCATTTAGTTCACTTGCCTCTTAGGCTAGGTAGTTGTTCAATGAGAAGTCTTTGCTTACTTGTCTTTTTCTTTATGCTTTTGCTTGCTTGTCTATTTGCTTTAATAGGTTAGTTAGGTGATTTTGTTTGCTTGTCTATTTGCTTTAATAGGTTAGTTAGGTTTTTTTTCTTGCTTGTCTATTTGCTTTAATAGGTTAGATAGGTGTTTTTGCTTACTTTCTTACTTATTTGCTTTCATAGGATAGTTTCTCATTGAATGTAGGTTGACAAGTTAAAGGTAGTTTGCTTTCATCATTTGTTTAGTATGCTTAGTAGTTTACCTTTGCTTACTGTCATGAACTAGTTTCCTTTACATAGAGTTTTCATTCGCTTTCTTAGGAACTATCCATCAGTCCTTGGCCCAAAAGTACTTAGGTTACCTAGTTTCAACTTGCTTAGTAGAGTTTGTTCATTAGATAGGTTTGATTGAGTAGATTAGCCCTAGATAGCTTCTTTCCTTAGTTAGTCTACACTCCTACCAACCTTTTTACCTTTGGTATATATTTTTCTACAACTCTAAGTTTACTTACCCTGAGTTGACAATTTAATTGAGGGTAGTTTAGTGTCTTTTTTTAGTACATATAAAACACCTAACATTTTGGCGCCATTGTCGGGGAGTTGTCTTAAGGTAAGAAGTAATTAGGAATTAGATCATTCTTAGACCTTATCATTAGTTTGGTGGTGGGGGAACTTTAAGACGAAAGGTAAGAACGTGTGCATCTGCTATAGCAGGTTCCCCCAAACACAATAGTAGTTTTTCTTTTTCTTGCTTTCATGAATAGACCCAGGAATCAAATGGTATCTTTTTCTTTTTGTTTTTTCTTTCTTTCATGAATAGGCCTAGAGACCCACAAGGTAGATACATTAAATCAAAATTAGACCTTTCAACTAAGGTTCCTTTTGATCTCTTTGGGGGAAGGAACGTTCCGCTTATAAAATCCATAGACCGATACCGAAAAACAGGAGCTAGCTCAACCCAAAGAGCTAAAATAGTCTCTGAAGGGACTAACACAGGGATCACTATAGAACAAGAAACTGAAGCCTCAATCATATTAGGATAGGAGGCAAGACCACTCGAGTCTTCCACAGAACCAAACAATACAACCTTTTCTTTTACATCACCACCAGGGGACTCTAATTTTAAAGATATCATAGGCCTTGAACACGTGAATATTTTGTTTGGTAGCTTAGCCAACATAATTATCTCTCAGATTAACACAGAAACTTTGGCACCAATAATCTCAACCGACTCAAGTAGAGTCCCAAACATCCAATCAGTAGGAAGACCTTTTCATCAAAGAGAAACTTTGTTCTCTTCAAAGATAAAACCACTTAGGTACTCTCTTTTTGGAAACCAAGAAAATATGGGTGATCAGGAGGACCATAACAATGTCAGACACAGAGAGGAAGAAGAAACTGGAAACCAAACCAAAACTACCTTCGGGTTTCCGATTTTAGACACCACTCTGAATGTCAACATGAAGAATATTCCTCTCTCAGCACTGCCTACCTTTTATGGTAAAAACAGTGAAGATCTAGACACCTTCCTATTTGAATTTGACATCTTGTGTAGGAGCTACAACTATGTACAAGATTCCCAAAAATTAAAACTCTTTCCTGCCACCTTCAAAGACTTTGCATTAAGATGGTTCATGGGGTTAGGAGAATCCAATATTAGGTCTTGGGAATCCATGAAAGACATCTTTCTTAAGAAGTACCAAGACTACTGCAAGACCAAAGAGTCTCGTAATGACATCTTTAAATTCCAACAGTTAGAATACGAGACCCTTGAAGACTATATGGAAAGATTTGGTTATATCTCCCAGAAGTCAAAATACCATGATCTCCCAGAGGATGCAGTTAGGGCTCTTTTCCTTAAGGGAATTTCAGAAGAATATCTAGAGGTGCTTAACCCAATGGCATCAGGTGACATCTCTCATAAACCATTTGCTGAAATATGTGAAATGTGTAAAAACTACTCAAGGAGTAGATCCAAAATAGGAAAGAATGTTCGGGACCCTTACAATAGAAGCTTAAAACCAGTTAGTTTAGGTGGTATTACGAGAGCAGATATAGGGAACCTTTTAGAAAACTTCAAGAAAGATATCCTAAGCACAATAGGTTCCCAGTTGGATACCCTTAAACTCAAAAAGAAACAGGAGGAGGAAAATGCAGCAATGAGCATATACTGCCCAAGATGCAGGAGGAAGCATTCCTCAAGGGAGTGCCCATTAGATAACATTTCAGTTTGTGGCTTCTGTACAAAAGACCATGTGACTAAAAAATGTCCATCATTTCCCGGTTTATTAGCCATATATAGGAGTGGAGACCCTGGGGAGTCTTCTTATGCAGCTAGGAGGCCATGGCAGCCTAGGAATCAACCCACATACCCAAATCTATAGTCTCAAGTTCCACCCTATTATCAACAACAACAGTGGAACTCACCAGGTTGGAAAAACTGGTCTACTCAGTACCAACATCCTTGGATTCAAGGATGGAGGGGAGGACACAACCAAGGAAATCCTCAAGCTCCACCTATTCCTATGTACAACCATCCTTATCCTCAGTTCGCATCAAACACTCCGCAACTTCTGGCAGGTTTTGTTCCACCACCTTTACCTCCTATCCCACAACAAAAACTGCTCCAATTTCAAAATGCAAGCTCCCTGACACCAACAGTATTACCGACACAGCCAATGTTGAATCCCAATAATAAGACCCCTCAACCTCTTAACAATGTTGAGATGCATGCCTTCCCGACGTATGTCATTATTCCTGTTCCATTACAGGAAATGCAACTAAGACCAGGAAAAGTTCTAGATAGGCAGAGACATTAAGTAGTCATCCAGAAAGAAGAAGAAGAAGAAACCACCCAACAACCCACAGATGACACTAGGTGGGAAGATGTTATTATCCCGAAGAATCAAGAACCCAAGCTTCCCCAAAATGAACCTTCACAAATTACAAAGGTCCCTCCTTATCCAGATTGATTGGTAATCGAGAAACCTACCACCTGACCAAAATTTGACATTTTGAATGAATTGAAAAACATTTGTGTCAAGATTCCTCTGCTTCAAGACATTAAAGACATTCCAATCTATAGTAAGGTAGTCAAAGAATTGTGTATCAAGAAGCCAAGTAGGAAGAAAAAGGACCCTCCTACAATACATTTGGTAGGAGGACTCTCTGAGTACATATCAGAGAAACCAAAGCTAGAAAAGTATGTGAATCTAGGAAACCCCGTAATGACCATAACCATTAAGGAGGTCTCCATCAGAAACACTCTCATAGACCACAACCATCAATGTTATGACTACTACTACCTTGGAACAATTACAGTTACAACCTCTTCTTCGACCTACCCCAACCATTTTGGAATTAGCAGATAAGACTAGGGTTATACCTAAAGGGATTGTAGATGATGTCATGGTTACTTTAGCCTCATGGGAGTACCCTGTAGATTTTCTTGTCATGCATTCAAAGGATCCTACCCGAGGCCATCCTGTTATTTTGGGAATACCTTGGCTAGCCACAACCAATGCATTTATTCACTGTAGAGAAGGAGAAATGACCATCTCAATTGGTCTCTCTATCCAGAAGCTCACCATTTACCCTCCATCTCAACCTATTGTGGAAAATCTATGCTGGCTTGAATGTCCATATGAGAACAAAGACTGGGAAGAACCCATATTGCCTAGTGACCATGCAAGGGCACTTCAGGAGCATACACCAGAAAATGTGCTAAACCAATTCATTTTTGCTATTACATGTGTGGATTTTCCACATTTTTTTCCCCCAATTTGAGTACATGTTTGGGGAAGAATTTCAAGAACAATTAGATCCATCCGTTTTGTCTTCGACATATTTTATTTTTGAAATAGATGAGTCTTCCATGTCTTATACTATGCCCTATGAGATTAGTCCAGGGAAATTTTTACATATAAACTCCAAGCTAGATACAGACCAACATAAACGATTAGTAGATATCCTTAAAGAATAATCAAGCGCATTTTCCTGGGAATACACTGACATGAAGGGTATACATCCTGACACATGCATCCACCATATATACACCCAGGGGGAAGTGACACCTGTTAGGCAACCCCAGAGAAGGATGAACCCAACACACAAAGATATAGTCAAGGAGGAGATTCAAAAGTTGCTAAATGTCAGATTTATCTATCCCATCTCCGATAGTAAGTGGGTATCCCCGCTAGTAGTGGTTCCAAATAAAGTGACTGGGAAATGGAGAATTTGTGTTGATTTCCAGGAACTCAATAAGGCCACTCTGAAAGACTACTTTCCTCTTCCTTTCATTGACTAAGTTGTAGATAGCTTGTCTGGAAAGAAGTATTTCTCCTTTCTAGATGGGTACAACGGGTACAACCAGATTCTTATAGCACCCGAGGACCAGGACAAGACTACCTTTACTTGTCCTTGGGGAACCTATGCCTATTGGGTCTTACCATTTGGATTGTGTAATGCTCCTGCCACATTTCAACGGGCAGTATTAGGGATATTTTCCGATCTTATTCATGATTGTGTGGAGGTCTACATGGATGACTTCACAGTCTATCGCAACACTTACCAGGAAGCCTTAGACAACTTAGAAAGGGTCCTCATCAGATGCCAGGAAATGAACCTATCCCTAAGTCATGAAAAATGAAAAATGTTTTTAACTGAAGGAGTGGTTCTAGGACATCATGTTTCATCTGAAGGAATAAAAGTTGATCCTGCAAATATTGAGGTCATTATTAGACTTCCACCCCCCAAGACTCAGAAAGAAGTGAGAAGCTTTCTTGGACATGCCGAATATTACCGACGATTTGTTGAAAATTTTACAAAGATTGTTGCACCTATGTTTGGATTATTGATAAAAGACGTTGATTTTGTTTGGAGTGAGCATTGTCAAATTTCCTTTGAAACCCTGAAAGCCAAGCTATCTGTGGCACCAATTCTTAGAGGGCCCAATTGGACTCTCCCATTTCATATATCCACTGATGCCTACGACACTACAATCGGAGGGGTATTAGGGAAGAAAGAAGACCAACAGTTCTATGCCATTTACTTTATAAGCAAGAACTTGTCCCCTGTCGAGTTGAACTACACAGTCACGGAGAAAGAGTTCTTGTCAGTTGTTCATGCTATTAATAAATTTCGTCATTAAATTACAGGTTATGAAGTATTTGTACACACTGATCATTCCTCCATTAGGTTCCTCATGAATAAACCTATAACTAATGGTCGAGTGACTAGGTGGCTCTTTTTATTACATGAATTTAATATTACTGTGCTTGACCAACCTGGAAAGGATAATGTAGTAGCTGACTTTCTTTCCCGAATAAAGAATGAGGATGATGACATCCCTGTAGATGATAGTTTCCCATATGAGCATATTTTTTCCCTTTCTGTCAATACCCCATGGTTTTCAGATATGGAAAACTATTTGGCTACTAGGAAGTTACCATCTCATTTGTCACCTCATGAAAAGAGGAAAATTATTACACAGAGTGCTAATTACTCTTGGGTTGGTCATGATATTTTTCGCACAAGTCCTGATTTGATTATTCGTAGATGTGTCCGAGAGGACGAGTTCCCTGAAATACTATGAAGTTTTCATGATGGACCATGTGGTGGCCATTCCTCTGACAAACGCACAACATATAAGGTATTATATTCAGGTTACTATTGGCCTAGCATTTTCAAAGATGTTTCCAAGTATGTGAGAAGTTGTGATAGTTTCCAAAGGATAGGTAGACCTACATCATCTGACGAAATGCCTTTGCAAGCCCAAGTTATGATAGAACCCTTCGAAAAATGGGCCCTCGACTTTGTAGGACCAATTTCACCCATGTCCCATAGGAAGAACTATATTTTGGTTTGTACGGACTATGTCACCAAATGGGTAGAGGCAAAATTCCTATTTAGGGCCATAGAGAATTCTGTTGTCGAATTCATCTATGAAGACATCTTTACTCGCTCTGGTGTCCCTCATGAAATTGTTACCGGCCAAGGCACTGAAGTCACTTCCAAGCTAACGAAAGAGCTAACAGAGAAATATGGGATTAAACATTGTAAATCTTCTCCATACCACCCACAAGCCAATGGTTAGGTAGAATCCACAAACAAAGTTCTAAAAGCCATCTTGACCAAGATTGTTCAGTTACATCATCGATATTGGGTTGATAAGCTCCTAGAGGCTTTGTGGGCATACCGAACTACCTGGAGAAATATGACTGGGCATACCCCTTATGAGCTAGTGTACGAGAAACATGTACTTTTACCAATAGAATTACAAGTAAGGACCTTCCGTATTTTCGCAGAATTAGGATTGAACCTGGATGAGGCTCAGAAGAAATGAGCCCTACAATTGAATGAATTGGATGAAATCAGGCAAGATGCCATCCAACAGACAATATTGGTCCAAAACCAGAGGAGCAAGTGGCATGACAAGGCTATTAAAAAGAAACACTTCCACCCTGGTGATTGGGCCCTATTGTTTGATTCTTAGTTCAAAAACTTTGAAGGAAAACTTACCACCCGTTGGTTAGGCCCTTACGAGGTAGACACTGTATATGACAATGGAGCTGTAAAAATTAAAAAAAATGACGATGGACAAGTCTCCTTTGTGGTAAATAGACATCGACTTAAGTTTTATCATAAGCCCATTTCCAGAGAAGATTTTCTACAGGTCATGTTCGTTGTCAAGGCACTGGCCTTAGTAGATGGGGAAGTCCCCCCTTGTTCTTGAAACATTTTCTGAGTTTCCTACTGTATATATGTAAATAGTTTTTGTATTTTGTTAATAAGGTAGTTCTAGATATTTCTGTAAGTAATTATTTCACCGGGAGTACATTGTTTCAAGGATCTTTCATCAAAACATTGTTATACTTGAATTTTGTGTCTACTAAAGCATCAAATGAATAGTGACTTACCATAATTAGCCATGTTTTTGCAAAATCATCATTTTTAAGGCATTATAAAGCAATTGCTCTTGAAACTCTTCACCACTGTATAAGGAAGTGATACCATAACTATCAAGCCTAGAGGTCTCTCATACAGTTTTTCCAAGAAACCTGAGTAAGTAAGTCAAATGTCTTTATCGAAGAATAACAAGGATGTCTAATTAGCAGTTAGTCATGGAAACATCACAATAATTACAAAGGAAGAAAGTGAGTTGAGCCTAGAGATACCTTTCTGTTCTTTCTCGATGGTACCATCCACTACACACTAAATAGCTTGATTATATCATATCTTTAGATAGGCCACGTCCGCTTAAGTACCCCTTACATCAAGACAACCACTAAACAATATAACGGAAAGTCATCCTCTAACATAAATACCATCCCAATTAAAAAGCAAAAGAAAGAAAAAGTTGTTTCAGAGTTGTTCCCCCATCTTCTTGGATAAGCAATCTTATACTAATATCTTAAAGGATGGAGGGCCAGTCTCTGAGGGTTTAAGAGGATAACCAGTTGGGATACTGAATAGGTCTGCTGGCAGCAGGTACCGACTTGTGGTATGACTAGGTAAACCCACTAGAGTACTGAACATTCTTGGTAGCAGTAGAGCATTCTACCTAGCGAGGATGATGATCTGACAAAAATAAATAATAAATCTAATCTTGTCCTGATGTACGACATTACTTGTGGACAAAGATGACATGGACTATGTGTGGTTAAGCTAAGGTTAATGAATCTCATCAATTTTCCATTGGGAAATGACTCTAAGACTATCTTGAAACTCTCTTGCCTACCTCTTCTTATCTATATATAGGATCTCTTATCCTATAGGTGGGGCCATCTCCTAACTGTCTCGTCGGACCAATTTTTGAAATTTCATCTTTACACTTGACATACTGTAAATCTTCGGCTACTGGGGGATACTGACTAGTTTCCTATACTTTTGATTGTGAGGTGTCACAATACTTAGGTGTGGGGGAGGGGTTCATGAGCTGACAAATGATCATTGCCTAGAGAAAGGAGTATTTGCAAGAATTTTTGTATTATTACCATGATATAAGTTACTACATTGATAGTCATGTTATTTTTAAATGCTTAACTTCTGTGTGCTATACATTGTTGAACTCATGCTTAATTGACCACTCTTTATCGGTTTACCGTTCATTACAACCCGTTCATTATAGGTTTTAAAACTTGCTATAACCCGTTCATTATAGGTTTTGACACTATATGTCGTATGCAAGAAGAATGAGTGAGCATGGAGCACTCTGCCTCTGCTCATTAACCACTATGGTTGTCAAAAACACTTCAAAATTGTAGGTTGTCCATTAAAAGAAGAGAAAATGCACTTAACACAGGAGTATCATATGAAGTACCGGATGAGGTGTCAGATGAGGTGTCGGATGCAATGTCGTTTAAAGTGTCGTTTGAAGTTCCATTGCATTGCATACCAGTAACTGTCCTAGATTCTAGGGAACTATAATTCAATTACATTTAATTAAATTTGTTACAGGCATTGATTAAAAATGCCTCATATGGTTATGATCAAATGTCCAAGTCAACAGACTTGGACATTGATCTAAGTACACACCACTCCGTTGCTCCCAAGATTTCCATCAAATTCAAATCTCCCACACATGGTAGCTCGCGTGCACATGTGGGCAACGTCCTCCACCATAAGAGCATCCAAAATCGGGTTGGGCACTCTATTGTTTCATTTTCCCTTGCCATTTGCTTTGCCCTGCGTTAAGGAATTGCGCCCAACCTCTGTCGAATTCGCCCTCTGTTCTAATCACACTCCGACTATGTTAAACCCGTAACATTTTGGTCCGACAGGATTTTTCGAAATGACTATGGTTGAGTTTTTAACTTAGCATGTATTTATTAACCATTGGGAAACTTTAATGAAAGAGCGAGAAAAGCAAATGCATTATACATCCATAGACATATATGTAAATCTGAAATGCAATAAAGAACAACAAACCATAATGCTCAGAGGTTGATAACGGAGTTCGGCAACTGTGCCTACGTCTCCGGGCCTTTTCTCTTGTGGGGGAGGCTTTTTTTATTTCTGTTTGAAAGCTTATTAGTACATCTTTACATTTGCC
>ML778606.1:170894-183899 GCA_009831015.1 Picea engelmannii | reverse complement strand
GGAGGTCGCGGGATCGACCTCGGTCGACCCCAAATCAAAATTTTTGATACAGCCAATATTGGCAAAACTCAGGGTGCCACGTGGCAGCCTGTGATTGGGCCACGTGGCACCTTTTCATTCGCCTGAACAGTACCACGTGTCTAAACCTGATTGGTCCACATCATCCGCCGTACTGCCACGCGTCAACTTGCCACGTCAGTGCCACGTCAGAAGCCGTACACCCATTCAGCACTGCCACGTCACTCGCTGACGTCATCCGTGCCACGTGTCACCCTCCCAGTGGTGACACGTGTCACTCCAGGATTGGTCCGAGTGCACGCCAAAAATGCCAAAAATGCATGACACGTGTCGCCTTCTGGTGCTGCCACGTGTCCTGTACGGACCTGCCACGTGTCGTCTCCTGATGCTGCCACGTCACTGTACGAACGCCACGCACGTCATCTGTACGGACTGACACGTGTCTGTACGGACTGTACGGACAGGTACAGTCAGCATCCAAAATTTTGCCTGTTTAGCTCGGCGGACAGAATGTGATATCTTCCTCATACGGACTCCATTTGCGATAAAAATTATACCACCGGAATCAGGAAGACGAGCCGGACGTCATGGTGTTGGTTTTGTCGGATTCTGAGCACTTTCATTTTTGAGCATTTTTCATGCCCTGACAGGCTCCTGGATCCGATTTCGGATCACATTTCTTGTCTTGTTTTCACCCTTGCTTGGTAAAATTTTCCCTCTGTTCTAATTGCACTCAGACCGTGCCCAATTCATGTCTCTGTGTGGCTCGATTTCACCCTTTCTTGGTGAATTCAAACCCTGTCAAAATGCCCAAGCGATACGAACCCTCCTCTTATGCAGACTTGTTTTCCATTCCAGAATTCGCACAGTGTAGGGAAGTGTTCTTGCATGCTGGTTGGGGTCCATTTCTGTCGAGTTTGCAAGGCCATGATGACGGTCTTTCTATGCAATTTGAAATTGGTTTTGATGGCAAGATAGCACATGTAGGGTCTCTCAATTTTGCAGTTACAGAAGAGTCAATTGTTGCTGCAACAAAACTTCCAAGAATGGGAGATAGGTGGTTCAAGAATCATCAATTGCCACGCTCAAGTTACAACAGGGTGTTTAAGCCCAAATTCGAGAGCATTTCCAGAGCAAAAGGGTATGCTAAGGAGTGGATAAATTCATAATTGTTCAATCCCCTTATCGTCATCACATGGTTAATTACATGTGAAGGTAGATACTCCACCTTCAAAGCTTGTCACTTTAGATTGCTGGCTCATTTTCTATTCAATAAACATTTAAACTTCCCTTTTTATTTTCTCAAAATCTTGGAGAAAATGTCCTCTCAAGTGAGGAAAAATGTGACCAACCCCCACAATAGTCTCTTCCACCATGGTTTGATCAAACTCCTCATTCTTACTGAACTAGAGAAGCAGTGGCAAAGTTGGGATGCCTTTATCTACCAATTTGCAAATCCTCACTTGACAGTTAAGACCGGAAAAAAGCCACTTAGCTTAAAAACTATCTCTCCATCCAAGCCTCACTCTCCAAAAACTCCAAACTCCCTTGCACAAACTCCCTCTTTGCCGAAACAATACCAAAAGCTTGTTGATATTCCTACTTCTTCATCAGGACATAAGACCAAGAACAAAGACCAAAAGAAGCCTATTGTTGACCCCCCAATGCCTTCATTTTCTCTTGATCCTACACCTAAGAAGCCCCAAGAAGTAATGCAACAAGACTTTCCCATCATTCCCACAAACAAGAGAGGAGCCAACCGATTTGGTAAGGGACCCTTTCGGAAGAGTACCCAGAACATAAGAACCAAGCCTCCACCTACTTCGGATCCTATTCCRAGTATCCTCCGACCTTGAGAGCCCTCATAAGAAACCTAGAGAATTCTTTGCGGATGGATTGGAGCCACTAAGGAAAATGAAATCAGAACCTAGCTCACCTTTTTGATCTCCCATCACACCTACTTCACCCATGCTCACTCTTGATCCTAAATTTGATAAATTGACCACATCTCTCAAAGGACCTAAGCCTTCCTCAGAGATAATTGATTATGCCCCAACTATAGAAGAGCTACAAAGGGAAAACCATCAGCTTCTCCAACAATTAGAAGAGAGGAAGACAATAGATGCACACCTTCATCATGACAATCCAGTCCTTCAGGAAAAAGTTAACTCCCTTCAACAATTGGTCGATGGGATGACCCAATCTAACCACAACTTAAGAGCACAATTAAAGCAACATAAGAGGCACAAGACTAAGCCTACATAGTAAGAAGGAGAGGCTTCTAAAGCCGACCCTCCTCGGCAAGCCTAGTTTCGAGGGATGACTTCTTTTTGTTTGCAGTGGGACCTACAAAATCGTCAGTGTGGGGGTATGTTGGGCCCGAGATATGATCATCTTCATGACATTATTATACACTTTTTGCCATATGTACATATGCGTTTTTTTATCTTTCAAAGGAGATTTTTGAAGAATTTTATGGTAAAATGATACAATCGGCATGAGGTACGTATAATTCTTTTTTTGTGATTCAATCAAGTTTATTTCATCATATTATGGTTTCCAAGAGTTAATTCATGTTTTTCTTCTATTACAGGGAAAAACGCACCATGTTTCTTGGTCTGGCACTTGTTCCGACACTTGATCCAACACTTGTTCTGGTACTTGATCCGACACTCGTTCTGACACCCAATATTGCACAAAAACGTAAGGCAAGTTGGTGGTTATGGTATTGGCAGCCAGTGGTGGACAAATCGAGCACATGGGTTTTGTTTTTCATCACCCCCTCCAACTACTAAGCTCAAGAAAACTTGATTTTAGTTGTCTAAAGAGGGAGCTTATTGGGTTCCTCCGTTTTGTTAGTTATTGATGCATTTAATGTAATTTGTTGAATTTAAAGGTGGTTCGACCCTCCTGTGGTCGACCACCTAGGTTCTAATCTTATAAATACTACCAGGATGATCATCATATTTTTAGGCAAGTAGAATAGCCATCAGATTGGAGATAAAATCGTTATACTCTGCTTTTTATTTTCACATTGCTTGAATTATGCCAGAACTGCATTTTTGGATTTGTATGGTGAATTCGGCCTGCTAAGATCGTGGTATACTTTTAGAGAGTGACCATGACTTGTTGGGGGGCCCACCAGCAGTCTGGTAACTCTCTTCATGTTGATTTATGCATTTCTTAATTTAATTGCTCTTTCTTTATTTGTTGTACATTCATATTTTTATTTAGTTAATTAATTTGTTGTAGCTTAACTGATTTGCTTCTCTTTTATAGGTTAGAATGATGAGATGTATTAACATGCATTAATCTCATAGATTAGAAAAGGCTTGCAAGTCTCTCTCTAACTATACTAACCCCACATGTAGTTAGATGATAAATTGTGCTTTCTTTTATATTTTTACAGTCAAGCTTAAAACATATTTTTAATTAGAATAGAGCATAGTTTTAATCTGAGTTTCTTCTGACAAAGATTGATGGATGGATAGATTTTCTTCCATTTTTTGAATCATTTCTTGCTTACTTCAGTTTTAGATAGATTTCACTTTCTTAGTTATTGGTTAAATGTAATTGTCAATTCACTTTTTAATATCATGTTTTTAATTTATGTTTTCAGTCATTTTCTTATCATAGCTTGAATGATTAAACTAGACATAGTATAGTTTCCTTTCACGCAATTTCCTTTCATAGATTAAGATCCAATTGAATTTCTTAGTTAGATAATGATGATGTCATCATGATGTTGATGATTTATACATGAATATGTAGGGTATTCAACATTACTTTTATCATGGCTAAGTTTTCATTGGATTGTTTACTTCACACCTTTCATTTTGCCATTGAAAGTAGTATTGAGCTTATACCATTAGAACTGCCCTTTGTTTTCAAGTGTCATCGAGATATCATCCGTCACCACCGAAGGCATTCACACAACCACCAGCATTACATTTGAGTGTTTCATAGATTAAAGATAGTTTCTTGCTTTCATAGATTAGAAGAGATAATTTCTTGTTTTCATAAGTTTAGTTGATAGTCTTTCTTGCTTTCAATAGACTAGATTTCCTTTCATGCATTGCATTGAGCATTTAAATTTCCTTTCACGCAAGAGAAACAATTTTTCATTAGGCATTTAGTTCACTTGCCTCTTAGGCTAGGTAGTTGTTCAATGAGAAGTCTTTGCTTACTTGTCTTTTGCTTTATGCTTTTGCTTGCTTATCTATTTTCTTTAATAGGTTAGTTAGGTGCTTTTGCTTGTTTGTCTATTTTCTTTAATAGGTTAGTTAGGTGTTTTTGCTTGCTTGTCTATTTGCTTTAATAGGTTAGATAGGTGTTTTTTCTTACTTGCTTACTTTTTTGCTTTCATGGGATAGTTTCTCATTGAATGTAGGTTGGCAAGTTAAAGGTAGTTTGCTTTCATCATTTGCTTAGTGTGCTTAGTAGTTTAACTTTGCTTACTGTCATGAACTAGTTTGCTTTACATAGATTTTTCGTTCACTTTATTAGGAACTATCCATCAGTCCTTGGCCCAAAATTACTTATGTTACCTAGTTTCAATTTGCTTAGTAGGGTTTGTTCATTATATAGGTTTGCTTGAGTAGATTATCCCTAGATAGTTGCTTTCCTTAGTTAGTCTACACTCCTACCAACCTTTTTACCTTTGGCATATATTTTTATACAACTCTAAGTTTACTTACCCCGGGTTGACAATTTAATTGAGGGTAGTTTAGTGTCTTTTTTTAGTACATATAAAACACCTAACAGACCCCGTTTGGGTAAGATAGTACATCAACTTCCTGGGGTCGTAACTTTTGAATACGATCTCCGTTTTAGGCGTATGATTGCCCGTTGGAAAGGTATCATCAAGGAGATTCATTTCGGGGGCTCAATCATGCCTTTGGATATCATTGAGAATCTCAATCCCAAAAAACCTTCATTTAGGCCCTCAAAATGGCCCCGGAAGTTAAAAACTGCTAAAAATAGTAAATTGCCAAAATTGCCAGAAAATTGTTTTGAGCCAGTTGGAAAAGGTGGGTGGACACCGATATCCATGTGGATCATAAATAATATTTAATAAATGTGAACAAGTCAATGTAATAAGACCTAATAGAAGCTTCCGCTTCTAGAAATATCTTCTTCTAAAATGTTCTTTAGAATATAGAATTATAATAAATAAGAGTAGGAGTCATGAGAAAGATTTGTATTGAGATTTTTTGTAATAGATCTATTCTCTACTAGAGGTTTCCCCCTCGAAGAGGCAAGTGAACATTGCTTTCTTTCAATAAAAGTATTATTGTTGGTATTTCTATTCTAAATATTTTATTGTTCCATTTGTATTTGTTGAATACTTTTGTTTTTGCATATTACATTATGTCTCATACCTTACAAGTGGTATCAAAGCACTTTGATTGGTAGGAATTGTTGGTTAAATTGTTTTTCCAGGGTAGAGACGTGTACTGTTAGTATCTTTAAAGAATAGAGAATTTTCGTTCAACAGGTAAAACTATGGTGGGGAAGACTACATGCAGGAAATATAGACGGTTTCATGGGGTTTCCTAGAAACCAAAGTTTCACCTTGTTGGAAACCTCTATAAACCCTGTCGATACCCCTCGAGTAGTATTGCATTAGACAAGTATGTATATTGGGAGTCCCATAGGTCTCTTAAAACCAACCCTAGATCAACTGATCGACCGCCTAATTTCTATAGTGCCACCAAGAACAACACTCGAGAAGATACTCTCTAGTACATGGGTAATCAAGTAGTACAACTAAGGGTACAGTCGAGCCTCCTTAGTTGGTGCCCTGAGATACTAGACTGAGTGATACTATTCAATCCTACATGTATATCAGAGATCTATAGTATAGGGAAAACCCTTTCCCCTAGGAACCCTGAAAACCATAACCTGGGGGGAACATACCAAACAAGGAACATAAAGGATATTTTGGCAGTGTAACCTTGCCTCCTACATTCTAGTTGTGAAATTACTACACATTTTTTCATGTTAATAATTTGGTCATTTCAATACTACAGTATTATTCAGGTCGAGGTATAACTCTGTAGGAGTATAAAAAAAAAATTGGGTCCTACCCACGCTTATTTGAGACCTATCCCATTGGATTCCTCTTTCCACCCTGATCGTCGTGATACCTATAATTTTTAACCATTATTTTTACCCTGTGGACCCATACCCTTCCTAGCACCCTTATTTCCCACATATCCCATTATCTTCCTATTGTTTCCCTAATCGTAGTGGTATATATCACCTTATATTATTTTTTGGACCCACCCCTCTAATGGATCCCACTAGCTAAGAAGAAACCAATCAGAAACTGAATAATGAAATTACTGCCATTCAGGCCAAAGTGAATAATGACATGACTACCATTAATTCCAAAGTGGACCTCATCTAGGACCAACTCAATAATCGAATGAACGAAATCCACTCCACTCTCAAGCAATTCATGACCCAATCCCACAGTCATTCCTCCTCTGGCCCAAACCCCCAAGTCAAATGTGTTGACTCTTCAAAGCCTTTGATCTTTCATTCCAATCATGATCCTCATCTTCCTACAGTTGAGGTGAACAAGTTTGATGGCTTGGATCCAACATCCTGGGTCACTCAGATGGAAAACTATTTTTCCTTGCATGGAATTACTAATGGCTTGACCAAGCTTCATTACGGTGCTCTCTATTTGGATCTGGAACGATGGTAATGGTGGAAATGGCATTGAAATGAACGCCAAGGGTATGTTTCTTGGACACATTTTTTTTTTTTAGATGTATAAATTCTTTGACACGTATACCCACCATTTAGGTTGTTTGACCAAGTTGAAACAGTCTGGAACAGTGGAAGATTTTATCGCTGCCTTTGAGGACTTGGATTTCTGCACGAAGGTCATGATCGATGCCTTCTCCTAGGAATACTTTATCAGTCACCTCAAGGATGAAATATGAGCCCAGATCCTCATAGATCACCCCCCAGACTTGGTTGGAAGCAACTAAAATCTCCAAGGAGGAACAACAGGTCATATTTTCCCAGAACAAGAAAATTGCTTTTATTCCCCATCCTAGACCCCCCAATCCTATCCCTTTGACCTCTCCTCTCAAGGTCCAAAAAATAATATGGGTGGAAATGGATGAACGTTAACTCAAGGGTATTTTTTATATTTGTGATGAGAAATAATTTTCTGGGCACAAGTGTAAAGAACATAAACATTTTATGGATATTTCAGACGATTTTTTTGATGAAGATGATAAGGTTTCACCTAAGGCAGTGCTACCCCTAGTAGATGATTTTATGTCTCCCTCTAATACCCTCAAATTTTAACCATTGATTTCGTTGAATTCTCTCACTAGTTTTTCTGCTCCCCAAACCCTCAAGTTGATTGGTTACAATAAGCATAGGAAATTCATCATCCTAGCTGATAGTGGAAACACTCATAATTTCATTCATTGTATCCTTTCCCAATAAATTAATTGTTATATCCATGTTGTCAACAATTTTCGAATCATGATTGCCAATGGTGGCTCCATGAAATGTGGGGGGCATTGTGAAAATGTGTGCCTAAAATTGGTGAGTATAACTTGAAATCTCACATGTTTTCTATTGACATGGGTGGTTGTAACATCGTGCTTGGTGTTGAACTGTTGCACATTTTGTGCCCCATAACCATGGATTTTAAGTATTTAACCATGCAATTTCAAAAGGAAGGACAACAATATAAATTCCAAGTCATTACAATAGGCTTGTTAGAGATCATCATTTCCCACTGCATGGAAAAGTTACTCAAAAAAGGTCATTCTAGAATCATTTCCCAACTCCATTACATTCAAGAGGTTGAGACACCCTCTGTGCACCTAGACCTTCAATCTATGATTTCCCAACATCGCATTGTTTTCCAAACACCCTAGGGCCTTCCCCTCCTACTACGACTATGACCATTCCATTCCTTTAATCTTGGGCAATATTCCTCCCAAAGTTTTCCCTTATTGTCATCCCTTTTCTCAAAAGATTGAAATTGAGAAAATTGTCCAAGAATTGCTAGAAGCATGAGTTATCCATCCCATTACTAGCCCCTATTCTTCACCTGTAGTCATGGTCCTCAAAAAGGAAGGCACTTGGCGCATGTTTCATAGATGACCTTCTGGATGAACTCAATGGGAATCAATAATTTACCAAACTTGACCTACGTTCTTCCTACCACCATATATGAATGAAAGAGGAAGACATTCCCAAGACTGCATTTCGCACTCATGAGGGCCACTATGAGTTATTGGTCATGCCCTTTGTTCTTTGTAATTCCCCCTCCACTTTTCACATTCTCATGAATCATGTCTTTCACCCTTTCCTCCATCACTTTGTATTGGTTTTTTTAATGATATTCTCATCTATATTAAAATGTTTCCAACCCATCTCCACCATGTGGATCAAGTTCTCCATCTCCTCTCCAAGCACCAACTTTTCCTCAAACATTCTAAATGTGTTTTTGGCATCTTTGAATTTGAGTATCTGGGTCATATTGCTGGTAAGGATGTGTAAGGATGGATCCTAAGAAAATTGAATCTATGTAGAATTGGACTTTCCCTAAAACTCTTAAAATTCTACATGGTTTCCTTGGTTTAACAGGATATTATCACAAGTTTTCTTAGAATTATGGAAAAATTGTGGCTCCCCTAATAGCTCTCCTTAAAAAGAATGCTTTCAATTGGACTTCAGCAGTTGATCAATACTTTCGAGCCTTGAAAGAAGATATGTGCACTACTCATGTATTGGCCCTCCCTAACTTTACCAAGACCATTGTCCTGGAATGTGATGCATCAGGGAGAGGAATCAGGGCATTCCTCATGCAAGATGGACAACCTTTGGCTTTGACCAACAAATAGTTGTTGGAGTGAAATTTGGGCCAATGGATCTATGAAAATGAAATGTTGGATATTTTTCATGTCATGGATCCATTATTCTCTTATCTATTGGGACAACACTTCCAAATTAAAGCAGACCATCAAAGCCTCAAATACTTCCTGGAACAACGAATTTCATCCCCGTAGCAACACAAATGGGTGACCAAGATGTTTGGATATGATTATGAGATCATTTACAAAAAGGGAAAAGAAAGTGTGGTGGCTAATGCTATTTCCAAGAAATATGAAGAAGAAGGGTCCCTCTTTTCCCTCTCATTCATTATCGTCGACTGGCTTCCAGATGTTCACCAGGAATGGTTGCAGTACCCCAAAATTTCCAACCTAATACAAAAATTGCAATAGGATCCCCAAGCTGCTCTAGGATACTCTTGGCACAATGAAGAGTTTCACTATAAAGGTTGCTTGTATTTAAGAAAATAGTCAACCCTTAAATCCATGGTGTTCTCTGAGTTTCATGCGTCACCTATAACTGGGCATTCAAGTTTTACTAGAACTTATGAATAGGTCAAATGTTCTTTCTTTTGGGACAGTATGAAATAGGAAATCCACACCTTTGTGGTCAAATGTGATACCTATAAACGCAATAATGGTGAGACTATCAAAACTCCTGGCACACTCCAACCACTTTCAATTCCAACTACTATTTGGATGAATATTTCAATGTATTTCATTGTTGGCTTACCCAAATCAGCCAATAATTTAGTCATCATGGTTTTAGTGGATCATCTTTCCAAACATGATCATTTCGGTTCTCTTCAATACCCGTTCACTGCATCCAAAGTATATCAATTTTTTATGGATAATATCTTCAAACTCCATGGAATGCCTCATTCTATTGTTTCTAACCGTGATCCAACTTTACCAACAATTTCTGGTTATAATTATTCAGGTTCCAAGGCACCCAATTGCATCTTAGCACAACCTATCATCCCCACATTGATGACCAAATCAAAGCGGTCAACAAGTGTTTGGAAACATATTTGATGTGTTTTGTGTCTGACAGACAACATCAGTGGTTCAGTGGTTACCTCTAGCTAAATGGTGGTACAACACCTCTTACCATACTGCCACTCACATGACACCCTTTGAAGCAGTCTATAGACATAAGCCACCATTGGTTATCCCATACATGTTAGGTGTCTCCAAGGTTTAGGACGTTTACTGCAATCTTACATTCCACATGACCATTCTCTGTACTCTCAAAGAAAATTTGGTCATGGTTCAAAACCACATGAAGCAACAGGAAGATCAGGGTCATTTTGAATGTCAAGTTGTTGAATGGGACCATGTGTCTCTCTTTCTGCAACCGTACAAGTATAATTCACTAAAATCCCAACAGTTTTAGAAACTTTCCCCCAAAATTTGTGGTCCTTATACTATTCTCAAACACATGCGGCCAGTGGCCTATCAATTATATTTTCCCAGACACATCCTATTTTTCATGTCTCGTCCCTGAATAAAGTGATTGGCAACAAGTCCCACCCCCAAACTAGACTACCAGAGTTGGATGAAGAAGGTTCCATTTGGTTTCATCCACAAGCAGTATTGGACCAGTGCGAGCATCGCCCTCGTTAGCGCACCATCTAGGAAGTATTAGTTCAATAGAAGGATACTCCACCATAAGATGCCACCTAAAAGAAAACTACCATTCTGCAACAATTTCCTCATCTTAAGCCTTGAGAACAAGGCTATTTTTCAAGAGAGGTGGCATGTTAGGGACCTAACCTCCTGTTGGCAACAGTGATATAATTATGATTGTTTATAAGCTGCCTACACAGGACCTCTATATTTTCATTACTCGTCATGAACATTGTCACTAAACGACACTTGTCACTTATCGCTTTTTACATATCTTCTTTTCGATTTTTGTTTTCATGACTGTAAGCATGAAAACTCGCAGTTGGAAGTGACATTTTGTTTCAATTTTTTATCAAAGGAGAACTGCTCATGTGGTTTATTATAGAATTGTCATATTTTTTCTATGAACATGATTGTTCTCCTTGTTTATAACCCCTTGGTTCTAAACATGCCTTGGTTGTATAAGTGAAAGACATCCATTCATTAATATTCGATTGATATTGATGGAGTTTTGATTCATGAAACTTTGAATTATTCAATTGTTATTTGATGCACTTACCTTTGTGATTAATCTATGAATGCACATACTATGGTTTTCAAAGCGCTCTGATCCTAATACGTACCCAATGCCAAGGTGGCATATGAAGTACAACATTCCATTACTCTTCTGTATGGTCTCGGGCTTCACGATTTTGTTCCCACACATGGTGATTAACGCCTCTGCCTACCATTTGAACTATCATAGCATTGTTTTGTTGAGGTTCGGGGCTATGTCTCTATGGATTTTTATCAAACCCTACCTGTGAGTTCTGTGTTGATTCCCTTCTATTCGCCATGGATCCAGTGGTAAGGATTGAACCGAATGGCATCCAAACCTTGCTATCGTATGATAATGCCAGGGGTGATTTAGAAAGGAACGGTTGACATTTGTTCATTGAAAAATTTAAAGGTTTCAATCTTCGAGTTGCCCAAGAATTTTCCTTGACCTTCGATGGCTGCAGGGAAAATATAGGTGACGTGCAGTTAAAAGTAACAGAAGATTTTTTAAGCCAAGCCACGGGTTTACCAGCTATCGGGCAAAAATGGTTCAAGAATGCAAAAGTTGAAGAGGTCCCCTGGACTTTAATGTTCACCTCACGGAAAATCACTAGTTGCGATCGAAGTATGTCGGTTTCATCCTTAAAACCTAGGTGGCATGATATACTTGCTATTGTGAAACAATTCATTACATGTGAAGGAAGATTTGGATTAGTTTTCCTGTATCATCTGCGCTTGCTTATGAGTTTCATTGACTTCCCGTTGAATATGCCCTACTTCCTACTTAGAAGTCTCTACAAGATGGGAAATTGGTTTAAGAAGAAGAGGTCTGATTCAAGTTTATTCCATCATGGTTTAATTAAAATTATCTTTGTGCATCAATTGCAATTACAAAATGATTGTTGGGATGCATTTATTTTACGAAATGGTTTCGGAAATCATGAATTGGGATAGGTTGATAAGTCGATTATCGTAGAAACCCTTGTGAAACCTACCGCCTCTCCTCCACCACTCCTGCCCTGTGATATTTCCCCTAATAATGAACCCTCAACCTACCCTGATGTTACTCAACCAGACAATCAACCGGGTTCACACCCAAATAGTTGCACTAAAACTGTTAAAAAACCCACAAGGAAGAAGCTAAAGGGAAGCGTCGATGTTAATTTCAAGAATAAAAGGGCTGGTCATTTGATTTCACGAAGTGTTCGAAATAAAATCAAACCCTGTGCAGACACAAACAACACAATTGAAGTAAGTGAAGACTCAGATTCAGAAATTGAGAGGTTTTTGGCTGAAGAAGACCCTGTGTCATACGGGCTCTATCCTGACACACCCTATGACTATGTAAACAACCTGCCTCCATGTCTAAAAGGTAACCCATAATTCTCGGGCATTCAACTCTGTGATAAACCTACCTTTCACGTGGACGATTCTCCAACCCATAATGTTGTCAGTGCCAATGCATAGTCCCTACAACCACAGTGTGATGAGTGTCGATCCTGGATCGACAGGTATTATACGGATGTGCCTTTGCTACAGTCCCGGCTTAAATCTTTAAAAGACCAAGTGGATTTGTTGAAAAACGAGAACAATAGACTCCAATCCATAACTCAAGCAAAGGAGAAACTCCTAAAAACTACAGGATCTGTCATTTTTAAGAATGTAGAGGCAACAACAACAATCGCAAACTCCAAGATTGCTTGATATGTTTTAATTCCATGATTTGAGGTATGATCTTTTTAAATTTTAGCATGATTTTGTCACTCTCAAGTTAGTATATACGATTTGATTGAATAGATTATCTTTCTTATCAAGATTAGTTTGTTTTATTTATTGAATAAAATATGATTGTAGTTGCTATTGTAACTAGCTACAGAATCGTAAGATTCTGTAGCCAGTTAGAAAAATTCGAATTGCTTGATTTGACAATTGAAAACATATCTAAAAT
>ML778606.1:118266-170395 GCA_009831015.1 Picea engelmannii | reverse complement strand
TCTTATCAAGATTAGTTTGTTTTATTTATTGAATAAAATATGATTGTAGTTGCTATTGTAACTAGCTACAGAATCGTAAGATTCTGTAGCCAGTTAGAAAAATTCGAATTGCTTGATTTGACAATTGAAAACATATCTAAAATTTTCCCATTTTCATTTGTTTTCAGGAACCCATGATTTCCAAGGAGATATGAGGCACTGTTGACATCTCCCAGCCATATCAACTTTGTGTTTTTAGTAAATAGATTAGACTCTTGATAGTTTTGATATCTAGTAAAATCAGGGAGGTTGCATCCCCCATATTTTTGAAACAGATTTGATATTATCAACAGGAAACAATTTTGTTTCCTGGAACCTATATAAGCATGTTATTTTGTATACATTGGATCATCTCAGCCTGGGGAAAGACTATGGATTTTTCATTTACAGACTTGAATGGAATATAATACTCATCACAACTTTAGCTTTTCCGTATTGTGTTTTTATTCAAGTCATGTTTATTTCAATTTGTAAATATATTATGATTGCTTTCGTTGTCATGGTTTACTACAAGTTGATAGAATAAAAGTTTATATATATTATCCATGTTTCATGTTCTAGATTTAACACACAGTAATCATTCGTTCAATTTGAATTAAGAGGTTTATCTCTAATTTCGGTCAAACGTTTATACGCAAGTTCTCATAGGAAGAATAATCTTATTGTGGTTGCTTGTAAGATTATAAGGTTATTACGACTGCATCTGTTATGTGTTCTATTGTTATGATTTAAACTTCATCATTGTTGCTTCACATTTATTAGCAACAATTTCAGGATCTGTCGCAGGTTTACCTCGTCAGATAAGGTGACTGTATGCTACACATCGAACACATATTGGATGCGACAATAGGTCAGCTTGTTATTTGATTTCATTAGCATAATAAATATAGAATTTCGTCGTAGTTAAAAAACTTTTCATCATCTTTTATTTCTTTTGTTTAATTAGACAGTTTGATATTCGATTTCTTTTATATAAACATTATAAGAAAACAAATAAAAAAATAGCTTTACTGTTGTTTAAAAAATCAATTTACATTCGATTTTCACGGATTTAGATTAAAATTCGTAGTTTGTACATATTATATATATATATATATTAGAAGTAGAATTATTTGTATATATTGTGCATACGATAAGTATAATTATTTCATAAATAATAATTGTTTAAATTGTAGATATATATTAGATGTATATATATATTTTTAGTGAGTGTTATTTATTAAGTTATTGTATTTTCTTTAGTTATATTTTTCGCTTTCTTTAGGACTTAGATCGGCCAATGGAGCCGCTAAACCCGTCGGAGTTAATTAATCCAAACGGCTTGGGTTAATTAGACAACCCCGAACCGGATTCACTCCTCCTGTTGACGAGCGGTGAATTTCGCCCATCAACAAATGGTGCTAGAAGGAGGGCCTGGAAACTATTAATGGCACAAGGAGGTCGTAAGACTCCTCCCCCACCTACCCTCTCACCTATAGTAACTATAAGTCGTTCAGACGACAACATTGTCCCTCAAACAAAAACCACATCAAACGAAGATCTACGGATCACGATTGAACCAGTAACTCCAAATCCTTTAGGTGGTGATATACAAGAGATTGTTCGTCAATCTCTCATAAGAACGCACAGTGCCTTATCCCGTATAAGACAACCAAACCGACCTTTGAATCAACCATTAGACTTATCTGATATCAGAGAGAAACTTGGAGGTACTGAACTTACCTTAAACCCTATAGATCCAATCCTCACCCCTGCAGCAGGAGGATCTGGTATTCCACCATCACCACCTCCTTCATCTCCTTCTTCTTCTAGAGAAGGATTCTCTAACGAAGGAAGTTCCTCATCCCAGCCTTCAACACCACCCACACCTATGGCCAATCCAAACAATACTGCTAGACCATGGCTTGACCAAGATGCAATGGCCATACCTGGGCCTCAGCATCCTTTACCCAAACACCCAGAGAAATGGCTCCCTAAATTTGACCCAGACTCCAAACAGATAGCCGAAGATCACATCAAAAAGTTTATGTTAGCCATTATACTCCGTAGTGTTAAGCACGAAGACGTAGTCTGTAGATTGTTTCCATACACCTTTGAGGGCAATGCCTCTACCTAGTACTTTGCCCAACAGCCCCACACCATAGTATCATGGGATAAATTTGAGTCATGTTTCCTTGAGAAGTTCGGAGATGACAAGTCTCCTGAATTTCTAGTCAAGGAGATTTCTAGTTTAAAATGAACCCCAAAGAAAAGATCAAAGAATTTAACTAGAGGTTCCTCACACTAAAGAACCGGATCCCTACGGATTCGATGCATGTCGAGAATCTTATTATCGCATACTACACGAAAGCATTACATCAAAACATATCCATTTGGGTAAAGAGATCCAAGAAAGCCACGTTGTTAGAAGCCTTCGAAGAGGCCAGTCAGATCGAGAAATACATTCTCAGTTTAAAATACACTAATAGCAACGAGATAGAGGCTAGTTCATCTTCCAAAAATAAAATCGAAATCCTTCCTAGATCTTCCCAAAACAAAGCTCAACCTGAGAGTTCGGATTTAGAAAACTTACAGAAAGTCATTCAGAAATTGTCCAATCAAGTTATAGATTTTAAAAGGTCGGCTAAAGAAGCTTCTTCGAGCAAAGGGCCCTACAAACCCCCTTTTAGGAAGTCTTTTCCCACCAACCGACCTAATTCAAATACTGAAGGCCTAAACCTAGAAAGCCTGCAATTTGCTATTCAAATGATCCTAGAAGCACATGATAACTTGATCCCTCTCGAGATTCCTAAAGAAGTAGTTGAACAAGAGACGGTAGAATAAGATGAATCCTCTCTGAATATTTTCGGACATTTTTCGGATAGCATTTTTCAAGCTAATTTCGAAACAGTGCATCCTTACAATACTAGGAGCAAGATAACAAATAAGCCTTCTTCTGAAATTATGATGACTTTGCCCCAAAAATAGTCTAAATCGATTGAGACTAAACAAAATTCAGTAAACCCAAGTTTAGATTATGATTTGATCGAAGATCTAAAAAATCTTAGGGCTAACATTTCTGTTTATGAATTATTAAAATTCCCTTTTCTTCTGCAAAAAATGCTGCAGAATATTGCAGAGAACAATCCAAACAAAAACAAAGGTGTTCAAAACAGCCCCAAAATTCCTTAGAAGGCCTCTTCCAAAACTACATTCGAGCCTCATGATAAAAGAGACCTTCTTGTAAATAATGTAACAAGTGTAGATAAACCAGTTTCAGAGGTTGCGAGTAAAAAGAAACAAGCTTCCACCGTTAATACTCGCAAAAATGTCCCTCCATTTTTGTTGACTTTTGAAATTTTCAATAGGAATGTACATAACTGTATGGTAGATTCAAGTGCGTCATCTAACGTAATGCCTTGGTCTTTCAATCAAAATATTAATGCCGAAGTTCAACCATCCACCTTGAAAATTATCCAGCTTGATCGAACTAGTGTTAAAGTGATAGGCGAATTAAGAAATGTGCTTATAAGATTGTCGTATAAGCCTAAAGTTCATCAAGTGATTGATATTATTGTTGTAGATATTCCATAAGTTTATGGTTTGTTTTTAAGTAGAGACTAGTCGGAACAATTACATGGCTATTTTGCGACGGATTGGTCTCACTTGTGGCTGCCCGAGAATGGAAAACCCAACAGAATCAAGGTAAATCGTGAACATTATCTCAAGTTCACGGTGATTGATTTAAATGATCCCAATGAACCATTCACTCCTTCTGCCAATTTGCCTGACATACAAGGTATGGATACTTTTTTTGGCAATTTTATGGCTGAAACTTCCACCATCACTGACTCGGAACAACAATCTGAAGTTATGACATGCACACAGTCAACAACCTTCTCTCAGTGGTCACATGCACCTGACGAAAATCAAATATGGTGTCTTTACTTTGATGGGTCAAAATCTAAGGAAGGAGCTGGTGCAGAGTGCATGCTCATCGATCCAACAGGTAACAAGAATCTGATTGCTTGTCGGTTGGAATTCGAATGTACAAACAACACAGCCGAATATGAGTCACTCCTGCAAGGCCTCAAAAAAGAATTAGATTTGAACATTCAAAATTTGATTGTCTTTGGTGATTCGAAAATCGTGGTTAGAAAGGTAAAAAATTATATCCACTGTTTATCTCCGCACCTTAAAAGCTATCACACTGAGGTATGGAATTTGATGAACAAGTTTTCTGCATTTAACATAAATTATATTCCTAGATTGAATAATTTGGAAGCTGGTTTGTTAGCTAACGTCGCTTCAAAACTTTTTACTGCAGAAGGCTTATCTCCGAATGCATTTTCTGTTGAACTGTTGTTCAGACCGTCTGTGCCAGACAACATCACGAATTGGAGAGTCTTCGATGATGATCAACAGATCATAATTTTTCTGCATATGGAAGAAACGTTCCAGGGCGCGGTGATCGACGAAGGTACCCATGATGAAAATCTTCGCGACTTTACGGTAATACCATATCCAATATCCCCATTATCTTCATCAGACATGGTAAACTCTATCCCAAAATCTGTAGTTAGATTAGAAAATTTTTATGATCTTCACGACAAGTTCATAAAATCAGTGAACTGTAAAATGAATAGTTCCTCTTTGACGCATGAAAAAATAAATTTTGGAACTAAAGACAATCCACAATGCATTAATTTAGGGTTGGGGTGTTCTGAGCAAGAAAAAGTAGCATTTATTAAGTTGTTTAAGGAATTCAAAGATGTTTTTGCTTGGAAGTACGACGACCTAAAAACCTTTGATCCTAACATCATACAACATGTTATTCCCATGAAACCCCAAACCCAACCTTTTCAACAAAAGTTAAGGAAAATGCACCCAAAACTCAAACCAACGGTCAAGAAGGAATTAAACAAGCTCCTGAATGCTAAGATAATTTTCCCAGTTAGGCACACACAATGGGTCTCTAATCTTGTCCATGTCAGAAAGAAGAGTGGTGAAATCCGACTATGTGTCAATTTCCGAAATCTTAATCGAGCGTCTGATAAAGACAACTATCATGTCCCTCCCATGGAACAGATCCTTCAATAGGTATCTGGTTCTGAAAGATTATCCTTGTTGGATGGTTTTTCAGGGTATAACCAAGTCCTGATGTCTCCTCTAGACCAACTCAAAACCACCTTCCGCACTCCATGGGGCACCTACGCTTATAAAAAGATTCCCTTTGGACTCATAAACGCCGGTCCCACTTTCCAGAGAGCGATGGACATCACTTTCTGAGGCTTAATCAATCGATATGTAGTAGTTTACCTAGATGACATCACTGTCTTCTCAAAAAATAAAGAAGACCATCTAGCCCACTTAAGATCCATTCTACAACGATGTCGTAAGTACAACATTTCTTTAAATCCTAAAAAATATGTCTTTGCAGTAGAACAAGGTAAGCTCCTCGAATTCATTGTATCGAGCGAAGGGATGATTATCGACCCTGGAAGGACTCAAGTCATTTTGAAACTACCCCCTCCCTCGTAAAAAAAGTCCATGCAATCTTTCTTAGGTCAGATAAACTTTGTTAGGAGATTCGTCCCTAGCTTTTCAGAAATGGTGAGACCACTACAAAACTTAATAAAAAAGGATGTACAGTACCATTGGGGACCTTTAGAAAGCTAGGCTTTTGATTCACCCTCTACACATTTGCCTTTGACCGATCTTACACTGTTGTCCTAACTCAAAAGAACGCTGAAAACAACGAGGTCCCAATCGCCTTTATGAGCTCGGCCTTCAAGGGGGAAGAACTTAATTACCCAACAGTAGATCAGCAAGCCTATGCTATTTTCAAAGAAGTAAATCACTTCCGATCTTATCTGTTGAAATCTAGGACGAAAATCATTGTCCCTTGCCCGGCTGTAAGAAATATGTTAGTATAGAAAGAACTAGGCGAAAAAAGGGCAAACTGGGTCACATCCTTACAAGAATATGACATAGAAATCACCCCAGCACAAATTGTAAGAGGCCAAGGTTTATGCAAGTTGTTTTTCGATTCATCTGTAGGACAGCAAGAAGAAATTGATATGTTAAATCCAGGCCAACACTATCAAAATCAAATCTGTTGTGTGCAAAACCCTGTTAGTCCCTGGTATGATGACATAAAATTTTGTCTTATACACGGATCAACTCCCCGTCACCTTGATCCCACAAAAAGGAGAGAACTAATATTAAAATCTGTTTCTTTTCATCTGATTAATGGTATTTTGTTTTGTCAAAATTTCGATGGAGTACTAATGCGTTGTCTTGAGAAAGATGAAGCAGAAAAAGTCTTATTGGAATTGCATGCAGGAGAAGTTGGTGGGCATTTTGGTGGAGACACCACTGCCCATAAAGTATTAAGAGCAGGTTATTAATAGCCTACCCTTTTTAAAGACTCTCATGCTTTATGTCCCAAGTGTGTGATTTGTCAAAAAGCATCTGGACGGATACAGAAACCAGCTTTCCCTTTGCAACCAGTTTCGGTAGACTCCCCTTTTCAGCAGTGGGGTCTGGATATTATAGGCCCAATCAATCCACCATCCTCGCAGCAGCATAAGTATATCATAACATCCACAGATTGATTCACCAGGTGGTCCGAGGCTACCCCATTAAAATCTGTAAATACCATCTAGGTAATATCCTTCTTGAATTCAAATATTGTTACTCGTTTCGGTATCTCTGAATGCCTGGTATTTGACAATGCTTCTTATTTTTCGTCTCTTGAAATGAGTGATTTCTCTCTAGATAAAGGAATCAAATTAAATTACTATGCCATCTATTACCTCCAAGGCAATGGTTTGGCCGAATCAACTACTAAAAATTTGATCAAAATTATCTAGAGAATGGTCTCTGAAAACCATAAAAATTGGCATAATGCACTGTTAAATGCAATCTGGGCTGATAGAGTAACTCCTAAAACTGATGTGGGTAACTCACCTTTCTTTCTCGTTTACGACAGGGAAGTGATTCTTCCACCACATGTCCTTCTTCCATCTCTGCAATTATCACAGAAAGTATGGGAAGAAGACTATCCCCCTTTGGAGAGTCGAATTAACGCTTTGTTAAAATTAGAGGAAGTGAGGGCTCAAGCAAAACGAAAATTGGATCAGCATCAACTCATTGTTAAAAAATGGTTTGATTCCAATTCTGCCTCTGACAAAAATTTTGAGGTAGGTGACCTTGTCATAAAATGGGACAAACCTCATGAGGGAAAAGGAGAGCATACTAAGTTTCAAAACTTGTGGTTGGGACCATTTTTAATTGCTGAGAAATTGGGTCCCAGTTCTTTCCGATTACAGAATTTAGAGGGACATCCAAACACCTTTCCAGTGAATGGCCAAGCTCTAAAAATGTACTTTGTCTGATGATGCTCCCATGCACACTGTGTAAATATTTTCTGTTTTGTTTGTTGTTTGTTTTTTTTTGCTGACTTGTTTTGATTTTTTTTTTCTTTTGAAACATATATGCTTGTATCATGGGTTAGTTCGAACAGAAATAACAGAAAAATTTCCCCTCTAAAATGACTGCTGAAATTTGTTTGAACATCAATTCTGATATTTCTCTGAGTTTGCAACCATATTGAAGATAACTTGTTGTTTGAAAAGAGTTTCTTGATTTCAATCTACAACTAAAGATATTCACGATCATCCATAAAAATTCTTTTTTCACTGTCCTTGTTCCTTAAGAGAACAACTAAGAGATGTCTCTCTGCTCTTGAAAGTCTGTTTTATTAACAAACTATTTCCAGATCTTAATAAAGGACAGCTAAGAAATTTATTCAAGGTCTGTGACTTACTAAGATGTTTCCAAAAACTAGAATTTTTAGTGTCACCCCGCTCTATCAAATATCTTTAAAAACTAAATAAATTTCCAGAGAGATGTGGGAAGTGCTTGTAAACCTGTCAGGATACTGAATAGGTCTGCTGGCAGCGGGTAAATGCATGCATGACGCCAAGATAACTTCACCGGGGTACTGAACAGGTCTGCTGGCAGCGAAGCAATGTCAGGTAAAAGAAAATTCTCAGATATGGATTATGTTTTGACCTTAAATGTCCTTCGTTCTGTTCTGGAACTTCTTGACAGGATACAGATATCGGAGTGGGTTAATTTACATCCATGTCGAGGCTATGGACGCTTGCTGGCAACAACGGCCCTGTCAACAATATTGAAGATTTTAACTTTAATATCGTGGCTCTCTTTTGTTAAGATTGTCATCAGTTTTCGTCTCTTTAAAATAACAGTAGTCTGAAACTTGAATGCATTATAATTATTTACGATGTTCAGATAGCTTTTCGGTTGTGTTCAATTCAAAGTTTTTTCTGATCATTCTAATCTAAACTCGTTCATTTGGCAGAGATAACTACTTCTCCCAGTGTGTCGCCATTGTTGGTTGCGGTGATATAATTACTATTGTTTATAAGCTACCTACACAGGACCTCTATATTTTCATTACTCGTCATGAGAATTGTCACTAAACGACACTTGTCACTTTTTACATATCTTCTTTTTTATTTTTGTTTTCATGACTGTAAGCATGAAAACTCGCAGCTGGAAGTGACATTTTGTTTCGATTTTTTATCAAAGGAGAACTGCTCATGTGGTTTATTATAGAATTGTCATATTTTTTCTATGAACATGATTGTTCTCCTTGTTTATAACCCCTTGGTTCTAAACATGCCTTGGTTGCATAAGTGAAAGACCTCCATTCATTAATATTCGATTGATATTGATGGAGTTTTGATTCATGAAACTTTGAATTATTCAATTGTTATTTGATGCACTTACCTTTGTGATTAATCTATGAATGCGCGTACTATGGTTTTCAAAGCGCTCTGATCCTAATACGTACCCAATGCCAAGGTGGCATACGAACTACAACATGMCATTACTCTTATGTATGGTCTCGGGCTTCGCAATTTTGTTCCCACACATGGTGATTAACCCCTCTGCCTACCGTTTGAACTATCATAACATTGTTTTGTTGAGGTTCGGGGCTATGGCTCTGTGGATTTTTATCAAACCCTACCTGTGAGTTCTGTGTTGATTCCCTTCTATTCACCATGGCTCCAATGGTAAGGATTGAGCCGAATGACATCCAAACCTTGCTATTGTATGGTAACGCCAGGGGCGATTTAGAAAGGAACGATTGACATTTGTTCATTGAAAAATTTAAGGGTTTCAATCTTCGAGTTGCCCAAGAATTTTCCTTGACCTTCGACGGCTACAGGGAAAACATAGGTGATGTGCAGTTAGAAGTAACAAAAGAGTTTTTAAGCCAAGCCACGGGTTTACCAGCTGTCAGGAAAAAATGGTTCAAGAATGAAAAAGTTGAAGAGGTCCCCTGGACTTTGATGTTCACCTCACGAAAAATCACTAGTTGCGATCGAGGTATGCCAGTTTCATCCTTAAAACCTAGGTGGCATGATCTACTTGCTATTGTGAAACAATTCATTACATGTGAAGGAAGATTTGGATTAGTTTTCCTGTATCATCTGCGCTTGCTTATGAGTTTCATTGACTTCCCGTTGAATATGCCCTACTTCCTGCTTAGAAGTCTCTACAAGATGGGAAAACGGTTTAAGAAGCAGAGGTCTGATTCGAGTTTATTCCATCATGGTTTAATTAAAATTATCTTTGTGCATCAGTTGCAATTACAAAATGATTGTTGGGATGCATTTATTTTACGAAATGGTTTCGGAAATCATGAATTGGGACAAGTTGATAAGTCGGTTATCATAGAAACCCTTGTGAAACCTACCGCCTCTCCTCCACCACTCCTGCCCTGTGATCTTGCCCCTAATAATGAACCCTCGACATACCTTGATGTTACTCAACCGAACAATCAACCGGGTTCACACCCAAAGAGTTTCACTAAAACTGTTAAAAAACCCACAGGGAAGAAGCTAAAGGGCAGCGTCGATGTTAATTTCAAGAATAAAAGGGTTGGTCGTTTGATTTCACGAAGTGTTCGGAATAAAATCAAACCCTGTGAAGACACAAACAACACAATTGAAGTAAGTGAAGACTCAGATTCATAAATTGAGAGGTTTTTGGCTGAAGAAGACCCCGTGTCATACAGGCTCTATCCTCACACCCTATGACTATGTAAACAACCTGCCTCCATGTCTAAAAGGTAACCCAGAATTCTCAGGCATTCAACTCTGTGATAAACCTACCTTTCACGTGGATGATTCTCCAACCCTTAATGCTATCAGTGCCAAAGCACAGTCCCTACAACCACAGTGTGATGAGTGTCGATCCTGGATCGACAGGTATTATACGGATGTGCCTTTGCTACAGTCCTGGCTTAAATATTTAAAATACCAAGTGGATTTGTTGACAAACGAGAACAGTAGACTCCAATCCATAACTCAATAAAAGGAGAAACGCCTAAAAACTATAGGATCTGTCATTTTTAAGAATGTAGAGGCAACATCTACAATCGTAAACTCCAAGATTGCTTGATATGTTTTAATTCCATGATTTGAGGTATGATCTTTTTAAATTTTAGCATGATTTTTTCACTCTCAAGTTAGTATATACGATTTGATTGAATAGATTATATTTCTTATAAAGATTAGTTTGTTTTGTTTATTGAATAAAATATGATTGTAGTTGCTATTATAACTAGCTACAGAATCATAAGATTCTGTAGCCAGTTAGAAAAATTTGAATTGCTTGATTTGACAATTGAAAACATATCTAAAATCTTCCCATTTTCATTTGTTTTCAGGAACCCATGATTTCCAAGGAGATATGAGGCACTGTTGACATCTCCTAGCCATATCAACTTTGTGTTTTTAGTAAATAGATTAGACTCTTGATAGTTTTGATATCTAGTAAAATCAGGGAGGTTGCATCCCCCATATTTTTGAAATAGATTTGATATTATCAACAGGAAACAGTTTTGTTTCCTGGAACCTATATAAGCATGTTATTTTGTATACATTGGATCATCTCAGCCTAGTGCAAGACTATCGATTTTTCATTTACAGACTTGAATGGAATATAATACTCATCACAACTTTAGCTTTTATGTATTGTGTTTTTATTCAAGTCATGTTTATTTCAATTTGTAAATATATTATGATTGCTTTCGTTGTCATGGTTTACTACAAGTTGATAGAATAAAAGTTTATATATATTATCCATGTTTCATGTTCCAGATTTAACACACAGTAATCATTCGTTCAATTTGAATTAAGAGGTTTATCTCTAATTTCGGTCAAACGTTTATACGCAAGTTCTCACAGGAAGAATAATCTTATTGTGGTTGCTTGTAAGATTATAAGGTTACTGTGACTGCATCTGTTATGTGTTCTGTTGTTATGATTTAAACTTCATCATTGTTGCTTCACATTTATTAGCAGCAATTTCAGGATCTGTCACAGGTTTACCTCGTCAGATAAGGTGACTGGATGCTACAAATCGAACACATATTGGATGCGACAACAGGTCAGCTTGTTATTTGATTTCATTAGCATAATAAATATAGAAGTTCCTTGTAGTTAAAAAACTTTTCATCATCTGTTATTTCTTTTGTTTAATTAGATAGCTTGATATTCAATTTCTTTAATATAAACATTATAAGAAAACAAATCAAAAAATAGCTTTACTGTTGTTCAAAAAATCAATTTACATTCAATTTTCACGGATTTAGATTAAAATTCGTAGTTTGTACATATTATATATATATATATATATATATATTAGAAATAGAATTATTTGTATATATTGTGCATACGATAAGTAGAATTATTTCATAAATATTAATTGTTTAAATTGTAGATATATATTAGATGTATATATATTTTTTAGTGAGTGTTATTTATTAAGTTATTGTATTTTATTTAGTTATATTTTTCTCTTTCTTTAGGACATAGATCGGCCAACTGAGCCGCTAAACCCGTTGGAGTGAATTAATCCAAACGGTTTGGGTTAATTAGACAACCCCAGACAGGATTCACTCCTCCTGTTGACGAGCAGTCAATTTCGCCCGTCAACACCTCCCTAACCCATCACGTAGATAGAATAATATATTTTCCATGTAATAATGGATGACATTAGTTAATAAGGCCTATTTAATAAATGTGAACAAGTCAATGTAAGAAGACCTAATAGAAGCTTTTGCTTCTAGAAATATCGTCCTCTAGAATGTTCTTTAGAATATAGAATTAGTATAAATAAGAGTAGGATGCATGAGAAAGCTTTGTCTTGAGATATGTTGTAATAGAGATCAGCTTTACTGGAGGTTTCCCCCTTGAAGAGGCAGGGTATTATTGTTGGTATTTCTATTCTCAATATTTTACTGTTCCATTGGTATTTGTTGAATATTTATGTTTTTACATATTACATTACGTCTGGTACCTTACAAAAGCATGATACAATAAAGTGACTTAGGCAGCATGGACTAAAATATGAACATTGGCATGATCCTATGACATAGTAGGCATCAACAGACTCTCCATAATGACTAAAAGAATAACTAGTCGAAGGAGTAAACTACACAACAACTCTTTCTTTCCCTTCACTGCAAAGCCCTATGGATGCTTCATGTAGATTTATTATTCTAGATCCCCATGTAGGAATGTTGTCTTCACATCTATTTATTCTACTTCAAAATCCAAAGTAGCAGTGATAGTTAAAATAAATCTAATAGAAGTTAACTTGGCAATAGGAGAAAAAAATTCACCAAAGTCAATTCCCTCTACTTGGGAATACCATTTTTGCTACTAATCGAGCTTTGTATTTCTCCACTTTGCCTTTTTCATTCAACTTCTTCTTAAACACCCATTTTCTACCAATGGGATTTCTTCCATTTGGAAACTCCAATAGATCTGAAGTCTCATTCTTGTCCAACACTGCCATTTCTTCCACCATGGCCTTTTTCCAGAGTTATCCATCCTCTAAATCCACTACCTCCCTAACAATTATAGGATCATCATCAATAATAAACAAAGAAAAATTTGAATGGAAATCAGGTGGAGTATACATTTTCTATTTCCTTATTTCTTGAGTCGATCTCTTCAATACTGGAGTATGAGGATCTTCTTCTTCTGATTCATGTTCTTCTATAGAGTTTGATTCATTATCCTTCAATTCAAACTCTATTTTCTCCGGTTCTTCTTCCCTTGTTAGGACTTCTTGTTTAACAACATCTTTTATTTCTCTAAATACCACATCTTAGCTATACACTACCTTTTTAGTTTATGGGTTCCAAAGTTTATAACCTTTCAGGCCAATTTTACAACCAATAAAGATACACTTTTCAAACTTTTATCCATCTTACTCATGTTTTCATTTGGAACATGAGCATAGGAATCACAACCAAACACCCTGATATGTGTAAGAGAACGTTTCTTACTAGTCCATACCTCGTGAGGAGTCTTGTCATCCAACAGTGATGAGGGTGATCAATTGACCAAGTAACATGCAGTACCCACTACCTCTACCTAGAATTCTTGTCCTAACCTAGTACCACTAAGCATGCTCCTTTCTTTTTACATCAATGTCATGTTCATCCTTTCTACAACCCCATTCTGTTGAGGTGTGTATGGAGTAAACTTAGATCTTCCCCTAGATTTAGATCTCCCACTTGAGGACTTATATCTATTTCTTTCATGGGAGCATCCTCTTGCAAATAAGGCATATGTTCTTTGGATTTCCATGTTTTTCTACCTCATCTCCTTAGATAACAAGGATGAGACCACATCATCAAAACTTAAATTAGTTGCATTACTACCTATGGCCACAACTAGACTATCCCATGAGTCTTTTAAAGAGAACAATAAGTTTATACATTTATTTTCATCAGATATCTTAATATCAATAGATAATAACTAACTTACCATAGTATTGAAGGAATTTAGATACTCTATCACTGAGTCTCTATCTTTCATCCTCGGCTTATACAACTTCTTCCTCGAGAACAATTTGCTTACCAAGGACTCAGACTGATACAAATACCCTAACTTAATCCATAATTCCTTGGTTGTAGCTTCCCCTGACACATTCAATAATATGGATTCTAAGAGACACAATCAAATTTTGCTCTTTTCCTTCCTATCCAACTTTTCCTAATCTTTTGTTGACATTATTGTAGTTGCAGTGCCTATATCCACAGTGATCCATTGATCTTTTTCCACCAACAAATCTTCCATATAGATCTTTCGTAGCTCAAAAAATTTCCCATTAAATTTTGAATTGCTCACCATTTTGTTTCACTACAAGAATCGATACTGCAGAGCTCCCATTATAACAAGGTTTAGCATAGACCTGAGCCAAACCCCTAACCACAAAGGAATACCCCTTAAGTCAATAACTTCTCTAAGATACCAAATTTAGATTTTAACCTTATATAATTAATTATTGCAAATGGATTCTTAATAAAAAAACAAAAAGATACAAATGACACACACACACACATTACACAAAGATTTTACCCTAGAAACCCAAACTGGGAAAACCAAAAACATGTTTAGATTTGCACCTCTAATTATTATATTATCATCCTTCATTGTTTACAATACAATATATATATATATATATATATATATATATATATATATATATATATATGATCCCATGGAATCCAAAACCCCTAACCCATTGGCTCGAATTAGTATACAACCCTAATTCCTTAACTAGAATCAGAAAACCATAAGCAAAAACCATGTGCTAAAAACCACTAAAAGCAGACGCGAAAAACCACCAATTTTTTTTTAGGGGCTCCACCCCCCTACAACAACCCCATGTGCGCCCGGTGCAATGCAAAAACTAGGTTTGGTCATGCAAAGAATATAACACATACCCAACAAATCCAACTTCGCTACTCTACATTTCCAACCCATATATCATATTTTTATTTCATCTTTAATGTCTACTTCATTTTCTAGGTCAATCTTGCCCAATTTTACCTTACCTAAACTTTCCAGCACTTATGGTGTTGTAACTTATATTTACTCCATATTAAAATTGATAGTGTAGTCTTATTAAATACTCTCTTCTTCTTTGTCCAGTTTGGCCTCAACATTGACTTCATTAATCAAAATTCTAGTACATGATAATGTTTCATTTATGCATTTTTTCAACTTCATATAGAGTCCTCTTGGGTCTACTCTATTTTTCACCCAACTATAACTTGAACCAAATCTTCCAACATTTCATACCTTTGCAATTAATGCCCTTCTATATTCATACGGTCTCCTTTCAAATTCAATTCTCTTTTGTAAATAGTGTCAAACATAGATATGCATTCCTTCTCATATGCCTACTTAATATTTCCATTCTTAAAAGAAATACACATTTTATCTTCATCTTTGGTTTATTATCCATTTTCACACTTGGAGTGCACTTAGCATTCCCTACCTTCATTTCCCATCGAGCGTGCTCATTTAGTACTCATTTAGTATTGGAATCATTTTATTATGTTGCAATATCTCCCAACAAGCTTAAGCATCCACATTATGCCATGTGTTGGAGCCACCTTTGTTTTTTTAGCCCGTCTCGAATTTCATGTCTTAATGCTCGAAATCAAAAAATGGTTTTCATATTTTCCATCTCTGGTTTCAAAATATTTGAAGTCTTATCACGCAAGCAGCGATAATTATTGTACTCTCGAGGCGAGTTCTACTTTTCGTCAATTTTCCCCCCCTTTGTTCTACCTCAGGATTTCGCATGTTGGATGCTATAGATCACGTAGTTCACAAGTCCCGAGCAACAAAACGACGAAATCGCTTTAAAATTTTACCCAGGGCAGTAACGGGAGTAAAATTTTCCTAAATCACGATTAACATCATCGGGTTTTCGCACCTCGGAGTTCACTAAATCCAAAAGTCTTATTTTCGTAACCCCAATAGCCGAAACCACGAAGTCCTTATTTTATTAACCCGTGTCAAGGTTTAAGGTAAAAACTAAGCCATGGTTAAGTTATGTCGGCAATTCGCCACTCGACGTGTTCTCTTTTAAAAAGCTACACTGTCTAAGCCCCGAGTCGCGAAGTCGCGATAAAGATATGAACATAATTAATTAAACACTTAATCTGATTTTATCCTCCCTTTTAATTAAAACGTATCATCATGATCTCGCGGTTTCGCGACTCGGCATGCAAACTTCCCGAAAGTTATACCTTCGAAGCTTCGAGTCGCGATATGGCGATATAAATAATTATGTAATTAATTAAGTGTCTAATCACAATTATGTTTTTATTAACCAAAGTCAATCATCGCAATTTCGGGTGTTAGAGGTTCAAAGGGTTAAAGCAAAAATTCCCGATACAACGAGTACCGAAAGATTAATTAACTTTGGTAAAACCGGATTAATTAGCCTAAATCAGTATCTTCCATGTTTTGATGCTTGCACAGTTTACGAAGCTTTCTTAATTCTTCCTTACACCAACTGACATTTCGAACCGCCAAAATTTATGGCATTAATTAGAAATAAGGCGAATCGACAAATAAAGATTGGGTTTTTATTGCTAAATTTATTTCAAAACATGATTTGACCGATCTGTTCTTAAAAAGTACCGAGTTTTCGAATATATAGAGCTGTTATTCGTTATAACAAATTCATTTCTATATTACGTAGAGCACACTTTCTCAGCGAGCTAACTTCTATATGTATACATATTTTTATCGCAGAAGAGCTAAAGCAGGATCTCTCGTCATGGCCCTACGAAAAGCATCTAAAGCCAGCATTGAGGTTCCAAGACAAGGTTCGGACAACGTCGCTGATACTTCACCTCGAAGTGTCGACTCTGTCCTGAACTGGTCGTTTGTTTCTGATGTTCTACAGGCCGAATTAGTGGATTATTCTGATGATTCCAGTGACAATGAAAAAGACAACATAACCACTAAATATAAGATCGCCATTCAATCGGGAATGCATAAAGTAGCGGCCAGGCCACAACTTCTCCCCTACTATGATATGGTTCGATGGGCATTAGACCATGTGGACATACCAACCAGAACCATCATCAATGAGCAGAAGGTCACCATTGGGACTTTCAAACCTGAACATCTACAAGCTATGTACAAGTTGCCCACAACGTCCAACCTTACATATGTTGTCGAATTCTTGGAAAAGTTCAAACAGAAGGAATGTGTGCAGTATGACAAGACTATGTCTATATTAATAAGAGATTGGGTTTCACACCCTGCGAAGTTCAGGGCAGACAGTAATGGTATATATTCAATATCTTCCTTGGAACCACAGTTCAAGTATGTAGCTATGATGACATGCAGATTATATGGGAGAGAGGACACCTCACATTTCTTTCTTCAATGGGTGCCTCTAATACATCAAGTCACCGAAGGTTGTTCCTTCGACTGGGCGAAAATGTTGTCTGATAGCTTGACCAGTCGAGTTACAGAGTATCGGGTGCAAAAAGAGAGTGGGAAAATTTCTTCATTTTTTATGTCCGCATACATTATGGACGCCGTGTGTTTTCTAACACCATTTCCCTTAATGAGCTGGAGTTGGAATCCAGCAAAGGACGAGCCCATCCACGTCTATCATTCGAAATTGTGGGAAAACAAAGTGACAGATTTCGTATATGAAATCTTCAACTGGGTGATGGTACCGCTGCATGTCACTATTTTCGACCACCCGCCACCCAGGATCTCAGACAGTATAGTGACGAATTTGAGTAGCATAGCTGACTGGTATGTAGAATCCGAATTCTCATATCTTAGAGTTTTCGGGGCTTCTGTTCCCTCGCATGCATTGCCATTATTCATCCCCGACAAGCTGGTTTGTCGTGAGGTTGCTAGACAAACAGTAATCGGTGGTATAAGCAAGGAGCTTAAGGGATACTCAAAAAAGGTATGGCCACCTTTTCCTGTTCATTTAAATTCATATTCTTTGTTGGATTTCGGGCATGCTAAAGTTGAGGAAGMAACCCTGGAAGACCTAAAATTGGTTCTTATTGAATTCAAGAAGCACGATCCGCAAAGGGTTGTGAGTAATCATTTGACCAGTTGCGGACTCAAGATATTTGAGCACGAAAATTCTCCCTCGGATGACATTTTCCGAGGCGCAAGATCTTATGCCGAGATTTTAGCTCGGATACAAACCTTGGCACTTGGAGAGAGGGCCAATGTTCAGAAATTCCAAGAACATTGACGCAATTGTCTTCCCGCGGTATTACGGGGTGAGAATCCGAGTACAGCGGAGGTGAAACAAAAAGATGGCGAAGGCTCCAAGGATGTGACTCCCGGTCAAGAAAAACAATAGGATGGGGAAGAGCAAAATAAGATTCGGGAAGCAGAGATAAAGACTCCCGACCCACCGAAGAAGAAGACTCTGGTTACTACCCCAGGACAATTAGCGAAGAAAATCGGAGATCCTATCTCATCCATTACCCCCTTGCAGTCAACTCAGGGAAATATTGACGCAAGGTGGATCTTAAATGAAGAATTGAGGCCTATAAGGGTGGAAGAGCTCCCTCCAAATCAGTTCTTCTTTGATAAGAATAGAAATGCAGTGGTAAAGAGAGAATTCTATCAGGAAGGGGAATCGACAACCAAGAAATACAAAGTATTGACTGATGGGAAGGAAAATAAGAATGAACAGTTCATGACGAAAATAGCTGGGACATTAGGGGCATATGCCACAGCAAACCAATTTTCAGTCAGGGTTTTGAAAAACCAGCTAAAATGAAAAAATCGCCTCATCAAAACCCTAGAAGCCAGACTAGCCACAACAATGGAGGCTGCCAAAGACCAAGAAAGTGTAGGAATAGAGCAAGAAAGGTTGGCCGATAAAATTGAGATAGAGCTGCTCAAGACTAAGCTCGAACAAGCACAACTGGTGGTTCAGAATGGTCAGATGCAAGCGGGCCAGCAAAAAGATTTGATCGAACAACTACAGGCTAGAGTGGAAATTGCCGAAAGTAAAGTGATAAATATCGGGATGTTCCAGTCCCAGGCGATGGAGATTCGGAGCAGAGTTTCTGCGGCCCAGCGAAATTTACTCGCCAAGGTAGAGGTGATTTGGGAAAACTGCTTGCTGGTTAATCAAGTTTTGGAAAATTTATCTGTTAGAGAAAGAGAAGTTGGAGTAGCACGGGTTGCCTTTCAAGAGGCTGTGATAGCTACAAACAACAGGGAATCGGGAAGTACTCCCAGGTTTACCATTTCGGAGCAGACCAGAGGAAATATTCTATTAAAAGAATGGGAACACATCATCTCGGAAGGTAAGCTGCAAGAAAAGAGGGTAACAAAATCCTTAGAAGAGGCTTTTAGTTCTATAGATGGTAATCTGCTAGGCATTGATAGCAGAGGTAATTCCGAGGCATTGATTCAAATGAATATGGAAAAAATATCACTTGATTTAAATGAAAAAGAGGAAAGAGATTCAATCGAGATCTCACAAGTGACTATGGCAGACATAGTCCAAATAAATAAATGTATGATTAAACCGAGTGTGCAATTGTGTGCTATCGACATCATAGACAGGCATATGGAAGACAGGTTGCTGCAATTAGCCCGAGATTGTTACTCTTTTGAAGCCAATTGTCAAGCAGAACCATCAAGGTTGATATCTCGGTTGGTGGAAAGGTGTGTCACTTGTACCGAGCATGCGCGAGGACAGGCTTCTGGCACCAAATAAAGACACAGAGAAAGAAATGGAAAGATTTCTCTCCTCCTTATCATAACTGAAAATTTTGCATGAGATTCCATCTTATTGTAAAACTGTATAAATATACCATAGAAAGAAAGAAAAAAAGGCTGGACCTTTTTGTGTCGATTGTAACAGAGGTTTTACATTTTGAGAGTTAATATAAAGCAAATCCGAAGATTCTCAATTCCGTCACGACTGTGTTATGAGTTTTTTTTCTTGTATCTCATATTTCGTTTCATTTCATATTCATATCTGATGAATGCTTCGCTATAATTTAGTGAAACCTCTACTATAGTGAATAAATTTTGGTTTTCTATATTATTTACTGTTTTTCCTCTGTACCATCTATCAACAGGTATAAGACCAGTCAACTCTTTCATAATTCTATATATATTTTATGCTTCATCGGGTTTTTTCTTCACATTTTTCTTCTTTTGTTTATACGTGAGATTCTCCCTTGATAGGAGCCTTACTAGATAGACAACTAAATGTTTTCTCCCACCTCATACATTTTATTAAAATATAACCCAGTTACGGGAAAGAGCCTTTGATTTGCACCCCTTTTTCATTCCTGAAACCATAAACTCTCTTTTATACGACTGAATTGAGACAACACTTAAATTCCCCCTGAAGTTTTCGTATTTTACTGTTCCTCCATGACTGTCCCTGTACCAACACAGCCCAATATCGAACCCGGATTATCAAATCAAACGAAAATTTCCTTAAACCTTTTCGATACCATTCTTAAAACAACCACTACCCAGGTTGAACTCGAACGTTCATGGGCAGCGATTGAACAAGATATAAACATCCAGGAACAGTTGGAAGCTAGACAACACCAACACAAAAATCATCCCTAGTTTCCCTTGCCGAAGGTTGACATTTCTCTCTTCTCTACCCTTTACCCACTTTCGGATGCCTAGACACTGTACTTCTAAGCCTTAAGTACAGACTTTGGAACAACATCTTTTTGGCGCCATTGCCGGGGACCGATGTTACAAAATTTTTTCCCTGGGAAAATGACATTTTTTTTTTGTTGAAAGTGTTACCCTTTGATAGTGAACAAAGAGTACACACCTTTTTAAGGCTTTCCAATATTTCACTTGGAAACTCCACAAATAATAAACCGGCATCCGGTCGAAGGAATACCAGACAAAACCCAGATGGTAAGAAGATTACACCCGCTACCGATCCCGAGAAGATTCTAAAGGTGAGAGGCTCTCTTAAGCCAACCGCTGCAGTCTATAAGCTTAAACACGCACAACTGAAGACTAAGAGTTATTCTGAACCTTCAACTTCACGCAGTCCTCTCTTTGATACTAAAGATCTAACGTCAAACTGCTCTGAAGTTAGGAGTGAGATTCATCCGACAATCCCCTTAGTACACAAAGGAAATGGCCCTTTTGAAAGTTCGTCTGCAGTTGACATGCCATCTTTCCTTTAGTTAAATTTCCCGACCTCACCTAATTCTCAAGAGTGTGTTACACATTCGGTTTCCACACCCGTCGGTTCTCCTGATTTTGTCTCTTGCAAATCTGAGGAACCAAGTCCTCGCGTTCCTTATCATTCATCATCGGATTTTCCTCTTCATGAAGAAAATAAAGATTCACTTTTAACTTTCCGAAACCCCCTTTACGACTTTCCACTAATAACGATGGCAGCCGTCGGAGGAGGAGGTGGAGGGGTTATCAGAGGAGGAGGGGGAGGAACTCCTGTAGGAGGAGCTAGAGGCCAAGGGCTTTCCCCCCCTCCTAGAGTGTTTGCAAAAGTTGCAGAAAGATACGCTCCCTTGGTATTGCCCGTTCCTTTGCACGACCTTCTCGAAAATTATATAAAAAAATTTCCAAAATTCACTGGGGAAGGAGATCCGACCGCAACCGAACACATTAATTTCTTTGATCAATTTTCAGACATCCTAGGTATCGAACATGAGGACGTGTATTCGAGGCTTCTTTTCCAAACCTTCGAAGGCCAGGTCCGAACTTGGTTTCGGGGTCTACCTGCAGCATCTATCTTGTCTTATGATGCCTTGGAAGATGCTTTCCTTAGACAATGGGGCGAAAGAAAGGACCACCTATATTATTTAACCGAATTTGGGTCTTTAAGAAAAAAGAATTCAGAAACAGTTATGGAGTTTATTTAAAGATTCAACAAGTTGTATAACAAAATCCTAGCCGAGGTTAAACCGTCCCAACCCGCGGACAAAGTAACTTTCGCAGGGGCCTTCGAACCAGATTTTGCACTCCTTTTGCGAGAAAGAAAGGGAGCCACTCTAAACCGAATGCAGGATGACGTTGTAGAAATTGAGTCGAATATGATGGATTTTGGTAAGCTTAAAGCTAAAGTAGAAACAGGAAACCGAGAAACTAAACGCTTTAGAGAACAAGCAGGTCTGTCAAGGTCTAATAGATCCATAGATGACAAAGTAAACGATATGGCCAGGGTGATTAAAGAACTATCTAATAAAATATCCAGAATGGAGCTAGAATAGGCCAAAGCTAATTCTTTCACCAGAAAGGATTTCAAGAGGAACCCCAACCCCCCAAACCAGTAAAGACAGATAAAAAACGAAGATCAAAAAATACAAGCTCCCCTAAAGAGTGAAAATTTTATAGGAGCGAACGATCTCCAAGATTTCCGAGATTCGGATAATGATGTCACGAACTTCGGTGATGACTGCACACAACCGTATCTGACTAGAGAAGATTATGAAAAATCTCTAAACACTCAACAACCGTCGGTTAAGGGTGAAGAAAGTGATCATACTGACCTTTGTGGCTCTCAACAAGAAACTGAAATGATAATGGCCGAGATCCAACCTAAGTACAACTCTAGATCTAAGAGTAAGCCCATCCTTCCAAGAGGTCAAACTTATGAGCCTACTTCGGAAGAGACCCTATTACCTAACAACAAAGCGAAAGTAGTAAGCACACAAGAGTCTGAAGTGGGAAAAGTTGAGACCCAAGCACAAGGAACCGAAACAGCTAATAAAATTACGCCTTCAACCAAGACCAGGAGTAATAAAGCGGTCCAGACAAATAAGTCGGAAAGGAAGGATTCGGAAGTCCCAACTAAAGAAACAGACAAGGTGAGCAGAGTTTTCAGTTTTGAAAACGAGATAAATAAAATTAAGATACCAATCCCTCTGGTAGAACTAGCAAAAAACCCCGTTTATCGGAAGCAGATTACCAAAGTGATGGGTGTCTCAGAGCTAGAAAGCCAGTCTGACGTTTTAAACCTGGAAGATGACAAACCTAACATTACTTTTGGTCCACATTTTGAAGGGGCCAAAGACACTATTGGTCCCTTTTATATCACTTTAAATGTATACAATCAATTGCTACATAATTGCATGTTAGACTCCAGAGCCTCCCATAACGTCATGCCTAAAATTATTATGGACAAATTGGGTCTCCATATCACCAGACCTTATGGAGATCTTTACTCTTTTGACTCGAGAAGGGTTAAGTGTATGGGAATGATAAAGGATTTAGTAGTTACCCTGGCACAGGTTCCAGTTAAGAGTATCTTGATGGATGTGGTTATTGTTGATATTCCCCCTAAGTATGGCTTACTGTTGTCTAGGTCATGGGTAGCCAAGTTGGGGGGTTCTCTTCAACTGGATATGACGTTCGCCACAATTCCTGTGTTTGGTGGGTAATTTACTCAGTTGTACAGAGAAACGAGGTTAGCATATACAGTAAGCGACCCTCAAAACCCGAACAATTTCCCTATTTACATCGCGGATCAAGATTTAGGAAATTGTATCTTATCTTTTGATGATGATTTAGATGGTTGTCCAGAGGAAAACAATATAGAGTAGGAAGAGTCAGGTTACATGACAGAGGATCTGTGTAGCAACGGTGTCTGGAAAATGTTTTTTGACGGTGCCTCAACTTGTGAAGGGGTTGGTGCAGGAGTGCTTTTAGTGGCTCCTGAAGGAAAGTTCGTTGTTCCTTTTTCTTACAGACTGCAATGGGACATAGATTATACTAGAAATGTATGTGAATACGAAGCGTTGGTCTTAGGATTAGAGGTTGCCAAGAAGCTAAAAATAAATAACTTAAAGGCATACGGAGATGCAGAGTTAATAGTCAAACAAATAAATCGACAGTACCAAGCCAAGAATCCTAGATTAAGATCATACAGGAATTGTGCCTGGGATATGATGGAAAACTTTTTCTCATCCGTAAATGTCCACTTCATCCCACGTGTAGAGAAATTACATGTTGATGCATTAGCTAAAGAAACTTCAACCTTAACTCCTCCCATGACTTTCAAATTTAAGTATCACATAGAGATCAGACACATACCATCTGTACCGGACAACATCCAGCACTGGCAGGTTTTTGAGGATGATGAGCAAATTAAGAAGCTTCTTGAAGAAATAGGTGATTTTTTCGAAACCCACGCAGATCAAGAAAACTAGAATCACAATATATGGATCATGCAAGAAGGGGAAGACCCTCAAATCTTTCAAGAAAAAATCGCAAATCATCGCATGCTGGTCCTTAAAAACAACCAGATTTCGAAGGGATTGATCCCTCTGGAAAGACTTTTTGATCAAAACGACATACCTGTGAAATCCGCCTTACAACCCCAACCAGAAGAAGTGGAGGACTATGATATAGGAACCAAAGAAGAATCCAGGATGGTAAAATTATCCAAATTCCTCCCTCCCGAAATAAAAAGTAAGTATAAAGACCTACTCAGGCAGTATAAGGATGTTTTCGCCTGGTCTTATGATGAGTTAAGGACATACGACACTTACGTAATTGATCACAAGATACCTCTAAAGCCTGGGGTCAAACCATTTAGGCAAAAGCTTAGACAGATCAACCCCATTTTGTTACCTGTGATCGAAAAAGAAGTTAAGAAACTTTTATACGCGAAAATAATAGTACCTCTGAGATATTCAGACTGGGTAGCAAACCTGGTCCTGGTCAGGAAAAAGAATGGGGAAATCAGACTGTGTGTGGATTTCAGAAATCTAAATAAGTCATCTCTTAAGGACAACTATCCGCTGCCCAAAATGGACCATGTGATAGAAAAGGAAGTTGGAGCCAACCGAATGTCTATGATTGACGGGTTCTCTGGTTATAATCAAATCGCCATGAATGAACAAGATAGAGAAAAAACCACTTTCACTACACCATGGGATACATTCATGTATGATAAAATGCCTTTTGGTTTGATGAATGTAGGGGCCACGTTCCAGCGCGCTATGGGCATCGCTTTCATCGGTGAAAGGGATAATTTCGTAGTTATTTATCTTGACAATTTGACGGTTTTCTCTAAAACTGACGAAGAACACTTGATACATCTTAAACAGACATTCGAAAAATGCTGCAGGTTTGGTCTATCTTTAAATCCAAAGAAATCACATTTTTCCATGTGGGAAGGTAAGATTTTGGGTCATATCGTATCTAGGGATGGAATCAGGATTGATCCTAAGAGGATTGAAGCGATAGATACTATAAATATTCCCAGAAATGTAAAAGAAATTCAATCTTTCTTAGGAAGAATATTTTTTTTACGAAGATTTATCCTGAATTTCGCTGAGATTGTAAAACTGATCACATGTATGTTGAAAAAGGACAGCGAAGTAAAATGGACAACTGAGGCCAAAGCGTCATTCGCACACATTAAGAAAGTCATAAGTGAGGCACCTGTGTTAGCGAGTCCCGACTATCTAAAGGATTTTCTTATTTTCTCATTTGCCTCCAAACACACGATTGTCGTAGTGCTCCTACAAAAGAACGAAGAAGGTTTCAAACAACCGATCACTTTTTTCAGCAAGGTCCTTAGAGACGCAGAACTGAAGTATGATATAATAGAAAAACAAGTGTACGCCATGGTAAAAGCATTAAAGGCATTCAGAACATATGTACTACACTCCAAGATAATTGCATACATACCTACCAGTTCTGCGAAAGATATTTTGGTACAACCAGGCAGCGATGAAAAAAGAGGGCGATGGCTTACCAAAATCCAAGAATTTGATCTGGAAGTCAAACCGACCAAATTGATAAAAGGAAAAGGCCTTGCCAAACTCTTAGCTGAGTCAAATTTTAGAGCCCTAGGTATCAATTGCCTGCAGGAAGGCGATGAAGACCTGAAACTAAACGAGTTGAATGAGCAAACAGGCCTGAACAAGATCGAAGAGAAGTTCATATCTTCAGGCTGGTACAGAGACATAGTATCATACCTGCTAACTCTAAAATGCCTAAATGAGCTATCACCATCAAAATCCAGGACTTTAAAACTTCATGCGATTAAATAGTGTATCGCCGAAAGTCAACTATATTAGAAAGATCCACTCATTTTCTTGTTAGTCTGTTTAGTCGAATCGAAAACTTAGTGGGTTATAGACGAATTTCATGAGGGAGTCTGTGGGGGGCATCACGCTTGGAGAGCTACAACTTACAAAATTCTGAGGGCTGGTTACTACTGGACAAAACTTTTCTCGGACGTTAATGCCAAAGTTTGAGCCTGCAACCCCTGTCAACTATTTGCAGGTTAACAGAAGCTCTGGACACTGCCTTTAGTTCCAGTCAAAGCTGAAGCCCCATTTCAGCAATGGGGTCTAGACTTCATAGGCGAGATTAATCCCCATTCCAGTGCTCAACACAAGTGGATCTTAACCGCAACAGATTACTTTACTAAATGGGTGGAAGCCATTCCAACCAAAAAGGCAACAAACTCGGTGGTAATCAATTTTTTAGAAGACAACATTTTGTCTAGATTTGGTTGCCCCCGAAATATAGTTACAGACAATGCCCAAGCCTTTAAATCTATGGCTATGATCAGTTTCTGTCAAAAGAATAACATCGTTCTTGGCCATTCCACAACGTATTACCCCTGAGGAAATGGATTGGCCGAGTCATCTAACAAGAGCCTGATAAATATAATCAATAAAGTATTGGATGAAAACAAAAGGTCTTGGCATGTGCACTTAAAATACACATTGTGGGCGAATTGCATAAGCACAAAAAGGTCTATCGGCATTTCACCTTTTCAGATGGTATATGGGACAGATGGTGTGTTGCCTATAAACCTAGTGCTTCCAGTGATGAAGTTATGGCAAGATCAAAATGAAGAACCCAATCATGTCACTAGGAGGATAAATCAGTTGATTGAGGTTCAACAGCATAGGGTCGAAGTAGATGAAAAGTTGTAGAAGTATGAATATGACATGAAGGCATTATTCGACCGCAGAGCAAAGGATAGAGATTTCCTCCCAGGTGATTTAGTATTAAGGTGGGATGCAAGAAGGGAAGAAGCAACAAAACATGGTAAATTTGATCACCTCTGGTATGGGCCATTCAAAGTCTCGGCTCTGGAAGGAAAAAATTCTTTCCTAATGGAAAATATAGACGGTGAAATCCTCAACGCCCCTGTCAATGGGCGTTATCTGAAGCATTATATGACGTAACAGCCGCCCAAAAAAAATAAAAAGGAAAAGAAATTTTGTATATTTATATATATATATTTTTCATTTACGCATTGCTTTTGATTTTTTTTTTCTTTCATGAACTTTCGACACCTTTCAGATAGCCCTGATAACCTTCGTATTTTCCTCTTACAGGATTCCAGCTGCACACAAAACAAGCAGGAGAAGTAAACTGAAAGTTGGTGTCAGAAATAAATCGGATTAAACAGGTGATACCCAAGATTTTTGATATTGTGCAAAGAAATTGAAACGAAAAGGTAAATATGATATTTCCTAAAAGACATGTTCTAAAGGACTATTAAAGAAAACCGAGGTAACCTCATTCAAACAACAACATCATCTGAACTGATAAATAACAGAGTTGTTTCTTAAACTGATAAATAACTGACGAATTAAACGATTCACTCAAATTAAAAGAAGTCAGTCAAAGTAAAGTACCCCCGAAAAGATCTACAAGAGTCAGTTTTGAATTTTTGACCTTTGTATTTTCAGTCCGTAAGTCACTACCTGTCACCCTTTTTTATCTTTGGGTTTACCTTTTAAAAAGTCAGCATCTTTCTGTTTCACATAAGAAGGGATAAGAGTTTTCATTTCAAACCTCGTGAGCTTCAAAGCAGACTGTGGAAAGAAAGTGGGTCTTCACAACTCCTCGATCCCCTGCTAAATGAAGGGATGCTTAAAGTGATCCTAACTTTCCTAGGTTTTTCAACAATATCGGAGGATTGAGGCTTGCTCAAATAGAATGCCCTAAGAAAGTTTTTTCCCTTTTTTCCCTGAGAACAAAGGTGTTGTGAAGGTTAAGGGAAGGTTTGTACCGAGTAATCAAAGTAAGTTGACAGACCTATAATGCAAAATATTACACAGATATCAGCCCTGATACAAACTGATTGCTCCCATCTTCGTGCTCTAAAAAGCAAATTATAAGACAGGTGGTGAAAGGAAATTCAGAAATGATTTCCCCCATCTAGTCCAAGAGACAATGAAAGGAAATTTAGAAATGATTTCCCTTGTCTCAGCATTTAAATGCACAAATATATTCCGAAGTGGTGAAAGGAAATTCAGTAAAAGGGGCTAGATAACTTCACCGGGGTATTGAACAGGCTCACTGGCAATGAAGCAATATCTGAGATATATGTAAGGTTGTTGTACATGAATATCACTCTACTCTGGTAACCAATTCTTTTTAAAAAACCTGATCTACATCCCAAGTTCCAACGGGGCTTCCTGATTAAAAACATATAATCTTCTTCTTTTGATGCAAGATGATAGCCACAAGATCTGTTGGGTCTCCTAGAACTATTTTGATTGTCTTAAGGCAGACCTGAAATTAGTAAGAGGAAAGGGAAAGTCGTGAAAGGGACTACGGCTGAGTTTAAAAAGAGTATCTGAGTTTGAAAATCTTTTCAAGGTAAAAAACGAAGTCTCTTTTCCCTTCGATACCCTATTCTCAGGAACCTTTTCGCCTGATTGAAGCTATTGACTCCATTTACCCAATATCGGCACGTGGTCTACTGTTCTTCCAGACTTACAAGAAAACAGGATCCCTAGTTGGAGCCTATGTTGGAGCCGCCTTTGTTTTTCTAGCCCATCTCGAATTTCATGTCTTAATGCTCGAAATCGAAAGATGGTTTTCATATTTTCCATCTCTGGTTTCAAAATATCTGAAGTCTTATCACGCAAGCAAAAATAATTATTGTACTCTTGAGGCGAGTTCTACTTTTCATCAAATTTTTTCCCCCTTTGTTCTACCTCGGGATTTCGCATGTTGGATGTTATAAATCACGTAGTTCACAAGTCCCGAGAAATGAAATGACGAAATCGCTTTAAAATTTTACCCAGGGCAGTAACGGGAGTAAAGTTTTCCTAAATCATGATTAACATCATCAGGTTTTCACGCCTCGGAGTTCACTAAATCCAAAAGTCTTATTTTCGTAACCTCGATAGCCGAAACCACGAAGTCCTTATTTTATTAACTCGTGTCAAGGTTAAAGGTAAAATCTAAGCCATGGTTAAGTTATGTCGACAATTCACCACTCGACATGTTCTCTTTTAAAAAACTACACTGTCTAAGCCCCGAGTCGTGAAGTCGTGATAAAGATATGAACATAATTAATTAAACACTTAATCTGATTTTATCCTCCCTTTTAATTAAAGTGTATCATCGCGATCTCGCGGTTTCGCGACTCGGCATGCAAACTTCCCGGATATGGAGATATAAATAATTACGTAATTAATTAAGCGCCTAATCACAATTACATTTTTATTAACCAAAGTCAATCATCGCAATTTCGGGTGTTAGAGGTTCAAAGGGTTAAAGAAAAAATTCTCGATACAATGAGTACCGAAAGATTAATTAACTTTGGTAAAACTGGATTAATTACCCTAAATCAGTATCTTCCATGTTTTGATGCTTGCACAGTTTACGAAGTAGTCTTAATTCTTCCTTATGCCAATTGACATTTCGAACTGCCAAAATTTATGGCATTAATTAGAAATAAGGCGAATCGACAAATACAGATTGGGTTTTTATTGCTAAATTTATTTCTAAACATGATTTGATCGATCTGTTCTTAAAAAGTACCAAGTTTTCAAATATAGAGAGTTGTTATTCGTTATAACAAATTCATTTCTATATTACGCGGAGCACACTTTCTCAGCGAGCTAACTTCTGTATGTATACATATTTTTATCGCAGAAGAGCTAAAGAAGGATCTCCCGTCTTGGCCCCGTGAAAAGCATCTAAAGCGAACGTTGAGGTTTCAGGACAAGGTTCGGACAACGTCATTGATACTTCACCTCGAAGTTTCGACTCTGTCCTGAATTGGTCGTTCGTTTCTGATGTTCTGCAAGCCGAATTAGTGGATTATTCTGATAATTCCAGCGACAATGAAAAAGATGACATAACCACTAAATATAAGATCGTCATTCAATCGGGAATGCATAAAGTAGCGGCCAGGCCACGACTGCTCTCCTACTATGATATGGTCCGATGGGCATTGGACCATGTGGACATACCAACCAGAACCATCATCAATGAGCAGAAGGTCACCATCGGGACTTTCAGACCTGAACATCTGCAAGCTATGTACAAGTTGCCCACAACGTCCGACCTTACATATGATGTTGAATTCTTGGAAAAGTTCAAACAGAAGGAATGTGTGCAGTATGAAAAGACTATGTCTAGCTTAATAAGAGATTGGATTTCACACCCTACGAAGTTCAGGGCAGACAGTAATGGTATATATTCAACAGCTTCCTTGGAACCACAGTTCAAGTATGTAGCTATGATGACATGCAGATTATACGGGAGAGAGGACACCTCACATTTCTTTCTTCAATGGGTGCCTCTAATACATCAAGTCACTGAAGGTTGTTCCTTCGACTGGGCGAAAATGTTTTCTGATAGCTTGACCAGTCGGGTTACAAAGTATCGGGCGCAGAAAGAGAGCGAGAAAATTTCTTCATTTTTTATGTCCGCATACATTATGGACGCCGTGTGTTTTCTAACACCATTTCCCTTAATGAGTTGGAGTTGGACTCCAGCAGAGGACGAACCCATCCACGTCTATCATTCGAAATTGTGGGAAAATAAAGCGACATATTTCGTATATGAAATCTTCAACTGGGTGATGGTACCGCTGCATGTCACTATTTTCGGCCACCCGCCACCCAGGATCTCGGACAGTATAGTGACGAATTTGAGAAGCATTGTTGACTGGTATTTAGAAGCCAAATTCTCATATCTCAGAGTTTTCGGGGCTTCTGTTCCTTCGCATGCATTGCCATTATTCATCCCCGACAAGCTGGCTTGTTGTGAGGTTGCTAGAGAAACAGTAATCGGTGGTATAAGCAAGGAGCTTAAGGGATACTCAAAAAAGGTATGGCCACCTTTGCCTATTCATTTAAATTCATATTCTTTGTTAGATTTCGGGCATGCTAAAGTTGAGGCGGCAGCCCTGAAAGACCTAAAATTGGTCCTTATTGAATTCAAGAAGCACGATCCGCAAAGGGTCGTGAGTAATCATTTGGCCAATTGCGGACTCAAGAGATTTGAGCACGAAAATTCACCCTCAGATGACATTTTCCGAGGCGCAAGATCTTATGCCGAGATTTTAGCTCGGATACAAACCTTGGCACCTGAAGAGAGGGCCGATGTTCTGAAATTCCAAGAACATCGACGCAGTTGTCTCCCCGCAGTATTACGGGGTGAGAATCTGAGTACAATGGAGGTGAAACAAAAAGATGGCGAAGGCTCCAAGGATGCGACTCCCAGTCAAGAAAAACACCAGGACGAGGAAGAGAAAACTAAGAGTCCAAAAGCAGAGATAAAGACTCCTGACCCGCCGAAGAAGTAGACTCTGGTTACTACCCCGGGACAATCAGCGAAACAAATCGGAGATCCTATCTCATACGTTACCCCCTTGCAGTCAACTTAGGGAAATATTGGCGTAGGGTGGATCTTAAATGAAGAATTGAGGCCTATAAGGGTGGAAGAGCTCCCTCCAAATGAGTTCTTCTTTGATAATAAGAGAAAGGCAGTGGTAAAGAGAGAATTCTATCAGGAAGGGGAATCGACATCCAAGAAATACATAGTATTGACTGATGGGAAGGACAAGAAGAATGAACAGTTCGCGACAGAAATAGCTGGGACATTAGGGGCATATGCCACAGCGAACCAATTTTCAGTTGGGGTTTTGAAAAACCAGCTGAAACAAAAAAATCGCCTCATCAAAACCCTAGAAGCCAGATTAGCCACAGCAGCGGAGGCTGCCAAAGACCAGGCGAGTGTAGGAATAGAGAAAGAAAGGTTGGACGATAAAAGTGAGATAGAGCTGCTCAAGACTAAGCTCGAACAAGCATAGCTGGTGGTTAGGAATGGTCAGATGCAAGCATGCCAGCAAAAAGATTTGATCAAATAGCTACAGGCTAGAGTGGAAATCGATGAAAGTAAAGTGATAAATATCGGGATGTTCCAGTCCCAGGCGATGGATATTCGGAGCAGAGTTTCTGCGGCCCAGCGAAATTTACTCGCCAAGGTAGAGATGATTCAGGACAACTGCTTGTTGGTTCATCAAGTTTTGGAAAATTTATCTATTAGAGAAAGAGAAGATGGAGCATCACGGGTCGCCTTTCAAGAGACTTTGATAGCTACAAACAATAGGGAATCGGGAAGTACTCCCAGGTTTACCATTTCGGAGCAGACCAGAGGAAATATTCTATTAAAAGAATGGGAACACAACATCTCTGAAGGTAAGTTGCAAGCCAAGAGGGAAACGAAATCCTTAAAAGAGGATTTTAGTTATATAGATGGTAATCTGCTAGGCATTGATAGCGGAGGTAATGCAGAGGCATTGATTCAAATGAATATGGCAAAAATATCACTTGATTTAAATGAAAAAGAGGAAAGAGATTCAGCCGAGATCTCACAAGTGACTATGACATACATAGTCCAAATAGATAAACGTATGATTAAACCGAGTGTGCAATTGTGCGCTATCGACATCATAGACAGAAAGATGGAGGACAAGTTGTCGCAATTAGCCCGAGATTGTTACTCTTTTGAAGCCAATTGTCAAGCAGAACCGTCAAGGCTGATATTTCGGTTGGTGGAAAGGTGTGTCACTTGTACCGAGCATGTGTGAGGACAAGCTTCTGGAACCAAATAAAGACACAGAGAAAGAAATGGAACGTTTTCTCTCCTCATTATCATAACTAAAAATTTTGCAACGATTGAGATTCCATCTTATTGTAAAACTGTATAAATATACCATAGAAAGAAAGAAAAAGGATGGACCTTTTTGTGTTGATTGTAACAGAGGTTTTACATTTTGAGAGTTAATATAAATCAAATCCGAAGATTCTCAATTCCGTCACGACTGTGTTATGAGTTTGTTTTCTTGTATCTCATATTTCGTTTCATTTCATATTCGTATCTGATGAATGCTTCGCTATAATTTAGTGCAACCTCTACTATAGTGAATAAATTTTGGTTTTCTATATTGTTTACTGTTTTTCCTCTGTACCAGCTATCAGCAGGTATAAGACCAGTCAACACTTTCAGAATTCTATATATATTTTATGCTTCATCAGGTTTTTTCTTCACATTTTTCTTCTTCTGTTTATACATGAGATTCTCCCTTGATAGGAGCCTTACTAGATAGACAGCTAAATGTTTTCTCCCACCTCATACATTTTATTAAAATATAACCCAGTTACGGGAAAGAGCCTTTGATTTGCACCCCTTTTTCATTCCTGAAACCGCAAACTCTCTTTTATACGACCGAATTGAGACAACACTTAAATTCCCCCTGAAGTTTTCTTATTTTATTGTTCCTCCATGACTGTCCCTATACCAACACAGCCCAATATCGAACCCGGTTTATCAAATCAAATGCACATTGCCTTAAACCTTTTCGATACCATTCTTAAAACATCCACTACCCGGGTTGAACTCGAACGGTCATGGGCAACGATTGAACAGGATATAAACATCCAGGAATAGTTGGAAGCTAGACAACGCCAACACAGAAATCATCCCTAGTTTCCCTTGCCGAAGGTTGACGTTTCTTTCTTCTCTACCCTTTACCCACTTTCGGATGCCTAGACACTGTACTTCTAAGCCTTAAGTACAGACTCTGGAACAACAACATGCTTTGGCCTTATTTATAGATGTTTATGGAATTGTTCAATTGTTTAGTTATCTTCACTTCATTGGATGATTCTCTATGAAATCTGATTTTATCTTCGAAGACCAATCCACACATAATGGAGTTCTTTATTCTTCCATTGGAACCTTTAAAGTGAGTGAAAGCTCTTTATTTATTTCATTGTATTATTTACACATAAGTTGTTGGTTCATACCTCATGAGTTCCATGTTCTCTTTTTTCTTGGCAAATTTTCTCTACCATACCAACCTCTCTCACTTTCTTCTTTGCAAACATGCTTTTCAACCATTATTACTTTGTTTCATTTTTCTATATTCAAGGGTTAAGAAACTTGTCTTATCTTAGTATGGATATTGATGTCATTCTTTATTTGTTGGCTTGCTCTATGATTGTTATTCATGTCATTGTTAATTGGTTTTGCACAATAACCAATTGAAATAATCATGACTCTCACAACTCTTCTCTACATGTTGGTATCTTCCATACCATTTCTCAATATTCTCTTCTGGCATGGAATATTCAAATCCAATAACCAATATCTCTTGTGGCTCTTCATACCTGCCACCATATCTTGCTTGATATAGTATCCAACCACAATGGATAGGTACTTCTCTAACACTTCTTCTATAATATGAATTTCACTTATTATTTATAATAAATATTCTATATGCATTCTTATTCAAGACACCAGCTTCTTGGTTCCTTATTCTTCATGATTGAACCTAGAGTCGTATCTACAACATACCCTAACAATCATCATTCATGGAATTTGAGCACCTTGTTAACAAACCTTACTTAACACTATAGTTTTGAGTGTTCCTACTCATAAACAACACTAACTTGTTGTTAAGAACTCAACCTATTTTCATTGTCATGCTATTGCACCTCCAAATATGCCTCCACACCACTCCAGATTAGCCTTCATTTCTCAATATTCACAACTAGAATGCACCTTTATTACCTTAAACTTTATTTCCAAAATTAAAATTGCTTTGGAAGTTTTCCACATTTGATAGTTTCATTTTTCATTCAAGCTCAAAAGTCATGTTCCTCCAAGTTTCAGAAACAACCAGATGTATCCCTTTAATACTTAAACCTTCTATTATGTTCTCTTATGTATTTCCTTTCTAATGGATATAACCATGCTCAATTATGAGCTTTCAGATGAAAGTTATGGCTCTCTGAATTTGTCATTTCTACCCAATTTGTGCACTTTTCTCATTGGTGCAATCAAGGTTAGAGACCAACTTTTGCCATCTATAGAAGAAAATATGGGGAGAACTAAGAAAAAATCGTGTCAGGTGCATATTGTAATTATGATTTTGAGCACTCAACAACTTCTAAATTAGTGAATTTATGCTCCAATCAATTTCTACATTAATCTTGAATTGTCGACTTTGTCCTTTTTGCACCTTCTCTAGACATAATGTTTTTCCAAAACTACTATCTTTTAAATGGAGAAAAATGGAAAAAGCTTCAGTAATAAAAATTCATAGAGATTTTTGAGTAGATCAAATGTAAACTATTTTTTTTTCCATATTGCTGATATTGGGTCCCTTTTCTTCCATGGAAGATTTCAAAATCCACCAAAATGTCTCCCATAATAGTGGATTTTGGCTTGTTTCTAAATCTCCACTCCAAACCCTTTCTAATTTGTCAAAATTCTCCACTATATTTCTTCATTCTTTCCCATTTTCCTTACTATCCAAATTTCATCAGTAGTAGGGCTACTGACGATGAGCACCACCAAGTTCTTTGAAAACCATTGATTGCCACTTTCTATAATTTTGGAGTCGAATCAGTCAATGAACCTCATTGGTACTTTTATAGTCCTCGTCATCATGGACCTACACTTGAAATTTCACCTGATTCTCGACTTCCCTGCTCCTACTATGACCAAAACAAAATTTTGTCTCAAGACTTATTTTTTAATATGTTTTTGGTGTCACATCCTTTCTAACATGGAATGACACATTCTTTTTATTGTGGCATTGGTGTCCACATGTCATCCTTTAACATTTACATGTCATCTCCCTCACCTCCATGTCATTTGACCCTATCATTATGGCCCTTTTTTACCTTTTTTCCACATTACTTTATTAACTTTACTATTATGTTTAATTAATTGTGGGCCACCTGTACCCATATGTTCTTATCCACCACTTAGAATGATCTTATCCATGGATGTGACAACAAGTCCACTTATATCCTTGATTCCTCCACCTAGCATGCTACTATTGGATGATTTTATCAGGGGGTCTCATCTTTTACCATTCATCTATTGGCACACATGTTCCCACACCCACTATCTATATCGATGGTCTATATATATTATAGGGCATGAACATGTTGGTATTTAAAATGCCCCTTTGCCTTCACAGTATTTTTACCGTCTAGGGGACACAAATCACCCCGAAGAAAATTGCAGAGCCCAAAATCATGTTTCAAAAATTGCCTCACATGACTTTACAAACCTTTTACCATTCTTTGTCATGCAACTTGCCTCCACCACCTTGGACTGATCCGAAAAGATCTTTTAAAGACTATGGTTAAGTTTTAAAGCATGAGTTCATTAACCATTTAGGAATGGAAGAAAGAGGAAGAATTAATGATATAACATGGAAACCATAATAATAAATAAATATATGAAAGTAATCACAAGGAATCAGAAAACCATAACAACAAAGTTGTTAACGTAGTTTAGCAAGATCGCCTACATCTCTGGGCCTTTGTCTCAGTGGGTGAGGCTTTCTTATTTCTCTTAAATGATTCAAAAGTGCATCAGAAAAGTGTCAAATGTATTACAAAATGGTTTTTATGTGTTCTACTCGACCTCAAGAATCCAACACAACTGACGGCACTGACAAAGGTTGAGTGTAGCTCCCATAATTGGCCTGCAAAGTTCCTCTCCTCAACGGCTTCCCTGCATAAAAATGTCGTTGGCTTCACAATTCTACAACATTTCTCATGTTCTGAACTTTTTTGGACTATCAAAAACCTATGGTTTATATATATTCTGTTTTTGGGGTCTAAATTCAACTTCCCCCCAACTTTCTAGCCTCAGATTGGGCTCAGATCCCCTTCAGAGGGCCAAAAATCCTCAAAAATCAATAAAAAACACCTAAAAATCCACTAAACTAAGTTCAAAACCTAAATTTTGGAAAAAACTATGCTTAAGCCCCCAGTTAGGGCACATGCCCACCTTCTCTGGTCATATTAGTTCCATGTGGCCTAGTGCTAAGGGGCGCACCTCCCTTAGCTGGAAAAGGTGCTTAAATTTAAATTTCTGAAAAGTGGGTTTTTTTCTAAAGTACTAATTTGCCCTTTGTGGTTAGCTCATTGTGATTAAGTCATTTGAAGATGCAGGTCAAGGTGTTGAATCCCATGGAGTCCAACATTATAAATTTGACCTTTTTAAGGCCTTGAACAAAGGCCTTGACCATGGTGACATGTGGCACCCTTGGATTGGACCATGTGTCAACCCATGCTTGGCTAATCTTTTGCCACATGGACTATCAAAACTTTGACACTTGTCATCATGAAACCTTGCCACTTGTCATGACCTATTGATACCACATGTCATCACCTAATGGTTGTCGCTTGTCGAATTTATAAGCTTCCATGTGTCACATGATGATGATGCCACGTGTCCCTTGACCAGTTGACTTTTTACATGTTTGACCCAAACTTCATATTGCAATAAATTTTGCATACGGACTCTGTTTTTAAATCCATTTGCGCCACCAAAAATCTTGCAAAGAGAACTTAGTGATCATGTCATTTTCTTGAGAATTTGAGAAATTTGATTTTTGAGCCTTTCAAGATCCATTTGGATCATGGACCCTATCTCATGGCCACCACCTATGGACATGGAATCCACCTAGTAGCACCTTGACACCTCCACATCACCCTACCACTCCACATCATGTGTATTGTATCTACATTAGAGGCATGGGTCCACATGATTTTCAGGAATTTTTCTCTATTAAATCTCTCACACACACACATATACATATTCCAACAACTCACAGCCACAATGAATTTTAGACTTTCCCTTTGCAACTCATCCACTATATATTTTCCTTCATTCTTCTGATCGAATTCAACCCCATGGCTTGTCAATTCAATGTCATTGCAAGGAATTTTAATCCACAATTTTCATGATTTTTCTTAATTTTCTACATAGAGATGAACTCTATAAACATGAATTGCACCAAGTGTACCTTTGTATACTATAATAGGAATCCAATTTTAATAAATTGAACCATCATTCCAAGAATTGTTGGTTTTAGAATGCTTCTCGAATTATTCTTCTTGGAGAATTTTATCAAACACTTAATATGCAAACTATAACTTCTTTATATGTAAATTGGTTCCTGGCCCATACAGCTTCAATGTTGTAACTAGTAGCTCTAATGCCATTATGTGACATACCCAATAACCTATGTCCTCTATTGAGGCTATGGGGTACTTCTTAAAAACCACAAATTTCCTCATCTTGCTCTCATACCATATTATATTGATGTACCCAACATCCACATTACACCCAAATCACATTTATTTTAGCTATGATACCAAATTTCCTCACTATCCTACTATTGACTAATCAATGCATGTAGATCTGATAATGTGGGATCATACAAACACAATTAAATCATTCATAGATACAAATGTGGACTTACATATGCAAACAAAATTGGATAACGATAAACCAATTCTTATCGTAAACAACATTAAATCAACATAATCATAATTAAATCATAACACTTGTCTTTCTAAGAATTTAAGCACCAATCATCTATAGACAATGGGTGTTCCACCCAACCATAGGATTTATATTTCCATTAATATTTTTTCATTAGGGCCACTCTCGAGCTGAGGCTATGAGTCCACAAAGATGAAATCTCTTGTGGTTGGCTCTAACTCTCTCACACAATCCAATTCCTAGAAATTCACCATCTACAAACTCTTACAACTATCCTAATCCACCAACTGTCTTTCCCCATCAACCTAAACTATCCAAGGATGAGATACCATTCTTTGTAATGCAGACCCTTAGGTTATCCCACTTCTCTTTGGGGATATAGTACAAAGTAGATAGGAAATCTCATTGCTAGGGACTCCAGGGATTCTGAGTTGTAATCAGTTTTCTCAATGACAACAATTTCCCTCACATAGGGTCATAATTTCCTCATGGTTTCATTTCCCATAGTTTCGATTACAACCTTAGTGTAATAGCTTAGGCTCAGAGATAAATTCCTAGCTAAGAAATGAATGAACAACCAAACTTTACATTACCAAAATCATGGGTTGTTCTTGCATGCCAATGATACACCACATGTTTTCCTAAGAATCCCACATATCTATCTTGGAAACTAATCCCAAGGTCCAAATATGTAGGAAAACATAAGTCCAAGGCTTAAGGAATTAGGCTCATGGTAAAAGAATATTATTTTTCTTTGTCCCTTTTGAGCCCCCTAAGCCCCCTTTCTTTCCCCTCTTGTGAAATCATATCCCCCCATGTTTTTCTTCCTTATACTTCTACAACCTTTTATGTATATTTATTATTCAATGTTCAATTTACACATTACATTGTTCAACTTTTATCCATTCATCATATACACATAGACATTGTTATTATGGGGGATCAAAACTAGGGGTGTTACATTTGATCTAGAAATCCAAATATGGTGTCATGTTCACACCCCATGGTTCTTCTACATACAACTCTTTCATGATATCCAAACTAAGAATTTCAGCATGCATGGTATTTAACAAAATCACCCTCTAACGTGATGCATCAACAACATTATTAGACTTTCCATACCTATGTTTTAAAACAAATAAGTAGCTTTGTAAAAAATCCACATTTTTCAAATGCTTCTGATTCAACTCACCTTGATTGTTCATGTATTACATCCCCTTATGATCTATAAAAAACACAAATTCCTTTAGTAGAAAATAATGTCTCCATTTCTTCAAGGCTTGAACAATGGCATAGAATTATTTATCATAAATAGAGAACTTTTTCTTAGCATTATTAAACTTCCCACTAAATAATGATATTTCCTTACCATCTTAACTCAAGACCACTCCAATCATTGAACCACTTGTATCACAATCTACTTGAAATACCTTGTTGGAATCCATGAGGGCCAACACTAGCTATTCAATTACCTTCTTCTTCAAGCTTTCAAAGCACTTTGTTATTGATGTCATCCACTGGAATGCTCTCGTCTTCATACAAATAGTGATCAATGCAAAAATCCCACTAAAGCTTCTGATAAAATTCCTTTAAAAGCTCCACAAACCATGGAAACTACTTACATCAAACATATATTCAGGAATTGGCAAATCCACAATGGATTTCACCTTTTTAGGATCCATCTTCAAACCCTCTTTGGAAACTATAAAACCAAAATAAACCAATTCTTTTTGAAAGAAAGTACACTTCTTCAAGTTAATTTGTAGCTTCTTTGCTTTCATTCTTTCCAACACTTCCTTCGCATGCTCCAAGTGCTCTTCCTTGGACCTACTAAAAACCAAAATGTCATCAAGATATATCATGGAAACCAATTCTAGATATGGCTTTAGTACCTTGCTCATTAGTCTAATAAATTTACTAGGTGCATTGGTTAATCTGAATGGCATAACCAACCCTTCAAATATTCCATCCTTCATCTTGAACATTGTCTTCCACTCATCACCTTCACTTATTTGAATATCATGGTATCCACTGTAACATACCCTCTTGCTAACACAAAATTTTGAAAATGCCCCAATGCATACAAAATAACCAAGGGGAAACAAGCTCATAATTTAACACGCATATAACAACATACTATAAACCCATCAATGCAATTGTTCAAGAAAAAAAAAAAAACACAGAATTCCATAAAACAAATACACAACAGAAATAACATCATAAACATAACAAAAAACTTATCTGTTTATAAAAATAACCAACTGGCTGGGTACAAAGGACGTTTCTCCCAGCCATAGGTTTTTTGTTCATTTTCTCTCAACAAAAAGCCACCCTTGAGATGAAGCTATGAGTCCTCAAGTAGATCCATCCCTCTTGGTTATCTACTCTCCACATTCAACAACCCAAAACCTAGATTCTACTCCAACAAAAATTCCAATCCACCAACTTTCTTCCCCACAACTTGCAACACCCAAGGAATGGCATCCCCTTTCACTGCACACAATCCCTTGAGCCTTCCCACTTCCCTTCATTTCTCCAATGCAATCAGTTGGACAAGAATATCGCAACTAGGGACTCCAAGAACTCTCATCTACTCTAGGAGTGTTGATAACAGCCTGCACAAGGCTCTTGAACCATTTCCTCAATAGGAAAGCACTCCATAGGCATGAAACCCATTTTTATAGGTACACAGGTCACATTTATAGCATAAACATAGCCCAATAATGGCTTCCTTCAAGCACAACATAGTTGGTCCTCTTCCAAGCACTCAACTCTTGTCTTACTACCCCAAAATTTTCTAGTAAAAACTCTCTTGTTTTTTCATATGAATTTCCTTCTTCTCCCTAGTTTGCTTGACTCTCACTCTTCCCAAAGATGATTGTACTTCAACCCCATGCTTGCAATAACTATGGAATGTGACTTGTCACGCCCACCCTCTTACATGAATTCAATGATTGAGTGTTTAATTATTCAAAGGAAGGATTATTTGGTAATGGCACATTAACTCAAGAAAAAGACACAGGTTTCCCTTTGGATCCCCCTTTAGCCCCCTCTCTTGTGGAATCATAACCCCCCATCGTTTCTGTCCCTCTCGTATCATAACTAGTGATCATTATTTTTTTATTAATCATTTCAATGTACATTTTACATATATTGGCCCTCGGCCATATTAATCTATACATGCTCTTTGCCCCAAAACATATAGGCTCACCAGCCTAATCACATTTACACAATTAAATTATAATTTGTGGGGACTAAAACTAGGGATGTTATATCCACTCTTTAAATCTGTCTTTGAAAATCACTTCATCCCATTCAAACAATCCATGAGGTATTTGATTCTTGGTAAGGGAAACCGATACTTGATAGTAATATTGTTATCTCATTAATCAATGCACATTCCCCATTCGCCACACTTCTTTGGTGTCAACGTTGCTTAGATAGTTCAAGGACATAAAATTTCTCAGTTCAACCCTTTGTTAAGTAATTCCTACACCTACCTATTTACTTCTTCACTTTCGGTGGGAGTCATTTGATAAGGAGCCTTATTAGGTAGAATTGATCCTAGAATCAAATCAATCTGATGTGAAATCATTCTCATGGAATGCATTCCCATTGGCATATCATTCGCAACAATCCTTGGAAACTCATTCAACAATTTTTGAATCTCCATTGGAACATGACTATTTTTCTCATCTTCTTGTACCTTCTTTGGCATTATTAACGAACAAAATATTGGCTTCTTTTTTTCCTTAATTTTTTTTTTTGGTTGGGCACAAAATTACAAGACCACTTCTACTACCACTACTCCCAGTATTACTACTATCCATTATTGTTGTATCCTCCTCCACCATTTGTTCTATCGTATAACATTGTCCATCCTTATTGAATTCATATGTATTTTCCATACCATTATGGAGAACCTTCCTATCAAATAGACATGGTCTTCCAAACAATACATGACATGTGTCCATCTCTGACACATTACATAAAACTTGGTCACTAAAGTTGCTAATATGAAAACTTAGCAAGCATTTCACTGTCATGGTGACTTGTTGACCTTGTTGTAGCCATGAAACCAGATATGGATTGGGATGGGGGATGTACTTCAATTTCATATTTTTGATCACGTTCAATTGTCACATGAATATTTTCCACATCTTCTTATACCTTCTTTGGCATTATGTCCAAAAAAAAATTCACCTTCTTTTGTTCCTTCATAAATTATTTAGTTGAGCAAAACATTACATGACCACTTCTATTGTTACTACTTCCAACATCATTATTCTCCATTTTTGTTCCCTCCTCTTCCACCATTGGCTCTAGCCTATAAAATTTTCCATCCTTATTGAATTTATATGTATTTTTCATACCATTATGGAGAACCTTCCTATCAAATAGCCATGGTCTTCCCAACAACACATGACATATGTCCATCTCCACCACATCACACAATGATTGGTTACTAAAGTTTCTGATATGAAAACTTAGCAAGCATTGTACTGTCATGGTGACTTATTGGCCCTTTTATATCCATGAAACTCCATATGGATTTGGATGAGGGATGCACTTCAATTTCATCTTTTTTATCACCTCTGTGGACACCAATGTTTCTATACTCCCACTATCTATGACCAAAATGTATCATTTATCTTGAACCTTGCATTTAATTTTAAAAATCCTCTTCATCTATTCAGGTTCCTTCGTATCCTTCTTTTCAAGTTTGATAAACACCCTTTTGAACATAAGGTTTTCACCATATTCATGTTAAAGTACAACAACATTGTCTCTCACAATTGGTGCCTCATCTACCTATGTGACATGAGTCCTAGCCTCATTTCTTCTTCATGGATTATGTTTCTCTAGGAATTTGAATGGTTTGTGCCCTTCTAATTTACATATGTAGAAATTAATTACATACTTGCCCTTTTCCTCTAATAGTGTGGTTGTCTCCTTTTTTAATTTGACTACCAGATGTTTCATCTTCTCTTCCTTTGTTAGAAAGTCCTCTCGTAGCCTTCACTCTTCCTCTACCTCTAATATTCTTTCCTCTGTAATTTTGTTTCCACTTCCCATTCAAATTTTCCTCTACCTTTAAATAAATTCGATATGCTTCATCCATGGTTTGAAAATAATGGGTATTCATTTCATATTGAATTTGGAACTTCAATCCATTCACATACCTCACTATCTTTTGGTACTGCAACTCTTTAAGTATTTATCTAAGCAACAATTTGAAGAATTATTTTGTATACTCCTAGAAACATGTCTCTCTTTGTTTCAAATTCTATTCATGTCTACACAAACTTTGTTGGTAATCAACAGGAAATAACTTCTCCTTGATATTTCACCATTTTCTTCGAAGTTTTTATCTTATCTTGTTGCTTGCCTACTTTGTCTTTCTACACAACATCCCACTAGAGTGCAGCGTGATCTTTCAATTTAATTATTGAAAAATGAAATATATTGGGATCTTGGACATTCTCAAACCCAAAGTATCTCTCAAGTTCTCTTATCAAATGCACAAGAGTCCCTTCTTTCATATTACCATTATAGCAAGAAACATCCACCCTGGCATTACCTATTTCCTTCATAAATGGGATCAAATGTTTGTGTTAGGTACTATATCTATTATAATAAGTAGAAAATAGAAATATTGAAGAAAATGCTAGCAAAACAGAAAAATGTAGAGAACCAAAACACCAAAGATGATACCTTTATTGATAGAAAGAAATGTTCACTTGCCTCTTCGAGGGGGAAACCTCTAACGGAACTGCATTCTATTACAATAATTCTCAAGAAAAATATTTATCATTCCTTATACTCCTATTTATACTAAATCTATCTTCAAAAGAACAATCTAGAGGAAGATCTTTATAGAAGCAGAAGCTTCAATAAGTCTTGTTACATTAGAAATTTTCACATTATTAACTAGGACTTATTTATTAATATTGACCTTTATTACATGAAAAATATATTATTATACCTATGTGAGGGGTTAGGGAGGTTAGGTCCCTAAAATGCCCTCCCCCTTGAAAAAGAGCCTTGTCCTCAAGTCTTGATATGAGGAAATTGTTGCAGAATAGTAGTTGGCTCTCAAGTGGCATCTTCTGGTGGAGTATCCTTCCATTGAACTAAGAATTCATTGATGACACGTTGAAGGATATTGCACTCGTGTTGGTCCAATATTGCTGGTGGTTGCAACCAAATGGAACCTTCTTCATCCAAATCTGGTAGACTGGTTTGGTTCTGGCATTTAGTGCCAATCACTTTCTTCATTCCAGCGACATGAAAAATAGGATGTATCCTAGAGTGACTCTGCAAGGCTAGATGGTAGGACATTATCCCCACTCATTTGAGAATAGTACAAGGACCATCAAATTTGGGGGTAAGTTTCTGGTAGTGTTGGGATTTCAGTGAAGTTTGTTTGTATGATTACAGGTGATGAAAAAATTGGTTCCCTTCAATAAATTGACATTCAGAACAACCCTTGTCTTCCTATTGCTTCATGCGGTTCTGACCCATGACCAAATTTTCTTTGAGAGTATGGAGAATGATCGTATAGACTGTCATATTATGGACAACCTCTTGAACCTTGGAGACACCTTACATGTATGGGATATCCAATGGTGTCCTTTTTCCATAGACTACTTCAAAGGGAGTCAAGTGAGTGGCAATATGGTAAGAGGTGTTGTACCAACATTCAATGAGGGGTAACCACTGAACCCACAGATTTTTTCTATTTGATTAAAGACACCTCAAATATGTTTCCAAACATGTGTTGATTGGTTCAGTTTGGTCATCATTCTGGGGATGATAGGCGTTGTTGAGATGAAATTGGGTTCCCTAGAGCTTGAATAATTCTTGCCATAAATGTTTAGTAAAAGTTGAATCACAATCAGAAACAATAGAATGAAGCATGCCATGGAGTTTGAAGATATTATCCATAAAAACTTGAGCCACTGTGGAGGTTGTGAACATGTGTTGAAGAGCACAAAAATGAGAACATTTGGAAAGATGATCCACAACCACCATGATGATTGACTTATTTCTTGATTTAGGTAATACAACAATGAATTACATATAAATATTCGTCCAAATAGTAGGTGGAAGTGTAAGTGATTGGAGTGTGCCAAGAGTTTTGACAGACTCACCTTTATTGCGTTGAAAAGTATCACATTCAGCCACAAAGGTTTGAATGTCTTGTTTCATAGGGTCAAAAAGAGGGTTTGACCCATTCATAAGTTTTGGAAAAAATTGAATTCCCAGATGTAGGTGAAACATGAAACTCAAAGAGCATCATGGATTTAAGGGTCAACTATTTTCTTAACTACAAGCGACCTTTATAGTGAAGCTATTCATTGTGCCAAGAGTACCTTGGATAAGCTTGAGGATCATGTTGTAGTTTTTGGATTATGATAGAAATTTTGGGGTATCACCACTATTCCTAGAAAAAATCCTAAATCCAATCTGTGATAATGAATGAGAGGGAAAAGAGGAACCCTTCTTCTTCATATTGTCCAGAAAGGGCATCATCCACCACATTTTCTTTTCCCTTCTCGTAAATTCTCTCATAGTCATACCTAAACAAGTTGGTCACCCATTTTTGTTACTTCGTAGATGAAATCCATTGTTTTAAGAAATACTTGAGGCTTTGATGATCCGTTTTTATTTGGAATCATTTCCCCAAGATATATCAGTGCCAGAGATCCACTACATGCAAAATAGCCAACATTTCCTTTTCATAGATTGATTGGCCCAAATGTCGCTCCAAAAAAAATTTGTTGGTGAAAGCCAAAGGTTGGCCTTATTGCATGAGGACTACCCTGATGCCTCTCCCTGATGCATCACATTCTAGAACAAAGGTCTTGGTGAGGTCAGGTAGTGTTAGGATAGGAGTAGTTCACATAGCTTCTTTCAAGGCTTGGAAGGATTGGTCAGTTGTCAGAGTCCAACTGAAATCATTCTTTTTAAGGATAGTTGTGAGGGGAGCCTCAATTTTTCCATAATTATAAACAAACTTGCGATAATAGCCTATTAAATCCAGGAAACCACACAACTTTTTAAGAGTTGTAGGGCGAGGCCAATTTTGCATAGATTCAATTTTCTTAGGATCCACCCTTACACCATCCTTTCCAACAATATGAACCAAGTAATCAACTTCAGAGGAGCCAAAAGCACATTAGACTATTTGAGGAAGAGTTTGTGCTTGGAGAGGAGATGAAGAACTTGATCCACATGGTTGAGACAAGCTTTCCAAGTTTTACTATAGATGAGAATATCATCAAACAAAACTAACAAAAAGTGACGGAGGAAAGGATGAAATATATGATTTGTGAGGCTTTGAAAAGTGGAGGGGGAAATATAGAGACCAAAGGGAATGACCAAGAACTCATAGTGACCCTCATGAGTGTGAAATGTAGTCTTGGGACTGTCTTCCTCTTTCATATGTATCTGGTGGTAGCCAAAATGTAGGTCAAGTTTAGTACAGTATTGAGCCCCACTGAGTTCATCCAGAAGGTCATTTATGACAAGAATGGGAAATTTGTGCTTGATGGTAAGTTTGTTGAGGGAACGAAAATAGGGACACATGTTCCAAGTTCCTTCCTTCCTGAGGACCATGACTACATGTGAATAATAGGGGTTGGTACTGGGATGGATAACACCCACTTCTAGCAACGCTTGGAAAATTTTCTCAAATTCATTTTTCTTAGCAAAGGGATGATGATAAGGGCAAACATTGGGAGGAATAATGCTTGAGATCAAAGGAATGGAATGGTCATGGTTGTTGTGGGAGGGGCGGGAGGCCCTAGGGAATTTGGAAAACAACTTGGTGTTGGGAAATGATATATTGGAGGTCGAGGTCCGCAGAGGGTGTCTCAACTGCGTGAATGAAATGGAGTTGGGAAATGATACCAAAATGACCCTTTTTGAGTAACTTTTCCATGCAGTGGGAACTGATGATCTCTGAAGAGCATATTTTAATGCCTTGGAATTTATATTTCTCTCCCTATTGTTGGAATTGCATGGTTAAATCCATAAAATCCATGGTGATGGGGCCTAGAGTGCGGAGCCATTCAACACCAAGTACAATGTCACAACCACCCATGTCAATAGAAAACATGTGATATTTCAAGTGATACTGACCAATTTGTAGGCGCACATTTTCACAATGCCCCCCTGCATTTCATGGAACCCCCATTGGCGATCATGATTTGAAAATTATTGATTGGATGGATATATAAATTGATCTCTTGGGAAAGGCAACGATGAATGAAATTATGAGTGCTTCCACTATCAACTAGGACGATGACTTTTTGGTGCTTAATGTATCTAATTAACTTAAGGGTTTGGGGACCAGAAAATACAGTGAGAGCATTTAGCTAAATCATAGGTTCAACTTCGGGAGGATCGGAGGGTGGCATAATATCATTTGCTTGGGGTAGAGATTTCTCAAGTGAAACCACAACATCTTCATCAAAAACAACCTCTGAAATGGCCATAATTTTTTTTTTCTTTACACTTGTGCCCTAGAAATTATTTCTCATCACAATTATAGCAAAGACCCTTGAGTTGGTGTTCAACCATTTTCACCCGTGTTAAATTTTGGACCTTGAGAGGAGTGTCCTGAGGGGTAGGAGTGGGGCATTTAGGGTGGGTAATAAAAGATATTTTTCTTCTCTGGGAAAGGATGACCTATTGTTCCTCCTTGACACGTTTAGTTGCTTCCAACCAAGTCTAGGGGCGAGCCATGAGGACCTAGGCTCATATTTCATCCTTGAGGCCATTGATAAAGCATTCCCATAAGAAGACATATGTCATACCCTTTGTTTGGAAATCCAAGTGGTCAAAGGAAGCGATAAAGTATTCCATTGTTCCATACTATTTCAACTTGTTCAGACGACCTAAATGATGGGTGTCCATGTCAAAGAGTTCATAAATATCATCAACAAAATGTGTCCAAGAAACATACCTTTGGTGTGCATTTTGATGCCATTTCCACAGTTTCTATCATTCCAGATCCAAATAGAGAAAAATGTGACAAAGCTTGGTCAACTCATTAGTAATGCCATGCAGGGAAAAATAGTTTTCCATCTGAGTGACCCATGTTGTTGGATTTGAGCCATCAAATTTGTTCACCTCAACTCTGGGAAGACGGGGTCACAATGTAGGGAGTTGGAATGAGAGTCCAGAGGTTGATTGGAGTCATCAAATTCAACATAGAGGGGTGGGTCAGAGGAGGAAGGACCCTAGAATTTGTCCATGAATTTTTTGAGAGTGGAATTGATTTCTTCAATTAGACTATTGAGTTGTTCTTGGATGTAGTCCACTTTGGAATAAATGATAGAAAGGTCAAAATTCAATTTCATATTGGTTTCCTCTTGGAGAGTAGGAGCCATTTGGGGATGAGGGGTGGTCCATAGACAAAAATGTAGATAAGTGATATATACCACTGCGATCAGTGAAACCAGAGGAAGACAATGGAGTAAGTGGGAAATAAAGGTGTCGGGAAGGGGACAGGTCCACAAAAAAAACATTTCTTAAAAATGATAGGTACCATTGTGATCAGGGCGAAGAGAGGAATCCAGTGGGATAGATCCAGAATAAGGGTGTTGGCATGACCACTATACTTTTTTTTTACTTCTGCAAATTTATACTCCGACATGAAGAATACTACAATGGTGAATGGCCCTGATTGTTAATAGGAAAAAAATTGTAGGAATTTCGCAACCAGAATGAAGGAGGAAAGGTTGCACGACAATAACTCTCGGGTTTTTTTTTTGGTTTATAGGGTTCCTAAAAAAAAGGGTTTTCCATGTGCTATAGCTCTTTGATATACGTGGAGGGTCAAAAGTAGTACTCAACCCAATATCTCATGGAACTAACTAAGAATGGTTTATGATACCCTTATCTGTACTACCCAATTACCTAGGTACTAGAGAGTATCTTCCTAAATGTTTTTATCGATGTCAGTATAGCAGTCAGGTGACCGATCGATTGATATAGGGATGGTTTTAAGAGACCTTAGGCACTCCTGATATACCTGATAGTACATGGGAGTTATGGTCGTGTATTGATTATGTCTGATGTGGTACTACTCGAAAGGTATCAACAGGTGTTACAGAGGTTTCCAGCAAGTTAAAACATTTGTTTCTAGACAACCCCGTGAAACCATATTTATTTCCTATGTGTATTCTTCCCCACCACAGTTTTACCCATTGAATGGCATATCTATGTTCTTTAAAGACACCAACAGTACACGTCTCTACCCTGAAGAAAAAAAAATCTCATTTTTTCTACAAAGGAAAGTGCTCTGATACCACTTGTTAGGTACCAGATCTATTATAATAAGTAGAAAACATAAATACCAAAGCACAAATGAACGGAACAACAAAATGTGGAGAACCAAAACACTGAATATTATACCTTTATTTATAGAAAGCAATGTTCACTTGCCTCTTCCAGGGGGCAACCTCTGGCAGAGAAACACTCTATTACAATAATTCTCAAGACAAATCTTTCTCATGTCGTCTACTCCTATTTATACTAAATCTATCTTCAAAAGAACATTATAGAGGAAGATTTCTATTAATTCTTCTTACATTAGACATGTTCACATTATTAACTAGGCATTATTTATTAATATTGACCTTTATAACATGGAAAACATATTATTCTACCTATGTGATGGGTTAGGGAGGTTAGGTCCCTAACAACTCAATTGGGTCTCTTTCATAAAAATTTCATTCTTCCTCCATGTCATCTTATTATTTTGACTCTACCATGGTTCCAACATCTCCAATTATTCTATTCTCTAATTATTTGATTTTCCATCTCAATTCTTCCAATTCCCAATTCCTTGCACCTCCTCAACCTGCTCCCCTTCATGATGTCATCCTTAGGAATTGCCTCGTAGTCCTAAACTAAACTACCATTCACATGACTTTCTTTTGGTACCACTTTTCACCACTTTTCTCGCAAAAGACACAAGATGAAACGACTCTCTCTTGGTTATCCGTGTTTCCATGGTTGCACATGAACTGATTTAATGGAACCGAAGTCTCAACAGAATTAGTTTTGATAATTCTCCAAAGATGAACCTTGCTCTGATACCACTTGATGCATGGTATGGTTTTGTAATTTTCTAACACAACTATTGAATTAGATTGAAAGTATCAAAGTACAGTGACTACATAAGTAGCATACTTAAGCAGTCACAATATGTATATGCTACATAACTAAATATGGACATAATTTTGTAAATAACACGAAACAAAATGATAGGTATAGAATATAACTCTTTATTGAATAATACACCAATTTTAACATGTGGATTACAATATGGAGGTCTTAGTCTCTCCACAATTCATATTGTTTTAGACTATCATGATTAAATTTCCAACAGTCTCATACTTCTCTAAGCATGGGCTAGTATTTTCTCTCTTATTCTTCTATTGTGGTTCTAGAATTGAACCTCTTATTCTATTGCAAACATGGAGCTGAATATTTTCGTTTGTTTCATATTTAGAGTTGAACCTTCACTTCTATCATCATAGATTATTGTAATTGAACTCTCTTATGTTAATTCATTATATTTATAACTTACTCTCATACTATTCAGTTCATGTGGTAGTCCAAAAATATTTGCAACGCTTCACCTCCTCTTAAAACGTCTCTACAAATTCCCAAGGGTAGTGTGTGTTCAATCTCCCTTTCACTGTCTCAATTAACTCTCACATGTTTATCTTTTAGCAATTTTGTAACAACATGTCAATTTTGTAGCAATGCGTGAATTATGTAGCAACACATGGAATCACAACAGTTTTGTTTCCATGGTGACACATGGAATCACGACAGTTCCTCCTACTAAGAAAATTAACTAAACAACAGGAAATCCATATTGAAAGGAAATATTTTGATGTTGATTGCATAAGCCCAAGGATACTCCTACATTAAAAATTCTTGAAAAATTCCTTGAAATTTTGGGACCTAAAAAAATATAGTAGAGCTGCTAATATGCGGAATCATTTTGAGTCAATGGAGTAGGTGGGTGGCCGCCAGTGTCCACCTGGATCAAGTATCATCCCATTTTATGGAACTTGGGTTTGATACCCTGGTTTTGAGTCCCCATATTAATAGTGTATTTTGTTTATTTAATGAAAGGCCAGAGTGCCTAAGCAATTAAAAATGGGTTGAAGTGCCTAGGAAATGTAATGTTTTGATACACATATGAATAAAATACATTGTTGGCTATGAGACTAACAAGAACAAGAGATAGGGGGATATGATTCCATGAGAGAGGGGGATAAATGGGCTAAGTATTTATTTTATATTTTATTTACCCATCTTGGTTTTAATTGAGAAAAGTGCTTCTTGGGGGCGAGGCCATCTAGTTCTTGATTTCATGTAATATATAAATATCTCTTGTGGGATGTTAGGGGGTTCACTCTTCATTCACTTTGCTCATTCATTATTCCGCATTGATTCTTGTTCTTGGTTGGGACATGGAGGCGAATTGTGGAGGAAGGAAGACATTGTTTGTTGGATGTAGTAATTATTGGTGTATTCCAACCATGAATTGGTGCCTACATGCCTGAGATGTTGGATTACTGAAGGGGGGGGGGGGGGGG
>ML778606.1:102405-118232 GCA_009831015.1 Picea engelmannii | reverse complement strand
GAATCAGTAATAGAGTAATTTAATCCTTTTTCACCAAAAATGCAAGTGTTATATCAATGTAGAATTATCATCCAATAGCTACAGAGTAAATAAACAATGAAAAAATGAGAAATCACACACATACACAGTACACCGATGTTTTTACGTGGAAACCCAAAGAGGGAGAAAACCACGGAATGTTTTTTCTTATATGTCTTGAAGAATTACATTCATTGGAAGCACCAACTTCCTTTGTTTTCCAGTTGCAACTGGAAGGAGGCTCCAACCCCCTAGTTTTTCAGGCTATTACCTGAGGGAAGCTCAAACTCCCCAATTCTCTGGCTACAACCAGAAGGAGGCCACAACCCCCTAAATTCTTCAGCTACAACCACCTATTATTACCCCATCCAACCACCCTGAAGTAGAATTAGAATGATTGAACCACTGTCACACTATCACTGTGAGATATACCATTGTGCAATTGTATCAATATGTACCACTGACTTGCAACCAACCTATACAACTGCCATGTAATCAATATGTACCTGAATTGAACATGCATCAACAAAATACAATAGGTACGTGACTTGTAGTGTTGCAGCATGCATATGTGTGCACCCTATATGTTATGCAACCCGCGTATGTATGCGACCAAACTGTTATGCAACCTGTGTATGCCTTCTGAAAACTAGGGTTTTCTTCTGAAAAGTTTTGACCCTGTGTAAATTCTTTCACATAGATATGTAACCTGTCACTGCATCCAGACTGTATTTGTACCCCGTGCATGCATCCTCATACATATCTCTCTCTAGTCATGTGCCAAAAGTGTGTGTAATTATGAATAAGTATAATGACACTCACATGATCTAGAATTCAAACCCTTTCTAATATTCAGCCTCTCAATACATCAACCAATACAAGCTCTCAACCAAATACCACAAAAACCCTTAGCCATATGCCAAGAAATACAAGATGTGCCTCAACAAGAAGTATCAATGATAAATATACCAGCACTGTATTTCTGTAGATCTGACTTATACAAAAGATCCCATGCAGCCACTAGTATTTCTAGGGAGAATCCTCAAATCTCCATAACCATTTCTCATGCATACATCAAAATCCAACTATTTATAGAAATAAGACATGCCTTTTGAACCAATGGATAGATCTGATGTATCTGAGCATTGTAGACCTTCCTAGGATCTTGATATCTGAATCTAGAACCTCTGCATCTTCATCTTCTCAAGTTTCCATGGCTTTACCAACATGTATGCACCCTAATACACTACTAGCCCACGTACACCTCAGTATGTACGCACCCTAACACACTGTCAGCCCGTGTACGCCTCATAAAATAGGGTTTTTTAATATTCATTGTAATTTCGAGAATTTCATCGTCAACCCTTCGTACTACCTTAGACTTTCGCAACTTCAAATGTATCAATGCGTACTTGCAATAAGCCTCACACAAAAAATGATATTCAATGTGTTCAAGTGTAATTAAATGAGAGAGCCTTGCCTCTTATTTATACTTTCATGTAGCATTCCAATTTCCTTATTTTAGGGATTTCTCCGTTAACTTTATTATTTAAATAATTTATTTTGCAAACACTTTGACTTTTAGGGGATTCTATATGACTCATGAGGGTTCTCCAACTTCACATGGTCGTAACTCTCTAACCGTGAGGAGTTATGTGAAATTCCACATACCACCGAAAATGGTATGACATGTACTATCCATATGGAATAGTCTTACTTGAAAATATATCAAAACTCATACCATTATCCATCAAACAAACTTGGGTCCATTACCCAAACCATTGTGCTACCATAATTCACTACCGAAATTTCTTCAAGGGTTGACATCAATGACAACCAACCCATTTAATAAAAAATCCCCCCCTTTGGCATTGATGGAAACACTATGATACAATACTGAGGTCATGTCATGCAATACTGAAGTCATATCACTCATATCAACAATCTCCCCATGTGACCATCTCTCCCCTTGGTACCATGTCTTTGTCCTCTACATCTATGTGACCAATGCTCCCCCTGAAACAATGCCTCTATCCTCTACATATGATAAATATCCCCCTCTGTGTCATCAATGGCAAAGGTATCTTTCCATTCGGGGCTGCTCCCCTTAACTGAATTGTCTGATATCCCAACCTGAATTGTCCTCTTTATGGTGCTTCCTCGTGTACATCTAAGACATATAAGATAAGCATTCAAAAGCATTCATTTTGGAGTAGAAATAAATCAGAGTCTCTGGTGAAGATACTCAAAGGCTTCATGTGGAAGTGGTTTTGTAAAGATGTCTTCCACTTGTTCTTTTGTGCCCACATATTCAACTCTAATGTTCTTTTATGAAACTTGTTCCTGTAGAAAGTGATACTTGATTGGAATGTGCTTCGTCTTGGAGTGCATCACCGGGTTCTTTGAGATACAGATGGTGCTTGTATTATCACAATATATTGGAATGGGCTCATCATACTCAACCTGTATATATGTCAGAGTTTGTTTCATCCATAAGACCTGTGTACAACATGTTGTTTCTGCAATATACTCTCCCTCAACTATAGATAAAGATATTGATGATTGTTTCTTGCTTAGCCATGATACTAAACACTCACCCAAGTAGAATGTTTCTCCACTGGTGCTTTGTCGGTCATCAATGCAACCTTCCCAATCTACATTTGTGTAGGCAATAAGTGATAGATCATTTCCTTTTGGATACCATAATCCAAACTTTTTTGTTCCTTTGAGATATATGTAAATCCTCTTCACTGCTAATAGATGTGATTCCTTTGGTGCTGTTTGAAATCATGCCACGTGTCCAACTGCCTACATTACATCTGGTTTGGATGTTGTCACATATAGTAGGCTACCAATAATTGACATGTATTGCCTCTGATCTATAGACTTTGAATCATCATATTTTCTCAACTTGCAACTAGTTTGCATGGGAGTGATAATTGGTTTGCAATATTCCATTCCGAACCTTTTTAACATTTCTCTGATATACTTGGTTTGAGAAATAAAAATTCCTTGATTGTTTTGACGTATATGAAGACATGGAAAGAAGGATAGTTCTCCAAGTAATGACATTTCAAATTCACTATGCATGTCCTTTGCAAATTTTTGGCTTAACTTGTCATCAGTACTTCCAAAAATAATATCATCAACATAAACTTCAATTAATAAAATACTATCTTGAGGTACCTTGATGTAGAGGTTGTTGTCTGCACTTCCTTTTCTGAACCTTGCATGTTGTAGATATTTATCCAGTCTAGAGTACGATGCTCTAGGTGCTTGTTTTAGACCATACAATGTCTTCTTGAATTTACACACATAATTTGCATTCTCTGACAACTAAAATCCTTCTGGTTGTTCAATGTCAACTTCTTATTCAAGTTCCCCATTTAGAAAAGTTGATTTTGCATCCATATGATACACTTTAATATTTTTGGATCATGCATAAGCTAAAAGCAATCAGATTGCTTCCATTCTAGCAACTGGGGAAAATGTCTCTTCAAAGTCGATTACTTCAACCTATGCATATCCTTTATATACCAATCTAGTTGTGTTCCTTGTAACCTATCCATCTTCATTCAATTTATTCATGTATACCCACTTTGTGTCGATCACATTCTTATCCTTTGGTCTTGGAACCAATTCCCAAGTGTCATTTTTCTCTATTCGATCCAATTCTTCATCCATGACCTTATTCAAAAATTAATCCTTGTTGGCCTCTTCAAAACAGGTAGGTTCAATCATATATGAGAGTGCTAGGTGTGTTTGTTCTGGTGAACGAATTCTTCTTCTAGTCTCAACTTCTGTATCTATGTTTCCAATAATCTGATCTAAAGGATGATTCTTTTGTACTCGTCTGCTAGGTGTCTTTGGAGGCACTTGTTGAACTTGCTCTTGTTCTTCTGTCGGATCCTCTTCATCTTCCCCTTCTACTTATTTTTCATCTTCTATTTATTCTTCGTAAAGTTGTTCCAATGATTCATTTTCCTCTTCCTTTAATTCGTGTCTACCTGTTTCATCAATTGTTACGTTGATGCTTTCCACAACTTTATTCAAACTCAGGTTGTAACACTTGTATTATTTCCTTGTACTTGAGTAATCAACAAGTACTCCTTTATCCACACAAGATCCAAACTTTCCCATTCTTCCATCTTTTCTTTTGATGTAGCATTTGCTTCCAAAAACTCTGAAGTGCTTCACATTTGTTGGTCTTCCTTTCCATAGCTCGTAGGGAGTTTTGTTTGTGTTGTTTCTGAGAATTACTCTATCTTGAATGTGAACTATTGTATGCACTGTCTGTGTCCAAAATATATCTGTCAATTTGGAATCCATTAGCATTGTTCGAGTCATTTCCTGTATTGTCATGTTCTTTCTTTCAATGACTCCATTTTGTTGAGGTGTCCTAGCAACATAGAATTGCCTTTTTATTCCATGATTGCTGCAGTAGTCCATAAATTCCTTTGAAGTGAACTCTCCTCCATTATAAGATCTCAAGCATTTGATTTTTGAATCCATTTCATTTTCAACCATTTCCTTGTAGACCTTGAAGTTTTCAAAAACTTCTAACTTATTCTTGAGAAAGAAAACTGCAGTCATTCTTGTATAATCATCAACTAATAACATAAAGTATTTCTCACCTTTTAAACCCTTTGTTGTAGTTGGTCCAACTAGATCAATATGCACAATTTCCAATGGTCTTCTCATTGAATATTCCTTTGATTTGAACATCGTATTTGTTTTCTTTCCCTGTTGACAATGCTTGCATAAAGTGTTGGTTGGTTTCGTTATCTGGGGCATTTCTCTAACTACTTCCTTTTTTATGACTTTGAAAAGGTTATCAAAATGTATGTGACCCATTCTTTATGTGCCATAGCCAACTTTCATCTTCCTTTCTTAGGAAACACTTTTCATTTCCAATTTCACTTAATACATATATGTTGCTTGAAGTTCTCACAGTTGTTGCAATCAATTTTCTTGAACCTTTTTTTCTTATCTTGCACTTTTGTGAATTGAAAGTAAATTTATGACCTTGGTCACACATTTGACTCACACTTAGAAGATTATGTTTCATATTTTCTACTAGTAGAACATTTTCTACCTTGGTATTCTTGTTCCCAATTCTGACTGTGCCTTTTCCAATTATTTTACCTGAATCATCATTTCCGAAGGAGACTGATCCATCTCTTTCCTTTCTTAATGTAAGAAACATGTCTATATCACTTTTCATGTGTTTTGAACAACCACTGTCAACATACCAACCATGTTTCTTTTGCTTAGATTGTAGAGTGAGTGTGCATTATTCATTGCTATATTGATTATGCTTTATTATCCATGTCCTTTTCTAAGGTTCTTTTCTATGACTATTGTTATTCCATTGCGGTTCTCTAGGAGGGACTATCATTCTGCAATCTTTGGCCATGTGTCCGAAGTTGTTACATTTGTAACATTCCACTTTAGTTCTCAAATATTCAAACCTATTGTAACTTATTCGTTGTGTTTCACTAGGCCTTCTTGAATAACCCTTTTCTTTATGACTTTCAAAGTTGTTATGTTCATGTTGTTATCTCTACAATTCACAGTTTTATGTCCAAAATTATTACATGCATAACATAAACCAAAAAAGATAGTTTGATACCTGGGAGTTGAAGATCTTCTGAAGGGAGGTACTCTTGTGAATTATTCTTCTTCCTGAGGCCTATATGTCGGTTGTTGATTCTGAAATATGAATCTTCTCGGTGGAGGAGTGTCCCTGTAATATTCCTTGTATATCTTCCTATCCCCTTTGATTGTTTCTACATAGATTTTTGGGTATGTTTCTTGCTCTGTTGTTTTGGAGCTTGATCCCTTTTCTGTCTGATTGTATCCAAATACGAACTTGTCATGATGAGGTTTTTGACTGTTGATAATGTCATCCAAAACTTTTGAGTTGTTCTGCATATTTTTCTTTTGAATATCCTTTCTTAATGTGACAATCTTTGCTTCAAAATTTCCAATGATCCTGTATTTTTATTCTAGTTGTTCTTTGAGCGCTTCTTCAATTATTTTATCTTCTTCAATTTGAACCTTAAATTTTTTTATCATTTGTTCTAGTTCTTGAGTGTCTTCTTTCTTGTTCAGTTCCGCTTGTAGTTTCTTTTTTTTCTTCTTTTCTCTTTTGATAACTTCTATGGCACACAACAATTCTTCTCGGTAGTCAGCTTCTGCCTCTTCATATTCTTCTTCAGCTTCTTCATTTTCTTCTTTGGCCTCTTCATATTCTTCTTCGGAGTCTTCTTTATTAGAGTCTACTACTACCATGAATAGAACTCTTTCTATCTCACTGTCACTAACTTCATCTTCATCTGATGATGAGATGTCTTCTTTGGTGCATAAGCTTTTCTTGAAAACTTTCTTTGTGATTTTTTTCCTTTATATGTTTGTTTGTTATTTGAGTAACCTTCATCATTTCTCTTTTTCTTATGAGTACATTTGTTAGAAAAATGACCAATACCATAGAAATTAAAACAAATCAAAGGAAGCTTACCTCTATACCTGTCGTTGGTTCCCTTGTTCAATCTTTTGACAAAGTTGGCCACTTCTTCATCATCTTTCGAGATGTCAGTGTTGCTGCTATGTTATTTTTAGTTTTTCTTTCCCTTTTGCTTTGAATTTTTGGATGCTTCTTTTATATCTGGATTTTCATGTTTAGTTCTCATTTCATATGTTGTGAAGATTCCATGTAATTCGTCCATGCTTATTGAGTTCATATTTTCTCTTTCTTCTAGTGTTGATATCTTAGGGTCAAATCTCATTGGAAGAGATCTTAGTACCTTTTGAACAATTACAGATTCTTTGATTTCTTGTCCCAATCCCATGATTGCATTTATTGTTTCATCAACTCGTAAAAGTTAAGATGCAATACTCTCATCTTCCTTCATATTTAGTTGTTCGAACTGGCCTTTGTAAGTTTGAAGCTTTACTGCTTTGACTTTTGAATCTCCTTCATAAATATTTTGAAGTTTGTCCGAAATCTTTTTAGCGGATTTACAATGTGCAAATTTGGTGAATATTGATTCTCCAAGACCATTCAAAAGTGCATTTGTGGATTTGGAATTATTATGACCGAGTTTTATTGCTTTGTCATTTGTCGGCGGAACTGTTGGTGTTGTGTATCCATCTATAATTGATTTCCAAATTCCAAATCCATGTGCATGTATATATGTTTTCATCCTTGTGCTCCAAAATGCATACTTATGTCCATCAAACTATGGTATTCCATTTTTATACATGTTGTTTCTCTCCAAAATCTACCTTTCAATGGTTAAACTGATTTCTAAAGGAACCTACTCGGATTCCAATTGTTGGATTAATGAGAGGGGGGTGCATCAGTGATAGAGAAATCTAATCCTTTTTCACCAAAAATGCAAGTGTTATATCAATGTAGAATTATCATCCAATAGTTACAGAGTAAATCAACAATGAACAAATGAACAATCACACACATACACAGTACACTAGTGTTTTTATGTGGAAACCCAAAGTGAGAGAAAACCATCGAATGTTTTTCCTTATATGTCTTGAAGAATTGCATTCATTGGAAGCATCGACTTCCTTTTTTTTCCAACTGCAACTGGAAGGAGGCTCCAACCCCCTAGTTTTTCAGGCTACTACCTGAGGGAAGCTCCAACTCCCCAATTCTCTGGCTACAACTAGAAGGAGGATACAACCCCCTAAATTCTCCAGCTACAACCACCTTTCCTTTCCCCATCCCACCACCTTGAAGTAGAAGTAGAATGATGGAACCATTGTCACACTATCACTATGAGATATAACACTATACAAATGTATCAATCTGTACCACTAACTTGCATCCAACCTATACAACTTCCCTGTAATCAATCTGTACATGAACTGAACATGTATCAACAAAATACAACAGGTACGTGATGTGTAGTTCTACAACACACATTTGTACACGCCCTATCTGTTATGCAACCCGTGTATGTACGCGACCAAACTGTTATGCAACCTGTGTATGCCTTCTGAAAACTAGGGTTTTCTTTCTTCAGAAAACTTTTGACCTTGTGTAACTTCTTTCACATAGATCTGTAACATGTCACTGCATCCAGACTGTATCTGTACCCTATGCATGCATCCTCATACATATCTCTCTCTAGTCATGTGCCAAAAGTGTGTGTAATTATGAATAAGTATAATAACCCACACATGATCTATACTTCAAACCCTTTCTCATATTCAGCCTCTCAATACATCAACCAATACAATCTCTCAACCAAATACCACAAAACCCCTTAGCCATATGCCAAGAAATACAAGATGTGCCTCAACAAGACGTATCAATGATAAATATACCAGCATTATATTTCTGTAGATCTGACTTGTACAGAAGATCCCATGCAGCCACTAGTTTTTCTAGAGAGAATCCTCAAATCTCCATAACCATTTTTCATGCATACATCAAAATCCAATTATTCATAGAAATTAGACATACCTTTTGAACCAATGGATATATTTGATGCATCTAAGCATTGTAGACCTTCCTGGGAGCTTGATCTCATGATCCATAACCTCTTCATATTCATCTTCTCAAGTTTCCATGGCTTTACCAACATGTACACACGCTGATACATTGTCAGCCCATGTACGCCTTAGTATGTATGCACCATAATACACTGTCATCCTACGTACACCTTAGAAAATAGGGTTTTTTAATATTCATTGTAATTCCAAGAATTTCATCGTCAACCCTTTGTACTACCTCAGACTTTCACAACTTCGGATGTATCAATGAGTACTTGCAATAAGCCTCATACAAAAAATGTTATTCAATGTGTTCAAGTGTAATTAAATGAGAGAGCCTTTCCTCTTATTTATACTTTCATGTAGCATTCCAATTTCCTTATTTTAGGGAGTTCTCCATTAACTTTATTATTTAAATAATTTCTTTTGCAAGCACTTTGACTTTTAGGGGCTTCTAGATGACTCATGAGGGTTCTCCAACTTCACATGGTCGTAACTCTCTAACCGTGAGGATTTATGTGGCATTCCACATACCACCGGAAATGGCATGACATGTACTATCCATACAAAATATTCTTACCAGCAAATATCTCAAAACTCATACCATTATCCATCAAACAAACTTGGGTCCATTACCCAAACCATTGAGCTATCGAAATTCACTACCGGACTTTGCTACCAGAATTCACTACCGGACTTTCTTCAAGGGTTGACATCAATGACAACCAGCCCATTTAATCAACATGAGATGCATTGGCATGTGTTAAAAGTTTTTCACAACTGTGAATCGTGAGAGTCCCAACATGGATATTCTTGACCAAATGCACTAGAGCCCTAGAAAGAGGTGGAAAGCATGAGGGACTACATGGTAGTGAAGGGGGTTCATTGTTGTGTAGGCTGGAGAGAAGAGAGTTGGTGTACTTTGGATTGTTGTGTGTTGAGAAACCTATGAGAGCTTGAGTGATGACTAGTTTGGGAAGTTGAGTGTCACTTTGGAATAATAATAATAATCTATTTTTAAGGTCATGGCCGAGCCAGACACCAAATTGGTGTATGAGACCACCTTTGCCTAGCGATTTTACCGGTAAAGTCTACAGAGGTATACATACCCTACACCCCTCTGGATTTTAACTTGTGACCTCTTAAGAGGAAACACATGTTCTTAACCATTAGGCCCACTCAGGTATGTATTCATAGCGATGACTCGGGGGTGACGTGTTGTTGAGACTTGGAACAACAATGTCTAAGGTTGGGGGGAATGTCCTTGGTTTGCAGCTAGTTGGTGATTGATTTTGTTTAAGATAATTTCTCTATGTTATGGGTTTCTTTTCTTGTATATTTATTTCCACTATGTATTAATTATTATCTCTGATATATTTATTTTAATGTCGTTTCCTACTAGTTATCATTATGCATGGCATGATTAAGAATTCTTTTTTAGTCTAGCATGAATCTTGATTATTGCATGCATGGTTATTGGATTTATTTCATGCTTCTTTATTAATTAAATTCTATCAGAATTTGAAATTGGTTCAAGAAGTGGGTTCTTGAGGTAGCATGCCTAGTCGACTAATGGATAGGTACGTTATAGAGTAGTATTAGAGATTTTAGTTCAAACACCAGACTGGTATGGGCCGAAACGAGTGTGAATTGGGCATATTCTCTGTCACATATTCGGTTTGTAGGAATTTGGTGAAAGAGAGTGGAAAATTAGAGAGAAAATCCCCAAATTCATGAGCAGATTCTAGTTTTAAATGACTCGGGACCATCTAAGAAGTTAATGGATTTAATCTGTAGAGTTGCAAAGCCAAATTCAACCTAGAGGGTTGGAAAAAAAAATTGTATTTTAATGGCCGCTATAGCACGGGGTAGAGTTTAGAGAATCAACGACTAAGATCAACGATCGAGATTCATTATGATAAATTTTCAAAGTTTGGAAAGGTTACTAGATCAACAACCGAGATTCATTTTAGCATCTTGGAAAATGAGGAAGATCGACAACTCGTATTCATTTTTTACTGTATGGGAAGTCTAATAAAATCAACGGTCAAGATCATCTTGGCTGAGAGATTGACAACCCAAATTCACCTAGTTTTTGGATGAAGTTGTCTAAGTGTTGAAGTTTTCCAACAGAGATCATCTATGGTAGATGGTCGGGGATTTGTGAGTTTGGAAAAGTGTTGAAGTTCACCAAAACACATATTTGATCGATAATGGTCAATGGTTTGGGATCGACGATTTTGAAAAAGTGTTGAAGTTTGGCCAAAAGACATCTTTGAAGGCTTATGGTCGATGGTCAAGGATCGACAAGTTTGGTGAAGTGATGAAGTTTGCCAAAATAAATCTATGATTGTCGATGGTCGATGATTGGGGATCGAAAGGATTTGGTGAATTTTTCATTAAGCCAAAGGAAATATTTGAACGTCGATGGTCGATGATCGGGCATGGGTAGAATTAGTGCAAATTTTAGATTCTTCCAAGAGAAACTGTTGATGGTCGATGGGGAAAAGAGGGTGATTATGTGTCATGCCACGTCAACATCCATGTGTCACACAACGTCATCATCCACGTGTTGTGTCACATCAGCCAAGTTGACACCTCAGGATGACATGTCATGCCACGTCAATGAAGAGATGCTCAATCGTCGATGGTCAGGGTTCGGTTATATTTGTGAGAAATCTTGTTTTTCCAAGGGAGATGACTGATGGTTGATGGTCAATGATTGGGCATAAAAAAAATTCATAGGAAACTGTTGGGTTTGCAAAGAAAAATGGTCGATGACTGATGGTCGATGATCGAGCTTCGGGGAGATCAGTGGGAAAGTTGGTTTGTGAAGTCATCATTGGTCGTCGATAGAGAGTGGATCGATAGTCTAGAATATCCATCAGTTTAAAAAAAAATACTATCCATCAGTTTCAAAAAAAAGAACCAAGTCTGGAGGACTGAAGGTAGAGAGCTATCGTTTTCAAGTGTAATCATTCGGCCTCTGGTATTTTTTTGTGTTAAAATGATATATATGTTTTGTTTAATCCATTAACCCAGATAGTTAGGGTTACATTGCATCATAAAGGTTCCAACATTTGGCTTCTATATTATCCAACTCTCTCGCATATAGATCCAAAATTTCGATCCATGAGGATTATGGATTTTCCATGTTAATTCTGTCATTTTAAGGATGGAAAGAATGAGTTTCTAGAGTCATTATCGTTAATGGATGAATGGAAATAACAGAATTATGAAGGGGGGATATTAAAACAAGTAAGATTAAAATTTGATGGTGTGCAACATTGAGTGGAAGAGTAAAATGGTAAAGGTAAGCACTTGTGTTTATAAAAATCAGTTTGATATCATTTTGTGGTTTGAAACTCCATCATTTTTGGTATCTTTGGTAATGATCTCGATTATATTGAAAGGGAAGTATGAATTGAATTCAATACTATGGATATTCATAGAGAATACATTAAAGGTTCATGGGATGGTTATGAGTTTTTGTTTGTCTTTTCAAAGAGAAGTTGAATCAAATTGCAAGTGAAAGGTCATAAAAAAAGTCTTGTAAAATTTGTTGGGTTGAGAAGTTGAGGGTGCATGATCGACGTTACCCGACACCCCAGCAAATTGTGTCAAGTTAAGTTGAGAGTCTAGAGTCAAAGTAAATAAAATTTAAAGTCATTTAAATTGTCAATGTTAAATATAAAGTCATGAAAAATCATGACATTAGTGCGTCAATTGTGTTGGATTACTGAGAGGGGGGATGAATCAGTAATAGAGCAATTAAATCCTTTTTAACCATATAATCCAAGTGTTATATCAATGAAGCATTATCATCCAATAACTGCAGAGTAAATAAGAAATGAACAAATGAACAAACACACACATACACAGTACACCAGTGTTTTACGTGGAAACCCAAATCGGGAGAAAACCACAGAATGATTTGTCTCATATGTCTTGAAGAATTACATTCATTGGAAGCACCAACTTCCTTTGTTTTCTAGCTGCAACTGTAAGGAGGCTCCGACCCCCTAGTTTCTCAAGATACAACCTGAGGGAAGCTCCAACTCCCCAATTCTTTGGTTACAACCGGAAGGAGGCTACAACCCCCTATGTTCTCCAGCTACAACCACCTGTCCTTGCCCCGTCCAAATGCCCTGAAGTAAAAGTAGAATGATGGAACCATTATCAACCTGTCACTGTGAGATATACTGATGTAAACCTGTACCAATAAATCTAAACCATGCATTAACCTGTACCTCAACCTATAATCAACTTGTACTATAAACAAGTGCATCAACCATGCACCAACCTGTACCAAACAACCTATAATCAACCTGTACCATAAACAAGTGAATCCAACCATGTACCAAGTATGTACCAATCATGTGTCAACTACTCATTAATATGTACCAACATCATCAACTATACACCTCATGTATGTGCCAACTCATCAACTACTTGACTCAACCATGTACTCAACATGAACCTCAACCAAAATCCCTCATCAATTTCATCATCCAAATATGATTTGTAGATATATAATAGACCTGGTATATATGCTCACATTCCTGAAAACCTTCCTTAACTTTAACAACAAGAGACTAGCATTTTCATCCAACTTTTCTTTAGTCTCACATGCCTAGGTTTGGATTAGTCAACAACCCTAACTTGAAGTAATCATAACTTTGTACCTATAACGTATAAATATATGAAACTGATATACAATTTTATTCAGTGTGTTTTATGAAATTCCTCCAGGTTTCACTACTTGGAACCTCTCAGAAAAGGAGTTATAGAAAAAATGTATACCTTGCTGAATTCTGGCTTATTCTAGAGAGTGACCTTGTAGAGTGTGCCCCGCATGGAATATTTGTTGAATTGATTTGAATCTATTACATAGAATACTAAATAATGTACCCTAACCAACACAGTTGGTTTCACTGAATTTGGATCTGTTATGAAGAAGTTATGACATTTTTACCCGAAACACCTTCTTTTGACTAGTTTCACAACTAGCCACAAACCCTATTTTCCACGGAGTGTAACTCCAAAAACACAATGACCCACAAGCTGAATTTTTTACCACATATAATTGGATATGTTTTATCAATGGAATATAAATTTTATAGTCTGAAGCATTATAGAAAAAAAATTATAGCGAAAATGGTGAGATGACCTGTAAATAACATACCCTAGAAAGCACCATCAAAAGAATTTATCCTTCCTTTCATTTTGGCCTTATTTTCTTCAAATTCCCTCAGAATTTAGGCTTAGATATCCTTGGTTACCTCAAACACCTATAGATATTCAATATTCTCAAGTGTGATTAAAACGAGAGAGCATTGCCTCTTATTTATACTCTCCAAGTAGCTTCCTTAAAAACATCTTCTAGGTCACTTGGCCCCACTTTCCTTATTTTAGGGTTAACCCACTTCTAATTTCTCCATTAAATTTATTATTGAAATAATTTATTTTGTATTCACTTTGACTTATAATACACTCATTACTTCACTTTATTATTTGCCTTTTAAAATCTGTTAAACCACTTTGACTACTTTGACCTTTTGGGGCTTCTAGATGACATATGAGGGTCCTCCAACTTCGTAAGGCCATAACTCTAAAACAGTGAGGAGTTATGTGACGTTCCACATACCACCAGAAATGACATGACATGTACTATCCATATAGAATAGTATTATCTAAAAATATATCATAACTCATACCTTTATCCATCAAACAAACGTGGGTCCATTACCCAAACCCAGGGTCTCCAACTTCTCATGACCATAACTCTCTAACCGTGAGGAATTATATGACGTTCCACATACCACCAGAAATGGAATGACAAGCACTATACATATAGGATTTTTTCACAAAAAAATCACTAACCTTCATCTAATTATTCCACAATTAAGTATGGGTTATCTAACCATACTTCTTAGGATAACTCAATTCGCAAAGCGTCTTCCTGTGAGGGCTTTCACCATAAGGGGACCACTTTGGAGTTCATCCATTTGTACTTATTATCAACCATGAAAAGACAATGATGATTCATATTTACATTAAACAAACTTTGTTCCATTACCCAAACCTTTGTGCCACTAGGCTTTCTTCAAGGGTTGACATCAATGACAACCAACCTTAATCAACAATCTCCCCATTTGGCATTGATGGAAACACTTTGATGCAATACTGAAATCATATCTCTCATGCTCCCCATGGAACCATGCCTCTGTCCTCTACATCTGATAAATCTCTCCCCCTTTGTCATCAATGGCAAAGGTATCTTTCCATCCGGGGTTTCTCCGCCTGACTGAATTGTCCTCTTATGGTGCTTCCTCGTGTACATCTAAGACATATAAGACAAGCATTCAAAAAGCATTCATTTTGGAGTAGAAATAACTCCAAGTCTTTGGCGAAGATATTCAAAGGCTTCACGTGGAAGTGGTTTTGTAAAGATGTCTACCACTTGTTCTTTTGTGCCCACATACTCAACTCTGGTGTTCTTTTCTGCAACCTGTCCCTATAGAAAGTGATACTTGATTGGAATGTGCTTCGTCTTGGAGTGCATCACCGGGTTTTGTGAGATACTGATGGCGCTTGTATTATCAAAATATTGGAATGGGCTCATCATACTCAACCTGTATATCTGTCAAATTTTGTTTCATCCAAAGAACCTGTGTACAACATGTTGTTGTTGCAATATACTCTGCCTCGGCTGTAGATAGAGATATTGATGATTGTTTCTTGCTTAGCCATGATACTAAACACTCACCTAAGTAGAACGCTGCTCCACTGATGTTTCGTTGGTCATCAATACAACCTGCCCAATATGCATCTATGTAGGCAATAAGTGATAGATATTTTCCTTTTGGATACCATAATCCAAACTCTTATGTTCCTTTGGGTTATATGAAAATCCTCTTTACTTCTAATACATGTGATTTCTTTTGTGCTACTTGAAATCATGCCACCTGTCCAACTGCTTGCATTACATCTGGTCTGGATGTTGTCACATATAGTAGGTTTTTCTGTTCTAAGACTTTTGCGATTATTGTTTTGTTCAGAGAGAGCTTTCGGATCCATCGCATAGGTTTTATGTTCTTCGACGTTTCGGACCAAACTAGTGTGGTCCATCATCAGGAACGCGCTTTTTAAAAGCAGACAAAGGTGGGGCCATTGTCGTTATGAATAAAGAAAACTACATTGAAAAAATGTTGGACCACCTCAACAACAGTGGAAGTTATAAGAAACTCAATAAAAACCCCTTAAATAAGATTGCAAAAGAAGTTTCCAAA
>ML778606.1:60988-100679 GCA_009831015.1 Picea engelmannii | reverse complement strand
TAGTTCTCCAAGTAACGACATTTCAAATTCATTCTGCATGTCTTTTGCAAATTTCTGGCTTAACCTATCATCATCACTACCAAAAATAATATCATCAACATAAACTTCAATTAATAAAATATTACCTTGATTTACCTTGATGTGGATGTTGTTGTCTGCACTTCCTTTTCTAAACCCTGCATGTTGCAGATACTTATCCAGTCTGGAGTACCATGCTCTAGGAGCCTATTTTAGACCATACAAGGCCTGCTTTAATTTACATACATAGTCTATGTTCTCTGACAACTGAAATCCTTTTGGTTGTTCAATGTAGACTTCTTCTTCAAGTTCCCCATTCAGAAAAGATGATTTTACGTCCATCTGATATACTTTAACATTTTTGGAGCATGCATAAGCTAAAAGTAAACATATTGCTTCTATTCTGGCAACTGGGGAAAATTTCTCTTCAAAGTTGATTCCTTCAATCTGTGTATATCCTTTACATACCAATCTAGCTTTGTTCCTTGTAACCTGTCCATATTCATTCAATTTATTCTTGAAAACCCATTTTGTGTCGATCACATTCTTATTCTTTGGTCTTGGAACCAATTCCCAAGTGTCATTTTTCTCTATTTGATCCAATTCTTCATCCATGACCTTATTCCAAAATTCATCCTTGCTAGCTTCTTCAAAATAGTTTGGTTCAATTGTAGATAAGAGTGCTAGGTGTGTTTTTTCTAGTGAACGGATTTTTCTTCTAGTCTCGACTTCTGCATCTTTGTTTCCAATAATCTGATCTAAAGGATGATTCTTCTGTACTTGTTTGCTAGGTGTCTTTGGAGATACTTCTTGAACTTGCTCTTCTTCTTCTGTCGGATTCTCTTCATCTTCATCTTCCTCTTCTACTTCTTTTTCATCTCCTTCTTCGAAAAGTTGTTCCATTGATTCATTTTCTTATGCATGTTTCATTAATTGTTATGTTGATGCTTTCCACAATTTTGTTCAATCTCAGATTGTAACACTTGTATGCTTTCCCTGTACTTGAGTAACCAACAAGTACTCCTTTGTCCACACGACAGTCAAACTTTCCCATTCTTCCATCTTCTCTTTTGATGTAGCATTTGCTTCCAAAAACTCTGAAGTGCTTCACATTTGTTGGTCTTCCTTTCCATAGCTCGTAGGGAGTTTTGTCAGTGTTGTTTTTAAGCATTACTTTGTTTTGAATGTGAACTGTTGTATGCACTGTCTGTTTCCAAAAAATATTTGTCAATTTGTAATCCATTAGCATTGTTTGAGCCATTTCATGTGTAAATATCATCCATTATGATAATGTTCATTTGTCTCTGAACCAATCTATGAATCCATGCTCTCGTCCACTATGATATATCTATCCAAACCTGCTAAGTGTTCTTATGAATCCATCTCTGTCCATATTGTCCAAGACTCTACTTGCGCAAATGTCCATAATGCTAACCCATTTATCATTATACTATCAAAATGTACTTTTGCTAATTGATTTCTCTAAAATTTTCTTCTCAAACTCTGCAAGTTGCTCGAAGGATAGTTCTTTGTTCTGTCACAGCTATTGCATAGACACCCCCTATCTAATATTCATATTACTTGGGAGTCTCCAAGCCGGATGGATTAGAACAATTCATGTTATGATGTGTATTCATCAGCATATTCATTCGTAGATTCATCATCATATTCATGGGTAGATTCATTATCTCTCTGAGATCTGACTTCTTTATTTCTGTCTGTGGATTCATATTTCACTGCAATTCCTGAAATTACAATCTCTTGGACCTGTTCTTTATTTACTTTCCCTTCCTTTATTTCAGCTATTTTCCAAACATTTACTTATCTGACATCTTTATTTTTCTCTGTAGAATTTTATTCATCTCGTTTTATTGTCAATCTTGCGATCTCTGGTACTTGGTGTTTGTTCAGCTGTTCTTCTTGTTTTCTTATCCATACTTTCTTATATCTGATATTAGTATTCTCTTTCATGGAAGCATCGATCATGCTTCTACAATCACTAGCTATGTGTCCACAGTTATGGCATTTGTAACACTCAATTTTACGTGTGGCCACATAGGCACTTCTTGCTTGAACATTTCTTTTATAATCCCTGCAATCTGCAACCTTATGTCCAAAGTTAGTACAGTAAAAAAAATGACCATAAAATAAATTTGCATACCTGGGAGTGAATGATCTTCTTTGTGGCATAGTCCTTCTAAATTTTTGTCTTGACTGATCACGATCATGGTTGAAGCTTATTTGTGTCTTGAACATGGATGGTCCCCTTGAAGATGTATCTTTAATAGTTTTCTTAGATTCTGGTTGACCATGATTCCTTACTTTGAGTACTTCTGCATAACTCTTTCTATTTTCTTCATTCTTCTTTTCTAGCAACCTAGAGTGATTCTCTTCAGTCTCTATAACTGATGTGGATGTTTCTGTTTCTTCAACATTTGTGTTGAGCTTGGCGATTTTACTTCTCAATGTGACAACTTCTTCTTTAATCTTATCAACCTCTTCTTCTTTCTTCATTATCTGAGACTTCATGACTTCTTCTTTTCTTTTCGCTTCTTCAAGCTGAATTTTTAATGTGATTATTTCTTCTTCAATTCCTTTCTCTTCTTGACCAAACTCTGCCTCAAGTTTGTTTAGATCGTTAGTTCTTTCCTTAAGATGATCTGACAATTTCTTCTCTCTCATTTATGCTTCTTCCTTTTGTGTTGCTATGTTGGTTTCCAAACACTGCTTTTGATATTCAAGATTTTCTTCGATATTTCTGGCTTCTTCTAGCTGAGTTATTAAGTTCGCGATGACCTGTTGGGCTTCTTCAAAAATGTGAGCACTTTCCTTTTGTTTCATCAATTCTTTCTTGAGTGAATTGTTTTCTTCTCTTAGTTCATCTAAAGCACTAATCAATTCTTATGCATAATTGACTTCCTTTTCAATTATTTTTCCTATCTCATTTCCTTCATGGCATTCTATTTCAAGATGTCTGTGTTTTTCACAATTAACACAAAACAACATACCTTTTGTGATTATGTACCCTTCATCTTTTGAATCTTCTTAACATGGTGAACATAATTCTTCTTGATTTGTATTTACATCTTCTTTGACATTTTTTGGATCTGTGATGGGTGAAGAATATATGTCATGTAACTTATCCCAAAGTTCTTTTGCTAATGAAGATTTACCAACCTTTTCTCTTACCGGATTAAGTAATCCTTCCCAGATGAAATCCATTGCTATTTTGTTATTCTTCCTCAATTCCTTCTTGGCTGCAGTCTTTTCCCTTTTTGAATTATCATATCTTGTAACAACTGATATCCAAATATAATGTCCCTATGCGTGTAAAAATACTTTCATCCTTATGCTCCACATCTCATACTTAAAACCATTATGACCATTAAACATTGGTACTCCATTCTCATAATAATTCATGATCTCCTTCCAGTGGTTAAAATGTTTCCTTAAGGAACCGACTCTGATACCAATTGTTGGATTAATGAGAGGGGGGGTGAATCAGTAATAGATCAATTAAATCCTTTTTAACCATATAATCCAAGTGTTATATCAATTAAGCATTATCATCCAATAACTGTTGAGTAAATAAGCAATGAACAAATGAACAAACACACACATACACAGTACACCATTGTTTTACGTGGAAACCCAAATCGAAAGAAAACCACATAATGTTTTTTCGTATATGTCTTGAAGAATTACATTCATTGGAAGCACCAACTTCCTTTGTTTTCCAGCTGCAACTGTAAGGAGGCTCCAACCCCCTAGTTTCTCAGGATACAACCTGAGGGAAGCTCCAACTCCCCAATTCTTTGGCTACAACCCCCTACGTTCTCCGGCTACAACTGGAAGGTGGCTACAACCACCTGTCCTTGCCCCGTCCAACTGCCCTGAAGTAGAAGTAGAATGATGGAACCACTATCAACATGTCACTGTGAGATATACCACTGTAAACATGTACCAATAAATCTGAACCATGCATCAACCATGCATCAAGCTGTACCTCAACCTGTAATCAACCTGTACCATAAACAAGTGCATCAACCATGCACCAACCTGTACCAAACAACCTGTAATCAACCTATACCATAAACAAGTGCATCCAACCATGTAACAAGTATGTACCAATCATGTGTCAACTACTCATAAACTATGTATGACTCATCAATATGTACCATCATCATCAACTATACACCTCATGTATGTGCCAACTCATCAACTACTTGTCTCAACCATGTACTCAACATGTTCATCAACCAAAATCCCTCATCAATTTCATCATCCAAATCTGATTTGTATCTCTGTAATAGACATATTATATATGATCACATTCCTAAAAACCTTCCTTAACTTTAACAACAAGAGACTAGCACTTTCATCAAACTTTTTTTTAGTCTCACATGCCTAGTTTTGGATTAGTCAACAACCCTAAATTGAAGTAATCATAACTTTGTACCTGTAATGCATAAAGATATGAAACTGATCTACAATTTTTTTCAGTGTTTTTAATGCAATTCCTCCAGGTTTCACTACTTGGAACCTCTCGAAAAAGGAGTTATCGTAAAAATGGCATACCTTGTTGAATTTTGGCTTATTCTAGAGAGTGACCTTGTAGAGTTTGCCCCGCATGGAATATTTCTTGAATTGATATGAAACTGTTGCATAGAATATTAAAGACTGTAACCTAACCAAGACATTTAGTTTCACTGAATTTGGATTTTTTATGAATAAGTTATGATGTTTTTACCCGAAACACCTCCTTTTGACTAGTTTCAAGACTAGCCACAAACCCTATTTTCCACGGAGTGTAACTCCAAAAATGCAATGACCCACAAGCTAATTTTTTTACCACATATACTTGGATATGTTTTCTCAATGGAATAGAAATTGCACGATCTGAATCATTATAGAAAAAAAATTATAGTGAAAATGGTGAGATGACTTGTAAATAACATACCTTAGAAAGCACCATCAAAAGAATTTATCCTTCCTTGCATTTTCGCCTTCTTTTCTTCAACTTCCCTAAGAATTTTGGCTTAGATATACTTGGTTACCTCAGAAACCTATAGATATTCAATATGCCCAAGTGTGATTAAAATGAGAGAGCCTTGTCTCTTATTTATACTCTCCAAGTAACTTCCTTACAAACATCTTCTAGGTCACTTGGCCCCACTTTCCTTATTTTAGGGTTAACCCACTTCTAATTTATCCATTAAATTTATTATTGAAATAATTTATTTTGTATTCACTTTGAATTATAATACACTCATTACTTCACTTTATTATTTACCTTTTAAAATCTATTAAACTACTTTGACTACTTTGACCTTTTGGGGCTTCTAGATGACATATGAGGGTCCTCCAACTTCGTAAGGCCATAACTCCCAAACCGTGAGGAGTTATGTGGCGTTCCACATACCAAAAGAAATGGAATGACATGGAATATCCATATAGAATAGTATTGTCTGAAAATATATCATAACTCATACCTTTATCCATCAAACAAACTTGGGTCCATTACCCAAACCCAGGGTCTCCAACTTCTCATGACCATAACTCTCTAACCGTAAGGAGTTATGTGACGTTCCACATACCACCGGAAATGGAATGATAAGATCTATCCATCTAGGACAGTTTTACTAAAAAAATCATTGACCTTCATCTCATTACTCCACAATTAAGCATGGGTTCTCTAACCATACTTCTTAGGATAACTCAATTCACAAAGCGTCTTCCTGTGAGGGATTTCACCATAAGGGGACCACTTTGGAGTTCATCCATTTGTACTTATTATCAACCATGACAAGACAATGATGAGTCATATTTACATTAAACAAAACTTTGTCCATTCCCCAAACCTTTGTGCCACTAGGCTTTCTTCAAGGGTGGACATCAATGACAACCAACCTTAATCAACAAATTGAGTTTGCCAATCTAGTATCATAGGTATCTGGTTGGATGGAGACGTCCCTCTTACAAGAAACAATTTTATGCAGGTACATTTCAGAAGATTCAAATGAAGAAGAGAAGAATACTCCATGAATGAAGCAGACAAATAAAGAATGATGAAGAAGCAGATGACAAAAGACCAAGAATGAAAGAATAAGATTGATGCAGAGAGAAGAAGAAGATGAAAACTTTATGACATATGAAGATGACAGAGGAAAGTTCTAGTGAAGTGAACAAAAGAATATGAAAGAAGAAAAAAGAAGAATATGGACTCCTGGACCTAAACATAAGGACAAAATTTTAAAGCAACAAAAGGACAGAATAATGCAACAAAAAAAGAAGACAAATAATGAAGAAGAAAGGCAATGTACATAAGTAGTACCTTGTGGTTTTTGTGATGCATAGAGAATGAGATCCCTAAGAAGTTTGAAGATCCTATTTGATAATTTTATTTGATGGAAACAAAGATGATATTGGTCCTATGCTTGTATAAAGGATAGATTGGTTTGAAACGGAAATTGAAATTGTATGTACATGAGTAAATGATGATGTAAGCTGTGAAGAGGCATGTTGTATGTACCTGAGTCAATATTTATGTAATTCGTGAAGAGATAAGTGTGCCCCCATAATTTGTATGTTGAATTTTTTTGGTTAGCTAGAAACCATTTGATGTAATGTGTTGTTTGTGGTAAGCAGAAACCACTTGTCATGAAAAAGGAGGGTTTGTGATAAGTCTGAAATCACTTGTTGTAGTGATTCGGGGTAATCCACTAAAACCCATGATGTATGGGTAAGCCAAAGCATATCCAAGATGATGATTGATGATGATGCAGGGGGAGTTACAGGTACATGTATGATATTTTTTATTCGCAAATGGTTGATGAACCATGTACAGGAAAGAGTTTCCTATAGAACCGACAGATACAACGGTTGACGACCCATGTGTTCTGGTGGATGATAACTTTTTTATATGGACTTCAAAAAATATGATTTTTATACTATGCAGGTACAAGAAGAAGATTAAAGATGCAGAATGAATAAGACCAAAGAAAAAATATGAATACAAAGCATAATAATATGTTGAAGGTTGGACCAATTCAACGATCAGTTGAAGAGATCACAAGTATTCATTAAGGGGGAGTATGAAGGAATAATTCATACATGTGATATATGAATAATGTCTAATGTATATGAGTGAATAAATGTAATGAAGTAGACCAAGCTTAATGTCTACGTATGAGTGAAAGATGAGGATTATGAGATATATTAGGGATGAGGATCTCATGGATCGAGTTGAGAGATTTAAGGAGATATTGTGAAGATGGTTATGGATATGATGTGATATAATTACCTAATTAAGACTTATTATTTATCGTCACATATGGTTATATAAAGAGACCATTTGTACAATAGAATGTACACACGGAAATTATTTAATTAATAAAATTTCCCCCTCGGGGGTTTCTTGAGTATAATCCATGATGTCCCTTGCTTCAATATATGTTTGTATGTATTTTTTTATGGATATTAAAGCCAAAAATTAAGTCATATTGAGATGAAATTTATGGGTTTTATCCGTAGAGAGGATATCTACAAAAGTGCCAGAGAGGGAACTTGTCCAATTCTGTTTGGATTTGTCAAAAATTGCAAAATAGTGGTTTTTAAAGATCTAGGTCCAGATCGTAGAGATCCATATTAAGACAAAATTCTTGCAGAGAGCCTATTAAGAACATATGGAAATGAAGGAATTGACTAAATCCTATGGCGATTGGAAAGGGGATGTTGAAATAGGCCAAAATCCACTATTTTGGGCCATTTTGGGGGGATTTTTTATATTTTCAGAGGAGGAAAAGTGACCCCAGATCACAAAATTGGAAAATTTTATTTACTCAACATTTTATATACTCATTAATACAAACAACTTTGGTGTAGTGAAATGTTTTTAGAAGTGCACAGTTTGAGAGATAGCCAATTTTGCTAAAAAATTTGGGTGAAAAAGGGCAAAGTTGTCATTTCCAAATTGTTGCAGTTTTTTACTGGGGCATCAACTTGAAAATATGAGAGTTGTTATGAATTACTTGTCATTATTTTTATCTATGTCTCATGCAAAAATTTCTCTATTTTCTAACATATTTTCTTCTACGGTTGGCATTTCAATAATGTAAGACCTTCCATACAAAGCCTCAAAATAAAATAAAATAAAACTATTCATCTTCTACTTAAATAAATTCAATTTAGTTCAAAGTTTTCCTTTCATGATTTTCTTTATACCAACATAATAATCAACAACAACATAATAACAACACAAAATGCACAAAATATGTACCTCTACCTATAGATTAGTTGATTTAGCTCCTTTTTTGGTTGTCCTTGCTTTGCCCAAACTACCCAAATTGAATATTAACCTCCCAACCAACTAGGAACAACCTCTTCAACTCCCTAGCTCCAAGAATCTTTACAGTTTCCTGGGCCCCGAGCCCAAAATTCCCAGCAACAGCAGATTTCCTATGAGAGTTCCAAAAAAAAACAATATGTTCACCATTCTCCTCCTCCTTTCAGAATTTCTTCCTCCTTATTCACCCAATTTCACCTCCCCCAAAACCCAACAACCAAATAACCCTCTGCAAGACCTCTCCCCTCTTCCTTATCCTCCTCCCTTGAATCCCTCTCCCTCATTCAATTCCCCCAACTGCCTTACCCACCCCCCCTCCATAATTTCCTCAACAACCTTATCCCTCCCATTAATTACTTCACCTACCAATTTAATAATATTATAATAAAAGACTCAATAAATTAATTTTAATAATTAATTAAATTATATTTAACAACCATGATAATTAAATAATTAATTAGGGTTGTTACATACACCCACCCTTCAAGAAACTTTGTCCCGAAGTTAGAGTAATTTACAATACAAGGGTAATGACATGTGGTTCATACATCCACATCACATAAACAACATCATCAGTTTGAAAACACTTATACATACTAGTGTACATGTGCAAGGAATGCATGTGTATCCAGCAGATACAGGACTCACACATGTACTAATGACAATAATTATCACACCTATAGTAATTCTTGTATGCGTCCAATTCAATCAACAAGACCATTCATTTCATCAAATATAGTAAACCATTTAAAATGTTCATAAAATTCCTCAATTACAATAATTTAGCACAAACAACATTCACTTAGATAATTGTAGTTTAGTTAAGCAATTATATATATATATATATATATATATATATATATATATATTAAAAAGAGGAAAACAATAAATTCTACTATAAGGCAAAATCCCCACACTCTCAACTACTTATATGCATCCTTCCTCCCTAACTTACTTCCACCTTCCATCTGTATCCTTCCTCTGCTGGACTATCTTGGAGTGTCAACTATATTGTCCTAAATCCAAATAGAACATGTAAGTGAAAGTGCCAACTCTCTTGACCAAAATTCCCCAGCAGACAACTGACAATCATCAACACAGGCCTAGGGGAGCGTGAGCTAACACCGTCCTCCCATTACTCCAGGTTTTAGAGGATACATGGTGGGAAATTCCTCCACCCCTCCTAATAGAACTAGGGTTAACACCCTACCATGGACCATACAGTGGCACTGTGTTGCTAGGAATTTTGTCATTGTATATTCAGTTTTAGGCAGTCTCACCACCTGAAAACCTGCACTTGTCCACATATCATAGCAATGCATTTGAACCAACATAATTTCACACCATATTGTTTCTTGGTCGATGTTCATGACATCAACCTTTCATCATCATTATCCTTTGGCTATTTCATAGCCTCTTGACCTGCAAATTAGTCTATAACACAAACTCGTACATATACATGCATTATCATCATGTAAATGCATTTAATCATAATATCAATACAGTGTCCACGTACCAACAACTTTAAATGTCATAATTTTCAAGTTATAAATAGATTGCATAATATCCATCATAATTCAAATAATGTTAAATATTCATAGAATTGACATTCACATAGGTTCATATGTCTTAAAATTTCAAGTGTATCATTAATAGTTTCACAGTGAATAGAAAGTAAAGATGTTTAGGCCTTAAGTAATTCTTATTTCCTAAGTCAAAAGGTGGCATTACATACACCCAACCTTTTAGAAAACATATTCCCGAGGTGGTAAAAAACAAGTGAGGGATGATCTCTTTGTACGGTCTCTGCATCCTCCCAAGTAGAAAATCTTGGGCTATACTTGTCACACTGGACCTTAACTTGGTCTACCAGATGATTCCTCAGTTGTCAAACCCTACAGTCCAATATGCATAATATTTCTATCATGAGGGTTCCCACATCTGATACATGCAATTCCTTCCAATTTAGTTTATGAGATTCGTCAGCAACATAATGACGTAGAACAGATACATGAAAAACATTATGAGTTTTATGCAAATGGGGTAGTAATACAAGACGATATTCAATAGGTCCAATTCTCTCTTGGATTTTGAATGGTCCTATAAATTGAGGAGACAATGTTGTCCCCTTGCTGAACTGAATGGTACTCTTATTAGGCATGATATGAATGAAAACTTGATCTCTCACTTTATAACTTCGGTCACTCTTATGTGCATCAACATAAATTTTATGCCTATCATGTGCTTCCTTTAGTTGTTGCCTAATATGAATCACCTATTCCTCCATCTCTTGAATCAATTTTGGCCCAACTGTCACTCATTCGTCTAATCTTTCCCAACTCAATGGTGTCCTGCATGGCCTTCCATATAGAGCTTCATAAGGTGGCATTCCAATGGAGCTATGAAAACTGTTATTGTAGGCAAACTCTACCAAAGGTAGGTACTTCTCCCAATGGGTTTGATTATCCATAACATACATCCTAAGCATGTCTTCCATAACCTGATTTAATCTCTCAGTTTTCCCATCTGTTTCAAGATGATAAGTTGTGCTTAAGTTCAATTGAATTCCCAACGCTGAGTGCAAACTTGTCCAAAACCTAGATGTGAATTGGGAGTCCCTATCTGAAATTATCTTCTTGGGTAACCCATGCAAATGGATGACCTCACTTATAAACATGCACGCCACATCAGTGACATCATAAGTGTCTCTAACTAGAATAAAATGAGCTCTCTTGGTCAACTTATCAACTGTCACAAGAATGGCATTGTTTCTATGCGATGTGAGCGGAAATCCCACGACAAAATCCATAGAAATGACTTCCCACTTGGACATAGGAACATCATGTAGTTGTAGGACACCTGTCGGGTGGTGGTGTTCAACCTTCACTTGTTGACACTCTAAAAACTTAGTGACGAAATGGACTATATCATTCTTCATGCAGGTATTATCAAGAACACTTACAAGACACCTCAAAAGACTGGTTTTGAAGAGGAGAAGTCATTTGAAAAAGAGTACAAGTCTTTTGCCACTGAGAAACCCACTCAAATATAATTTTTGGAAGGCAGCGCTCCCCTATACACTTTCAGGGAGAGTTTGCACTCTGTGCCCTCTTTTGGGGGAGCGTTGCAACACTCTGTGCCCCATTCAAAGGGAGTGCTTTCCTTTTTTAGCGAAATTTGAGTGTTGAGAGAAATCAGGGAAGAATCCCCTCAATATCTGAAGGTGGTTGGATTTGAATCTGAGGTCAAGCTTCGATCTTAGGGAAGATCCACAACTGAAGGAGAAGAATCCTCAACTTATCCCAAGAATATCTTAAGTGGTTAGGCCTCTCCAAGCCTATATAAGGAGGCCTTCTCATGGTGAAAGAGAGATGGATACATTGTGAAGCATCAAACTTATGATCTCATAAGGGAGATATCATTGAAGCATCAACATTCTATGTGTGGATTATTTGAGCAAGGGTCTGGAAAAAGAGAGCTTGGTGAAGTTGTTGCACCTACATCCATGGTTGTAAGCACCACTTTGTTCTCATTAATATAAATTCATGCTTGGCCTGTTTCCTTTAAAGTTTGTATACGTTTCAAGAACTTGTTTCTTTCATAGATCCATTATGAAGCTAATCATGGTAGAGTAGGAAGTATCGTTGTTGTTGCTCATTGTATTACAGGAAATTTTGAAGATCTTGGAGATCAAGATCAGCCTGGATCGAGCAACGACAAACGTCAGTAAAAAGGTATTTAATCTTCTTCCTTCTTCTTATTTGATAGTTTAGCTTCATGAAAAGGAGAGCCAGTGTCCACAATATCACTTTTTTGTCTTGGTCATAGGGGTCTAGTATCCAAGAGGAAATCCACTTGTCTATTCTGGGATTATCCTGTAACACCTACCATGAATAAAATCTTCTTCATATCTATGTACATTTTCTTCATGCCCAGATGTGCACAATAAAGTGCTCTATGGGATTCCTTGAGTATGATGCTTCGAATATCCCCACCTTTGGGGATGTACATCCTTCCCTGATATCTTAATAATCCATCTGCTTCCAGGCTATATCCTTCATACTTTGGATCTAATCTCCTTCCACTCTGGAGGGTTGAAGTAACCTTTAAATACCAACTATCTCTGAGAAGTTTCCTCAACACATGCTCCCTCAAATTAACTTTTAAGGGTACCAAGGAGAAGACACATGGTCTCCTGCTTAAGGCATCCACAACCATGTTCTCCTTTCCCTTAATGTATGAAATTCCAAAATTGTACTCACTCATAAACTCACTCCATCGCCTCTACCTTGCATTGAGATCTCTTTGAGTGAAAAGATGCTTTAAGATTTCATGGTTTGTTTTGAGCTCAAACCTTCTCCCTACTAGATAGTGCCTCCAAATATAATACTGTCATCTTGTCCATGTTGTGTCTCGGAGGACATTACCAAGAACACTTACAAGACACCTCAAAAGACTAGTTTTGAAGAGGAGAAGTCATTTGACAAAGATTAAAAGTCTTTTGCCACTGAGAAACCCACTCAAATATCATTTTTGGAAGGCAATTATCCCCTATACAATGTCAGGAAGTGTTTGCGCTCTGTGCCCTCTTTTGGGGGAGCGTTGCAACGCTCTGTGCCCCATTTAGAGGGAGCATTGCCCTTTTTGAACGAATTTTGGACTGTTGAGAGAAATCAAGGAAGAATCCCCTCAATATCTGAAGGTGGTTGGATTTGAATCTGAGGTCAAGCCTCGATCTTAGGGAAGATCCACAATTGAAGGAAAAGAATCCTCAACTTATCCCAAGAATCTCTTAAGTGGTTAGGCCTCTCCAAGCCTATATAAGGAGGCCTTCTCATGGTGAAAGAGAGATGGAGACATTGTGAAGCATCAAACTTATGATCTCATAAGGGAGATATCATTGAAGCATCAACATTCTGTGTGTGGATTATTTGAGCAAGGGTCTGGACAAAGAGAGCTTGGTGAAGTTGTTGCACCTACATCCATGGTTGTAAGCACCACTTTGTTCTCATTAATATAAATCTATGTTTGACCTGTTTCCTTTAAAGTTTGTATGTGTTTCATGAACTTGTTTATTTCATAGATCCATTATGAAGCTAATCATGGTAGAGTAGGAAGTATCATTGTCGTTTCTCATTGTATTACAGGACCTTCTGAAGAACTTGGAGATCAAAATCAGCCCGGATCGAGCAACAACAAACGTCAGTAAAAAGGTATTTACTCTTCTTCCTTCTTCTTCTTTGATAGTTTATCTTCATGAAAAGGAAATTCAGTGTCCACAATAGTACTTTTTTGTCTTGGTCATAGGGGTCTAGTATCCAAGAGGAAGTCCACTTGTCCGCGGGGGAATTATCCTATAACACCTACCCAGAAGAAAATCCTATTCATGTCTGCGTACATTTTCTTCACGCCCAGATGTGCACAATAAAGTGCTCTATGGGCTTCCTTGAGTATGATGCTTCGAATATGCCCACCTTTGGGGATGTACATCCTTCCCTGATATCTTAATAATCCATCTACTTCCAAGCTATATCCTTCATACTTTGGATCTAATTTCCTTCCACTCTGGAGGGTTGAAGTAACCTTTAAATACCAACTATCTCTGAGAAGTTTCCTCAACACATGCTCCCTCAAATTAACTTTTAAGGGTACCAAGTAGAAGACACATGGTATCATGCTCAAGGCATCCACAACCACGTTCTCCCTTCCCTTAATGTATGAAATTCCAAAATTTTACACACTCATAAACTCACTCCATCGCCTCTGCCTGGCATTGATATCTCTTTGAGTGAAGAGATGCTTTAAGATTTCATGGTCTGTTTTGAGCTCAAATCTTCACCCTACTAGATAGTGCCTCCAAATATAATATTGTCATCTTGTCCATGTTCTGTCTCAGACGACATTATCAAGAACACTTACAAGACACCTCAAAAGACTCGTTTTGAAGAGGAGAAGTCATTTGACAAAGAGTACAAGTATTTTGCCACTAAGAAACCCACTCAAATATCATTTTTGGAAGGCAATGCTCCCTTATACAATGTCAGGAAGCATTAGTGCTATGTGCCCTCTTTTGGAGGAGCGTTGCAACGCTATGTGCCCCATTCAGAGGGAGTGTTTCCCTTTTTGAGAGAATTTTGGACTGTTGAGAGAAATCATTGAAGAATCCCCTCAATATCTGAAGGTGGTTGGATTCAAATATGATGTCAAGCCTCGATCTTAGGGAATATCCACAACTGAAGGAGAAGAGTCCTCGACTTATCCCAAGAATCTCTTAAGTGGTTAGGCCTCTCCAAGCCTATATAAGGAGGCCTTCTCATGGTGAAAGAGAGATGGAGACATTGTGAAGCATCAAACTTATGATCTCATAAGGGAGATATCATTGAAGCATCAACATTCTGTGTGTGGATTATTTGAGCAATGGTCTAGAAAAAGAGAGCTTGGTGAAGTTGTTTCACCTACATCCATGGCTATAAGCACCACTTTGTTCTCATTAATATAAATCTATGCTTGGCCTATTTCCTTTAAATTTTGTATACATTTCATGAACTTGTTTCTTTCATAGATCCATTATGAAGCTAATCATGGTAGAGTAGGAAGTATCGTTGTTGTTGCTCATTGTATTACAGGACCTTCTGAAGAACTTGGAGATCAAGATCAGCTTGGATCGAGCAATGACAAACGTAAGTAAAAAGGTATTTATTTTTCTTCCTTATTCTTCTTTGATAGTTTAGCTTCATGAAAAGGAAAGTCAATGCCCACAATAGCACTTTTTTGTCTTGGTCATAGGGGTCTAGTATCCAAGAGGAAATCCACTTGTACGCAGGGGGATTATCATGTAACACCTACCCAGAAGAAAATCTTCTTCATGTCTGCGTACATTTTCTTCATGCCCAAATGTGCACAATAAAGTGCTCTATGGGCTTCCTTGAGTATGATGCTTCGAATATCCCCACCTTTGGGGATGTACATCCTTCCCTGATATCTTAATAATCCATCTCCTTCCAGGCTATATCATTCATACTTTGGATCTAATTTTCTTCCACTCTGGAGGGTTGAAGTAACCTTTAAATACCAACTATCTTCGAGAAGTTGCCTCAACAAATGATCCCTCAAATTAACTTTTAAGGGTACCAAAGAGAAGACATGTGGTCTCCTGCTCAAGGCATTTGGGACCACATTCTCCTTTCCCTTAATGTACGAAATTCCAAAATTGTACTCACTCATAAACTCACTCCATCGCCTCTGCCTGGCATTGAGATCTCTTTGAGTGAAGAGATGCTTTAAGATTTCATGGTCTGTTTTGATCTCAAATCTTTTCCCTACTATATAGTGCCTCCAAAGTTTTAGAGCTTGCATTACAACTGCCAACTCTAAATCATGAGTAGCATAAATCTCCTCATGTTGCTTCAAATTTATTGATGCATATGCTATCACTCCCCATTCTTGCATTAGCACGACCCCCAATCCTTGCTTTGAGGTATCCGTGCAGATTGTCAAGTCTTTTCCCATATCCGACCCTCGTAGAATTGGTGCACTAGTTAGTAATCGCTTAAGCTCAATGAATGCAATATCGCATTCTTATGTCCATTCATACATGACCCCCTTGCACTGCAAGGTGGTGATGGGTTTCTCTATCTTAGAGAACCCTTCCAAAAACCTCCTATAATAACTAGCTAGCCCCATGAAGCTTCTCACCTCATGATAATTTTTCGGCACTGGCCATTCCATAATGGCCTTTACCTTTTCTAGATCCACAGATATTCCTTCACCAGAAATGATATGACCTAAATAGTGAATTTCTTTCTGGAAGATAGAACACTTCAACAACTTACAATTTTTTCTCTTTAATGCATGACAACACCACTTGCAAGTGTCCTCATGTTCTCTTTCGTTCTTGGAATAGATGAGGATATCATCCAAAAAGACTTATACAAAGCAGTCTAAGTACTTTCGAAAAGCACCATTCATGAGGCTCATGAATACTATTGGTGCATTGGTCAAACAAAAAGGTACTACAACGAACTCATAATTCCCAAATCAAGTTCGAAAGGCATTTTTAGGAATATCACCTTCCTTAATCCTTAACTAGTGATACCCTGATCACAGATCATTTTTTGAGAAAATTGTTGCTCCTTTCATCTGATCAAAGAGGTCATCTATCCATGGAATTGGGTACCTATTTTTCCCTGTAGCACGGTTCGATTCCCTGTAATCTATACACAGTCATAAGGAACCATCCTTCTTCTTGACAAAAATTACTGGTGCGCCCCAAGGTGAGACACTAAGTCTTATTATCCCTTAGTCAACTAGTTCCTTCAAATGCACCTACAAATCACAAATTTATGGCATCGTCATCCTATACGATGTCTTGGAAATTGGCTCTACATTGGGTTTTATCTCAATGGTAAAATCAAGCTCCCTCTCAGGAGGTAACCCATGCAACTCTTTTAGAAAAAAATACTTAAACTCTGAAAATACTGGATACTGATCCAAGGAGGGTCCTTTCCCTTCATTGACTGCTTCCACTACATATAATCGAAAACCTTGCCACGTGCAATGTTTAACCTTCATGGTCGAGATAAAGCATAGAGACACCTTCCTCTGTACACCATGGATCTCTAATGACCTCCCTTCATCATCAACACAAAGCACCCTCTTTGCGAAACAATCTACCAAAGCTCAATGGGATTTTAACCAGTCCATTCCAATGATTAGGTCATACGTCCCTAGAGAAGTGACATACACCTTCAACCTAGTAGTACACACTTCCAGGTATACTAGACAATTATCAACGTTGGGTTCTACCACTTTTTTTACCCCGAAGCCATCTCTACTTGCTTAAATTCACCATGCTCGTAGGTTGCCAACCCACACTTTTCTAATGCATAAGGTGAAATGAAACTATTTGTAGCACCATAATCAAATAAAATTTTAATATTGGCATGATTTAGCATACATGATGACTCCACCATAGTGGATCGATGCTCTTCCTGGTGATTATTAACCACTGCATAAATCTGGTGGCTACTACTTGCTCATCACATCAGGGCCTTCCCTTCTCTATGCACAAAGCCTGCTTTTAACTCTGGACAATCATGCTAGTAATGAGGTCCTCCACACCCCCAAAAAGTAACTCGGGGTGGAGCCCGGGTGCTTCCCTGTGAAGGTCTTTGAAATGAGTTTCTTCCCTTGGAGCCCTTGCCCCTACTTGTTTCTCCCTAAAAAGGTCATGGACATGTCTGTGTCATTGGATATGAGTGGGATGATGCACTCATTTCCATTGAAATACCTGTTGTAACTGCTCTGGGAGTGACTCTATTTCCATAAGGGGGTGGCCTAGATCTTCCTCGTCTGGAGAAAGTCCTAGGGGCCTTCCCCATCAATCCAGGATGTTGTGGAATGGTTGACCTCATACCTCTATTTAAGCTCATATGCTCCTCTGCGTAATGAACATTTTCAACTACTTTGGCTATTGACGATGGCTTCCACGTCCATACCATGGCCCTTATCCTAGGGTTTAACCTATAAACAAAATGTTTTTCACTTCGTTGATCGATATCCATGTACGAGACATATTTTACTAACTCCGTGAACCTAATATCCTACTCTTCCACGGTCTTATTTCCGTGAATTAGAGCATGGAATGCTCCTACCTGTTGTTCCTTGTAGTAAGCAGTAAAATATTTCCTCCATAACCTTTCCTCAAAAATATCCCAAGAGACGGTGTCTGGGGTAAGGTGCAACTGTCTCTCTAGGTTACCCCACCAGTTCAAGGCATTGTCCCTCAACTGAAATATCGTTATATTCATCTTTGATGTGGAAGCATAGTCTCTTAAGGAGAAACATCGTGTCATTCCATCCATCCATGCCTCTGCACGTTCACTTGCACGACCCCTGGCAAACTCTGGGAGATTGATCTTCTGTAGTTCTATGGTGATGTCCCTAGGTGGAGGCCCTCCCTCTGAGTCCCTTGATGCTTCAGGTTCACCCACTCCAGATGGTGGGGGTTCCACTTTGACATCTGTTGACTAGCGTCCCTTTAATGTCTCATTAATAGCCTCTAAAGAGCACAAAATGAGAGCTAATTCAGGCGATGGTGGTGACAGCGCCGGCATTGGCAGTCCTTGCGACGATGCCCCTCGGCCTCAATTTCCTCTATTCTTAACCATCTTGAATAACTTAATCTACATCAACCAAATGCTTATCAAGGAAGATTTTAAGGCATTCCACATTCGCTCAAACTTATACTTGCAAACATAGGGTTATGCGTAAGTTTTTTTTTTTAACTTGTCTGTAAACATACATTACTCTCTTTAGGGTAAGTGGCTAAAAGTCAGGTCAAAATCCTCTAAGCTTGGTAAATTCATTCAGGTAAGTTGCTAACTCCCTTGCCTTTCCAACTATTCTAACACTACGAGGTACCCACCAATTACTGTTACTTACCTCCTTAAGTCCTTAGAGATTTGAAAACTAATTAAAGTGTTTTAAACACAATGTAGATTAATTATTAAAATCCCATAACCTAGATTAATATGTTAACCTAAGTTTCAAATTTTAATCCCCATAAAATTATACTAATATTAATCCATATATTAGTACTAATCACTATTATTAATCTTATATTAACACAACATTTAAAATTTATATATATATATATATATATATATATATATATATATTCCTAATCCTTTTTTTAAACTTATATATAAATAAATACATAAGTGATAGTTTATTATTATATATATATTATGAACTTATTAAACCTTTATATTAATATTTAACACCAATATTAATATTTAACCTACATATTCAATATTAATATTAATATTTAACCCAAATAAACTTTAATGATATTAACACCTTAATGTTACATTAAGGTAAATTTTTTATTTATAAAACACACACACATATATATATATATATTAGTGATATATATTAGTTTAATACTTGTTTAAAGTATTAGTAATTATTTATAATTAATGAAAAATAAAATTTTATCATTTATTTATTTTTAAAAGTAATATTAATAATGTGATAACATAATCGTGTGTATATATAGATATATAAAATAAAACAAATCAACATGGGATAAGTTAGGAAACACAATGTGGGGCATTGCATGGGTTGAGTAGGGAATGCAATGTGGGGTCTTGCATGAGGCCCATGTGCATCTTCCTTCCCCCCACACCTGTTGGGAGACTCTACAAAACCCTCCCTTGCTCGGCCTCTTGTTCATTTTCACTACTTTGTTTGAGGGTTTCAAGTGGAGGCCTAAGAACGACCCTGGATACATGGCTAGGTGCTTGAAGGGAACGACCATGGCTCCAGGTCGATCCTTCTCTGCTCGGATCCCTATGGCCTTTCCGGTTGCAATCTCTCAGATTCCTTTGCAGATTCCAGACTAGGAGAGTTCAGAGCCCTTTCTTTGCTCATAATCTCTCATATTCCTCTCCAGATCCCACACCCTTCTCTCATACTCAATCCTTCACTGCCCTTTACACAACTCTCATCAATTGTATTTTTTTTTATGGGTTTAATTCATGCCTGCATTTGCGTAGTTTTGCAGGAAAATCGAATAGTTGTGTGCCATTTGAAGGCCATCTGGGCTTGATTCAGATTGTTCTTAGAACATTAAATTCATGAATCAAGTGAACGATTTGGTGGGAAATTGTATAATGGAGCTCTGAATGGCACTTCTGTTAACTTATTTTTAAACCCAGACAAAGAGTTGCGTCGTTTACTTCATTGAATTTGGAAATCGATACAACTGGCTTGACAATGCACAGACACCTGCTCGATATTTTCGCTCGTGTTCTATTGTCATTTCGTCAAGTTCATATCGTTTTACTTTGATAGGACTAATTTATTCCATTTTCAAGATGCAGATCGTTGTTAAGACACACATTGGCAAGACTATCACTCTCGAGGTTGAGAGTTATGACACCATCGGCAATGTAAAGGTCGAGATCCAAGACAAGGAAGGCATTCTGTCTGACCAACAACGTTTGATCTTTGTCGAAAAGCAGCTTGAAGATGACCTTGTTGGAGCTTGCGGATTCTCACAAGGCACTGGCACGGATTTCCTGGGATAACTGTTGGTTATGGAGAGATAATAACTGAAGGATCCACCAATCAGAGACCATTTAGTATTATTATCGTTGCCCGCATATGAAAAACACCCCTGATTTTCAGGTCATTTGAGACAGAACCTACATTCATTCCTTCCCTCTCTACGTATCCAACCTTCAATGTTGGAGACTGAATCATCGTAGAAAGATACCCATGGCCCTCTTAATTATGCATATTTCTATTCTAAATGAATTCCCGAGCCGTATGGATTTGACTGATTTTTCACTCATTTGTTCGATGATAATTGTGTGTTGATGATAATCATGTGTTGGCAAGAAGCCTTGGTAAAAATTGGTTTATCATTGTGCCATCCATTGTGGTCTGGATTTTAAATATTGCTCAACTCCATAGGTTCCATGTTGGGGTTTTGTTTGGTTTCCTTTTGTATAGAGTAATTAGTACATATACATTTCATAATCTTTGGTTTATTTTACAATATTTTTTAATCTAACTCTGTTAATTTTCTACCTACGTAGGTGAAGAATAGTTCAGGTGGTTGGAACATGGTTCTTCTAGGTAGTCTTCATAGGATTTTTTTTTGGGGGGGGGCTGTAAATAAAGGGTTTCTTAGTGGTAATTTCAGGGTTTCTGGGAAGTAGGTTAGGGGTTGTTTTTGGGGAACACACTGCACAGTTATGGGGTGGTCAAGCCCAGGTTTCAGTTTTGAAATTGGGCTCTGATACCATCTGTAAGACCTTCCATACAAAGCCTCAAAATAAAATAAAATAAAACTATTCATCTTCTTCTGAAATAAATTCAATTTAGTTCAAGGTTGTCCTTTCATGATTTTCTTTATACCAGCATAATAATCAACAACATCATAATAACAGTATAAAATGCACAAAATGCATACATCCACCTATAGATTAGTTGATTTAGCTCCTTTTCTAGTTGTCCCTACTTTGCCCAAACTGCCCAAAATTAATATTAACCTCCCAGCCAACTAGGAACATCCTCTTTGACTCCCTAGCTCCAAGAATCCTTACGGTTTCCTGGCCACCGAGCCCAAAATTCCCAGCAACAATAGAGTCCCTGTGAGAGTTCCCAAAAAAAAACAATATGTTTACCAATCTCTTCCTCCTTTCAGAATTTTTTTCTCCTTCTTCTTCACCCAATTTCACCTCCCCCAAAACCCAACAACCAAAGACCCCTCTCCAATACCTCTTCCCACTTCCTTATCCTCTTCCCTCGAATCCCTCTCCCTCATTCAATTCCCCCAACTCCTTATCACCCCCCCCCCCCATTAATTCATCAACAACCTTATCCCTCCCATTAATTACTTCACCTACCAATTTAATAATATTATAATAAAATACTCAATAAATTTATTTTAATAATTAATTACATTAAATTTAACAACCATGATAATTAAATAATTAATTAGGGTTGTTACAAATAAAATTACACCAGTGGAGAAAATGCACAAATGGAGTCAAAATGATTTTTTCAGGAAGCCATAACTTTAAGCTCAAATATCAGATTGGGGCATGAGTATATTCGTTGGAAAGATGATTTAGTGGAAAATAACATGAAATTATTAGAATTTGGAGAATTATGATATAATTCTTCATGAGTTGAGCAGAAAAAGGACCCGTTGCATTAATTGACAATTTATTTATATGCATAATTCTAACAAAAATGGTTGCTTGCACGTTTTGAAGAAGTAGGGGATATAAACCTATCAATTCAATATAGGAATGTGGATTTGGGGCATGGAGGAAGGAGAGGTAGCCTTTATTCATGATAAAGAAGCCAAAGGTCAAAATATCAATGTTGGTAATGTAGAGACATAATCAAATGGGGATGTGAGCAGAGGGAAACAAGACACATTAATAGAGATTGTGAGAAGCCTGAGAATAGAAGTACAAAGTTACAAAGAAAAAAATAAGAGGTTGATGAGAGAACAAAACTAAATAAATGCTCAGATGAGTCAAATCCAAAATCAGTTGCATAGGCAAGAAAAGAATGGATCAAACTCAAGACAAGAGGAAGAGGGCAGATATCATGAAAGAAGATATTACTATAGAAGAGTTGGTCATTCAAGAAGTGCTAGTAGAACTCATAGACATCACTCACCTCCTTACTCAGCAAGGAAATTTTATGCATTTGAAGACTCCATAAGCATTCTAGAGGTATATTTTGTCAAGCACCAAAAAAGAAGACATGAATTGGAAAGTTTGCAAGGAGAGCCAAGGAAGCTTAAGCCACCATCCTTTGATGGTGAAAGAGAAAGGGAAGATGATGCTAAAGCATGGTTGTTTGGAATCAAAAAATATTTTCGGTTGCACAACTACTCATCTAACCTAGAAGCTAGAATTTCCACATACCATTTGCATGGAAAATTTGTTATGTGGTGGGATCAGTTGCAACAAGTTGAACACGTTAATGAGAGCAAGATCACTTAGAAGCAGTTCAAGAGATATTTTAAAAATGAATATATTTCAAATCACTTCTATGAGAAGAAGATACTAGATTTATTTGAACTCCTGTTGGGAAGCATGACCATGGTAGAATATGAAAATAAGTTATTGGGATTGTTGAAGTATGTGGGGTTTATCAAGGATGAAAAAGTAAACATATAGCGGTTTTTGAGTGGGATGTCATCCTTTTATAAGGAAATGATTCAATATGATGAGCCTAGGAATTTGACAGAGACCATCAGGAATGCAATTGAAAAACAAGCAATTGAATCTTACCCCAAAAATCCAAAAATGTGGAAAATATATGTAGATGACAGATGCATTGTTTGGCCGCATGGAAGAGAGAACTTAAATGGACTATTAAATCACCTAAACAACCAATTAGATAACATCAAATTTAATATGGAATTAGAGGAAAACAACATCATACCTTTTCTACATATCCTCATATCCAAAAAGATCAATGGTGTGTTATCACATCAGGTATATCGAAAGAAAACCCACACTAATCCAAAATGATCTTTTAACGACTTGGTAAGTTTTAAGCATGAGTTCATTTACCAATTAGGAATTGATTGAAAGAAGAATAAATTAACGATATATTATAACAATCATAATAATAAATACAGATCTGAATATAAGAACAAAGAATCAACAAACCATAACAATGAAGTTGTTAACGGAGTTCGACAAGATTGCCTACGTCTCCAGGCCTTTGTCTCAGTGGGTGAGGCTTTCTTATTTCTCTTCAATGCTTCAAATGTACATCAAAAAGGTGTCAAATGGATTACAAACTGGTCTGGTTGTGTTCTTCTCGACCTAAAGAATCCAACACAACTGACGACACTGAAAACGGTTGAGTGTAGCTCCTGTAATTGCCCCGCAAAGTTCCCCTCCTCAATGGCTTCCCTGCATAAAAATGGTTTGAGCTTCATAATTCTTCAACATTTCTCCTGTTATGAACTTGTTTAGACTGTCAAAAACCTTTGGTTTATATATATTCTAAGTTGGGGGTCGAAATCCAACTTCCCCTCAAGATCTAGCCTCTTTTTGGGCTCCAGATCCACTCTTTTTGGCCAAAAATCCACAAAAATCAGCAAAAATCCATTAAAATAAGGTAAAAACCCACTAAATTGGAAAATAATTGGTTAAGCACCTAAAAATAGGGTGCGCACCCCTTTTTGTGGTCGCATGGGTGACATGTGGCATGGTGATAGATCCTTTAAGCCCCCATGCCCAAGATGCTCCCCTGGTCACGAGATTCTCCCATGTGACTTGGCCTCCATTATTTGTGCCTCCCTTAAACATAGAAAATGGCTTAATGTTTAATTTTTTTTTAAAGTGGATATTTGCTAAAGTTTGGATCTTGCCTTTGTGGCTAGTGCATTAGTGTTAGGACTTTGTTATATTGATAGGTCATGGGTTTGACTCCCATGGAGTTATACGATATTTTGCATTCATCCCTTTTAGGCCCCATCCAGGGTGACACGTGGCACCCTGTGATTGGGCCATGTGTCAAATCATGATTGGCCAAAACCATACCATGTGGAACAATCACCCCTTGCCACTTTTCAACATTAAAAAATGTCAAATGTAAAGATTTGAAATGTCATGTGTCGGTTGCAAGAGCTTCCACTTGTCCTCTATAGACTATGCCACATGTCATGCCCAGAATTTGCCACGTCACTCTTTGACTAGTTGACTTTTTGCCTATTTGGGAAATCGATCAGAACACGATAACTTTTGCATACGATGTTTGTATGTGAAAAAAAATATATGGACGAAATCAGCGCGGTGATCCAGACGCAATGGTGTTGTTTTCGTCTGATTCTGAGAACTTTGTCTTTTAGGCCTTCCTGGATCCATTTTGGATCATGCCTCCCCACTAAGACCATTTGGTCCTACAAAAGGGTATTAGCCAGTCATCAAGTGCAGGATAGGCCACCCCACTTGCTATTTGTCTTTAAACTCTATCCTGTGCACCTGTCTCATCAAGATCAATTGAAAAACAACCATGAATACTAACAACATATTGTTAGCCACTTGTACTCTTTCACATCTTATTGAAGCCACTACCATCCATGTTGAAAACATTAGCAGCGATAACATCAGAAATATTACTGCAAATGAGCTAATATGCTTGTAGTACTTGCAGGGCATTAGCTTATCTTGAAGCAAAGTATGATTGAAATTCCATTCTACAACCATCTCATGTTCATGCTTAAGATCAATTGTTTTACTTGGAACAATTATAGGTGTGTTGCTTGCATAAGCTGCCTTGATTTTCTTTTAAGTGATGAGCATGTACAACATATTCATTGCCTTCTTTGATTAAGTGATATTGATTATGTTCCCTGTAGAATATTGCTTTGCGATCATACAAATAAGGATTTCCTAAGACCATTCCGCATTCATTAAGTGGCACCACATCACATGTTACCTCATCCACAAAATTTGATGGAATTGCAAACTTTAAATTGCATTTCTTTGTTATGTGCAATTTATGATTGGTGCTTATCGATTTAAGTGAGTAAGGTTTATGATGCATCTTAGTGTTTAATCCCAATTTTTTAACCACTTCCTTTGAAATCAAGTTAGATTGAGATCCACTATCTATCAATGTATTGATGTTAGTATGTTTCATTATCACCCTTATGTGAAACAACTTACATCTAGAATCATATCCATCACCAATTTTACCTGTCAAACCAACTTCTTTGATCTTAGTCTCATCACTTGAATCATATCCCAAGTCTATTGGCCGTGTTGCTGCTGCAACTGTTTTCCTCCCTTTTCTTTATGTGAACCACTTTGGTCTCTTCTCTGGGTGCAATTGACAACAATGATCATCATCATGCCCTTCTTTCTCGCAATGCTTGCAAGAGATCTTCTCTTCCCTTCCTGTCGCTGAATTTTCTTTCTTGTCATTCCCCTTCTTTTTGTCCTCGTTCCTTGAAGACGATTCCCCTGATACACCAACTCATGTTTTCCCTTCTTCAATGTATGTTGATTGAACAAAAACCTCATCAAGATTAGTAGGTACAAACATAAAAACAGTGTTTCAAATATGTGCAGGTAAACCTCCTATATATTTCATAAGAGTTTCTTGTGTATGTAATAGAATATTCAACATTAATGCCATCTTATGAAATTCATCTGTGTATTCTTGCATTGTTTGTCCCTTTCTTATTTTAAGACCTTGCCATTCAATTAAATCCTTCTCTTTATAACCCAAAGGATAAAATTGCTTTATAAGTGTAGAAACAAAATCTTACCATGGTGGAAATACATTACCCACTTGTTGTGTGCCATTTTGCAACTTACTCTGCCACTAGATGAGTGTTGTGCCTGCAAGACGAAGCGATGCCAACTTGATTTGAGTTGCCTCATCCTTGATTTGTTGCACACTGCAATAAAATTCCATCTGTCTAACCCAGTTATCAAGCCTCTCAGCATTGACTTCACCATCATACATGGGCAATTCAAATTTCACATCAGGCTTAAGTAAAGGCATATCATGTTTATGTTTATGGGAATGTTTTATTGCGATGGATTTTGAAATTGTACTTGAAGAAGAAGAAGTTGATGGAGAATAAGGAGGTGAAGGAGGAGGTTTAGGAGGATCCTCTCCTTCTTCAATTTTACCTTATTTGAATATTCCCCTTGGAAAAGCCTCTTCCGTTCCAAGTAATCCTCATATAAGACCTTTACCATCTCAGACATAGAGAATAAATTCTTTTGCAACTCAATCTCATTCTGAGACATGCCTTCTTCCGATGCCATCTCCTCACTTTGAGAAGTCCTCTTTCTCGATCCAATCTCTGGATCCCCTTCTACAAGCTAGCCTTCACCACGACTAAGCTTTTCCCTAGTAATCATGCAAACTCAAAAACCAATCGTCAACCTACTTTGATACCACTTGATCCGAAATGATCTTTTAAAGACTTCATTAAGTTTTAAGCATGAGTTCATTTACCAATTAGGAATTGATTTAAAAAAAGAAGAAATTAATTATATATTATAACATCCATAATAAGAAATGCAGATCTGAATGTAATCACAAAAAATCAGCAAACCATAACAATGAAGTTAATAACGGAGTTCAACAAGATTGCCTACGTCTCTGGGCCTTTGTCTCAGTGGGTGAGGCTTTCTTATTTCTATTCAATGCTTCAAAAGTACATCAAAAAAGTGTCAAATGGATTACAAACTGGTCTGGCTGTGTTTTTCTAGACCTCAAGAATCCAACACAACTGACGGCACTGAAAACGGTTGAGCGTAGCTCTCAGAATTGGCCCACAAAGTTCCCCTCCTCAATGGCTTCCCTGCATAAAAATGGATTGAGCTTCACAATTCTTCAGCATTTCTCATGTTTTGAACTTGTTTGGACTATCAAAATCCTCTGGTTTATATAGATTCTGAGTTGGGGGTCAAAATCCAACTTCCCCCCAATATTTGGCCTCTTTCTGGGCTCCAGATCCACTCTTTTTGGCCAAAAATCTACAAAAAACAGTTAAAATCCATTAAATCAAAGTAAAAACCCACTAAATTGGAAAATAATTGGTTAAGAACCTAAAAATAGTGTGTGCACCCCTTTTGTGTATGCATGGGTGACATGTGGCCTGGCGCTAGACCCTTTAAGCCCCCATGCCCAAGTCGCGCCCCTGGTCACGAGATTCTCCCATGTGACCTGGCCTCCATTTGGTGCGCCTCCCTTAAACATAGAAACGGGCTTAGTGTTTAATTTTTTTAAAAAGTGGATATATTGCTAAAGTTTGGTTCTTGCCTTTGTGGCTAGTGCATTAGTGCTAGGACTTTGTTATATTGATAGGTCATGGGTTCGACTCCCATGGAGTTATACAATATTTTGCATTCATTCCTTTTACGCCCCATCCAGGGTGACACGTGGCACCCTATGTTTGGGTCGTGTGTAAGCCCATGGGTTTCCAAAACCATACCATGTGGACCAATCACCCCTTGCCACTTGTCAACATCAGAAACTGCCAAATGTCAAGATCTGAAATGCCATGTGTCGATTGCAGGAGATGCCACTTTTCCTATGTAGATTGTGCCACATGTCATGCCTAGAATGTGCCACGTCAACCTTTGACCAGTTGACTTTTTGCCTATTTGGGAAAGCAATCAGAACACGATAACTTTCGCATACGGTGTTCGTTTGCGAAAAAAACTTATATGGCCGAAATCAACGTGATGAGTCGGAGACAATGGCGTTGGTTTCGTCTGATTCCGAGAACTTTGATTTTTAGGCCTTCCTAGATCCATTTTGGATCACACACATACCAACATCTACACACTAACTCAAACCACCACCCTACACAAAAACATGGAGTCAACAACACTCTAGTAACTCGAGCAATTAGAATATCTAATGTTGATCATACTGAGCAAGAATTGAAACACTTGGAAGACGTGTTCAAAAGAAATGGTTATCATGAAAAACAATTTAACATGGAAATCTTAAAGGAAATAAGAACACCTCGAAATAGGAGCAATAACTGAATGAGGAGGGAGTTTGAAACATAAACCTTCCATACATTAAAGGGACTACAAAAAAAATTGCTAAAATTTTAAGAAAAGGAAATATCAAGGTCTCATTCTCCCCTCCCAACACATTAAGGAAGATTGTGGACCATGCAAAGGATACCATAAAATCTAGACTACAAAGTGGTGTATATTTCATCCCATGCTCATGTGGGAAACAATAAATTGGTGAGCTAAGGATATCCTTTCAAGTTAGGCTCAAAGAACACTACGTCGACATTAGACATAATCAAAGTAAAAAAATCAGCCTTGGAAGAACACTCCCAAGAAGCAGGGAACCACATATGCATTGAGAATACTGAATTCATCGCTAAAATGGAACACTATGGGAAAAGGGAGATAAGGGAGGCCATATAAATCTATCTAGAGAGAAACAACCTAAATATGGATGAAGGATTAAAAATCAGCGAAGCCTTGAAACCTATATCGTACAATCTCATGAAAAAAATTAATGGTAATCCAAACAAATAAGGTCGGTTGCATTCTTAAGACATGGATTATTATTATTATTTAAAGGAAGTGATGAATTGTCAATTGATGAGCTTAATAAACTCATGAAGATGATCCCAACAGATATTTTGAAACATTGAGAAATAAGTTTCATACCTAACACAATTTTCCTAATAAAATATCTGACCATCAGGAAGGCTAAGTACATGTATGAACAAGGAAAGGGTAGAGCATCCTTGCAAAAATCTTGGAAGGATAAGAAGAAGGTGAAATTTGATCAGAGGATAAAGGGATTCAAACCTCCTTTCAACAAAAATAGTCCTAATAAAAATCAGCAAGATCAGTCTGCTAAGAATGGATCCAAGAGAGAAGACCCCTTGGGAAAAAGGGGAATACCACCAATCAAGTGTTGGGGATGCAAATAAGATCACATGTACAAGGATTTTCTTCACAGAGAAAATAAAATGAAGACCATGCACAATATCCAAGAGGCTACAATAGTAGAGGACATGGGAAGAATATATGCAGCCTTAGAAGATTGACAAGCATAGTACCAATCCAATATGATCAAAGTGGAAGGTAAGATCGTTAATCGTTCTGTTTTTATTTTAATTGATTTAGGAGCAATCCATTGCTACATTGATCCTAAAATAGTGGATAGATTACATTTGGAGAAAAGTAAGCTTGAAAATTCAAGTTTGGCCCAGCTAGCCACTGTAACCGAAAGAAGGATCAATGAGATGGTCAAAGGTTATCCAATAAGTCTTAATGGAGTGAATACTAATGTTGATATGAATATCATACCATGTGGATATTACAATATCCTAATCAGAATGGATTGGTTGGACCAATACCATGCTATCCTAGATTGTCATAACAAGACATTTATATGTCTTGATGAAGAAGGAAAACAAAGCACTATGAAAGGAATTCCAAGACCCATTTCTGTAAGGGAGATTTTATCATTACAATTGAAGATATGTTTCAGGAAAGGATGTCAATTGTATGCATCTCATGTAGAGGATCCAGAAAAGACAAAAGGGTCAAGCCTTAAAGATTTTTCAGTATTGCAAGAGTTTGAAGATGTATTTCAAGAAATATCAGGATTGCCACCAAAGAGGGAAATAGATTTCTCCATTAATTTAGTACCAGGAGTTTCCCCAGTATCAAAAACTCTTTACAGAATGAGTACACGAGAATTAAAAGAATTACAAATGAAACTAGAAGAATTGTTGAAGAAAGGGTACATACGCCCAAGTGTTTCACCTTGGGGAGCACTAGTACTCTTTGTCAAAAAGAAGGATGGAATAATGAGGTTGCATATTGACTTTAGATAGCTAAATAAAGCCACTGTGAAGAACATGTTGGTTGTGGAGCCTGATTATCTTCCTGATTCAGAGGTTTGTTTCAGTTGTGCTTGGACCCCATTCCCTAATGGGGGGTGTTGGGGTGATTTCCCCCCCACAATTGTCGCCAAAAGGGTCTAGGGGGGGGATTTTGTATGGCCCCCTGGTGGGGGATTCGGGAGCAGCGCCCCCTAAGTGAAATATTGGGAAAAATTGTCTTGTAAAATATTGCAATTTCATAGTCAATCTAGATCGTTCATTATAAGGTCGTAGATCTGACGATAGAAGTTATTTTAGGTATTTTTTCCCTATAAGGCAACCCTTTTTTATGAGGAAATTGTATTGCGGTTGTGCATGTGTGTGATTATTGTATTCTAAGAGAGGAGACTATGAGAGAAATAAGAGGAAGTTGTAGCAGGTGTGATATAGGTTGTATCCCTTCATTTGATGGATAATAAAAAGGAAGGACCTGACAATTTCTATGGTGGGCGTAGCCCACACTGGGTGAACCATGTATATCTATGTCTCTATTGTATTGTGTATCTTTTGTGTTTTATTTCTACATTTATTTTACTTTATTGCTCTGTGATCTTGTTTTTCTAACAACTAGTATCAATGCGAAAGGTAACTCATAGGAAAAGAGGGTTCATGGTTCGAGTGGGAGCAATGGCAGAAGATGGAAAGTTTAGGGTGGAGAAATTTAATAGCCAAAACTACTAGTTATGGAAGATTATTTATATCAGAAGGATTTATTCCTACCATTGGGTGGAATAACAAATAAGTCGACGGCCACGAAGGATGGAGAATGGGAGATTCTCGACAGAAAGGCACTATGAATGATACGATTGAGCCTGATAGTGTCAGTGGATTTCATTATTTCAAAAGAAAAGACAACGAAGGAGTTGATGGACACATTGACTAAACTGTATGAAAAAACCTTAGTGTCCAACAAGGTATTTCTAATGAAGCGATTATTTAATATGAAGATGTTAGAAGGTGGGTTTATTGCAGATCATTTAAATGAATTTAATATGGTTACCAATCAACTAAATTATGTAAAAGTGCACTTTGATGATGAGGTCAGGGCTCTTATAATCATGTGCTCATTTCCATAAATGTGGAATGGCTTGGTCATGGTTGTAAGTAACTCTATCTATGGTTCAAACACTCTAAAATTTGATGATGTTGTTGATGTTATCCTTAGCGAGGAAATGCAATGGAAAAGCACATGTGAGACATCAAGTAATGCGTTAAACATGGAGAACATAGGAAGACAAAATGATAGAGGAAAGGGCTCAAGGAACCGTGTGAATTCTAGGAAAGGAAGATCCAAATCCAGATTGGGAAATATAAAGTGTTGGAATTGTGGGAACAAAGGACATCTAAAGAAAGACTGTAGAGCTCCAAAGAAACAAAGAGATGGATAGCAGGCGAAAAATCAGGAAGCAAATGTAACAGGTGATGTGTTACAAGATTATTTGATTCTTTATGTAGATAATATTTTTGAGTCTTGGGTAGTATATTCAGGGGCTTCATTTCATGCCATACCCCATAAGAAACATTTTCTAGATTATGTTCAAAGTGATTTTGGACAGGTTCATTTGGGTGATGATGCACCATGTAAAATTGTTGGAATGCGAAAGGTACAAAAAAAGAAAAAGAATGGAAACCAATGGTTGTTGAAGGAGGTAAGACATGTTCCATATCTAAGGTAAAATCTAATTTCAACAGGGAAGTTGGCAAGTGAAGGTTGTATATATATATTTACATATAAGACGTGGAAGGTCAACAAATGATCACTAGTGATAGCAAAAGGAGAGAAGGTAAGTACATTGTATTTATGTAATGGTAATACTGACTCTTCTATCTCTTTAGCTTCTACATGATTTGATACAAAACATTGGCATCATAGTCTTGGACACATGAGTGAGAAGGGGATGCAGATACGTCACAAAAGGAATTTGTTGCCAGATCTTAAACAAATTGATTTGGATTTCTGTGAGCATTGTGTTTATGGAAAACATAAGAGAGCCGGATTTCTTAGAGTTGGAAAAGAAAAGAAGAGTGAAAGATTAGAGCTTGTGCATACAGATGTATGGGGACCAACTCATGTATCATTTCTTGGTGGCTCTCGTTAGTATGTTACTTTTATTGATGATGCAACTAGAAAAACTTGGGTTTATTGCATTCGACAAAAATCTGATGTTTTTGACACTTTTAAGAAATGGAAATCTTTGGTTGAGAATGAGACAGTAAAAAGGTTGAAGTGTCTCAAATTAGAAAATGGAGGTGAATATTGTAGCAAGGAGTTTGATGATTATTGTTCATACCATGGGATTCGTAGAGAGAAGACAGTTCCAGGAACACCACAAGAAAATAGTGTGTCAGAAAGGATGAACAAGACAATCATGGAGCGTGCAAGGAGTATGAGATTGCATGCAGGGTTGCCCTTACAGTTTTGGGCAGATGTTGTAAATATTTTTTTTTACTTGATAAACACAGGACCTTCAAGTTCTTTGGATGGTGACATTCCAGAGGAGCCATGGTGATATGAAAATGAAAGGCTTGAGTCTCTTTAAAATTGCAAGTTTGTATGTACTTGGGTAATAGGATCAAGTTACAAACACATAAAAATTAATGAGTTTTCATTAATCATGAGTAGCATAAATATTCATAAACAACCATCAAAACACACACATTAACACAACAAAATGATAAAGGAGTTCACCCCTCTCTTGGGCTACATCTCCTGGTCCAGCTTCCAATGGATCATTTTCATTAATCCTCAAAGTGTCAAAATCAATGCTTTACAATGCTCAGAATGAGAAATAGATGAATTCAATGGCTCTAGAACGTCCAAAAACCCCTAGTTGGGCTCTTCCTGCACCTGGTTTGGCCAAAACCTGAGTTAGAATCACTCTCTGGAAGTTTTTCCCAATTCTTTGTTGTCTCTGCTCGCCAAAACGCACCCAGAATGATTAAACCTAGCCTCTATGTGTTTTCCTTGCCAAAAACCCAACACCCAGGTGCATCTCGCAAAATTAGGAAAATTTTTGAACCATTAGGCAACCAACACCTTATCCGACGGAGGGGTTGGTCGCATGGGCGCCATATGGACACATCCCAATGCAAAAACCAGATTCGTTGGAAATCCTGTGTAATTGGTGGAAAGAGGCATTGCCAAGTGTCCATTGGAAGGATTGTTGAACCCCGCGTTGAGTGTTGTGGTTAGCGTATGTGTATGTGGTAAGTCATATGGAAAGGTTGAGGTCCCGACCCTTTCCTCACCCGAATGACACATATTTCAACTTTAAATTAAATTTTGAGCCTTAAGGGTTAAGAACCACCATGTGGGTGGGTTGGTAGCCAGATCCTTGCCAAGTCACTGCCACCTCTCACGGAGGTTGTGGGTTCGACCCCTATGGACTCCAAACTTTTAAACAATGCAGGGGTGCCATGTGGCAACCCATGTCTGGGCCACGTGGCACCATATCATTGGTCCCCAACATCGTCATGTGTCAAATCTCGATTGGTCCTTCACATCGCCACATCATCCTCTGCCACATGTCAATACGACCACTTGCCATGTGTCCAGTACGTCCTTTCCATGTCCCACGTCAACAGTATGGCCCTGCCACGTCAGCAATGTACATATTGTACATTCAACAAAATTTTGCATGTTTGGAAAAGAGGACAGAACGCAATATCTCTCGTATAGGACTTCCATTTGAACCCATTCAATTTACGTTGGGATCGTGAGGATGAGGCCTACACATGAGTCTGTTTTGAAGCAATTTTGAGCACTTATATTTTTTAGCATATTTTGATCCCCTGGATCACTCCTCCCCATTGGGAAGCTTTTGGACCTCCAAAATATGAATTTCAGTCTATCTGAAGATGAGGGTACAATTCCCTCACCTTTCCAACCTCAATCCATTTGGCCTTGCTTGGATTTGTTCCTTTAAGACCAACTCGAAGGTATTCCACATTCCCTTGTTTTGAATTTCTCATCCTCCTGTCAAGGATTGTATCTTCATGCAATTCTGAAAGATACTCTGGCGAGAAATCATCTATAGAAGGAATCTAAACATGATCTCCTTAAGCATCAATCAAAGGAGGCTCATACAATCTCAAATTCTCAACATTGACAACTGCATACATTTGCATATAAGGAGGCAAATCCAAATGGAAGGCATTGTTACCAATATTTTCAAGAACCTTGAAAGGTGCATATCTAATTGGTTTCAGTTTTTTACCTTTTCCTTTAAGCCTCTATTTGCTAATGTAAAGACAAAATCCATCTCCAACTTGGAAACTGTGATCAACACGATGCTTGTCATGTCTTGTCTTGTACTTGGCTTGGCTCTTTTCCAACTGTTCTTGTACCATTTGATGCACTAATTGAATTTTTTCAATGAACTTCTTTGCTCTATCAATGTCATATTGACCATCAATAGCAATATCTTTCCCAAAGATAAAATCTAAAGGATATTTTAGCAAATAACCAAAACATGCCTTAAATGGAGATGTTTGAGTCAAAAAGTGCTTAGCCCGGTTGTAAGCATGTGGAATGTAGTGTAGGTGCTCATCCAAAAAGCTTAGGATTCTTGTTGCAATAACCACGAAGAAGATGTACTATTGTTCTATTCACCACTTATGTTTGACCATCGGTTTGTGGATGAAAATTTGTGCTCTTTTTCATCTTGGTGTCTATGAGTGCCCATAAGCTTGACCAAAAGTTTCCAATAAATCGATAATCTCGAACAGAAATAATGGATTTGGGCAACCCAAAATGTATACAAACATGCTAAAAGAACATTTGTGTCGTTTGTTCAGTTGTAACCTGCTTCTTACAAGGCATAAAAATACACATTTTGTTGAAACAATCAACCACAACATAAAGATAATCATGATTCTTTTTAGACATAGGTAGACCTCCTACAAAGTCCATGGAAATGATTTCCCAAGGACGAGAAGGAACCGGAAGTGAAGTGTACAAACCCAATTTTCTATTGCTAGGCTTACTTGTAGGACATAAATAATAGCCTCTTACATATCTTGAAACACTTTCATTCATTTTAGGCCAATAGCAATACCTTTGCAAATTAGCCATTATCTTGCCTACACCAAAGTGGCCAACAATAAGAGAAGAATGAGCTTCCCTTATGATGTTGACTCTTTCACCCTGTGGAATACATAGTTTTCCAAGATGATACAAAAGCTTATCATGCACATGGTAATCCAATTCCTCAACTTGGTTAGAATGACACAAAGTTGCATAAACCTCTTTAAAATCAGCATCTAAAGTATATTGTTCAACATAGCTCTCATGCATGGTAGAATTATGCTTAAGAATAATTGTAGCACTAACAATAGGCCTAGAAATCATATCAACAACTTTGTTATAAATCTCTTTCTTATACCTTATAACCAAGTGAAATTGTTGTAGAAAACCCATCCATTTGAAGTGCCTTGCTTGATGTAGCTTTGTTTGTGATTGTAAGTATTGAAATGTTGATGATCTGTGTGAATGCCAATTTCTTTTCCCAACAAATAATGTTTCCATTTTTTACACTTTGTACCGATGCATACAACTCCTTATCATAAGTAGGATAGTCAATCACAACACCATTAAAAGTTTTAGAATGAAAACAAATAGGCTTGCCATGTTGCAACAAGACTGCTCCCATTGCATAATTGTTTGCATCTGTTTGGATCTCAAATGGTTGTCTCAAATTAGGCAGTGAAAGAACTAGAGTTGAACCAATCTTCTCCTTTAATGCATCAAATTCTTTTTGTTACTTGCCTCCCCATTGGAAAACTTGCTTGATGCTTGTCACTACATGTAATGGAGCTGCAATTGAAGAGAAGTTAGCAATAAAATTTCTCCAATATTGGGTTTCTCCCAAAAAGATTCTTACCTCTATCGCATTGTTGGGCTTGGGCCAATCCAAAATGACTTTGACCTTGGAAGGATCAATTTTCAGTTCTCCTCCTCCAACAATATGTCCCAAGTAAACAATTGAGGTATTTCCAAACTCACATTTAGACATCTTCAAAAACAAATTTTCTTTCTTTAAGACATCCAAAACTTGCTTTACATGCATACCATGTTCTTCACGAGATTTGTTAAATATCAAAATGTCATCCAAGTAGACAATCACACAATTGTCAAGAAAAGGTCTTAAAGCATCATTCATGAGTCTCATGATTGTACCGGGAGCATTACAAAGTCCAAATGGCATTACCATCCACTCAAACAAACCTTGCTTTGTTTTGAAAGTTGTCTTGCATGTGTCTCCTTCAACAATCCTAATTTGATGATATCCACTTCTCAAATCCAATTTAGTAAAATACTTAGCATCTTTTAATTGATCAAGCAAATCATCAATTCTAGGAAGAGGATAATGATTCTTTACCGTAATCTTGTTCAAGGCCCTGAAATCTACACACATGCACCATGTACCATCTTTCTTTGGCACTAAAACAATTGGTGATCCACATGGTGATGTGCTTGGCATGTTGACCCCTTTGTCAAGCAACTCTCATATTTGTTTTTTTATTTTAAACATTCTCCATGACTGACATCCTGTACATACCAATGTTTGGAAGAGAACAATCTTGTTGCAATTGTATCTCATGTTGGATACCCCTTTTTGGAGGCAATCCTTTTGGTTCTCGAAACATCTCATCATATTGGTTAACAACCTCATATAAATCATATTTCAACTTTGCATCACAACCTTGGAAAACTTATTTTTCAACATTGTTTTTGGGTTTGATCATCACGAGGACAAAATTTTTACTAGCATTGACTAATCTCTTCATTTGTCCAGCATTTACACATGGAAAATTCAACTTATTTGTATGTGCTCTAACAATTTACTCAATTCCATTTTTAAACAAATGATACTTGTTCTCATGACGATGAAAGGTGGCTCTCCTATCATATAAATATGGGCTTCCCAACACAATACCATAGATATCCAAATGAATAACATCAAGCTCTACCTCATCTATAAAATTTGTAGTGATGGAAAATCTAAGTTTACACCTTCTTGTCACATGCAGTTTGTCATTGTCACATATCCATCCTATAGGGTATGGTTTAGGATGTGGAGTAGTTTCGAATTTTAGTTTCTTGATAGTGTCTTCAAATATGAGGTTTGTTTGAGATCTAGTATCAAAAAGAGTATTTATCCTTGTATGCTTTGAAATAACCCTTATGTGGAAAAGCTCTATTCTTTGTTTTTCATGTTGAGTTTCATTGAGGCTACTACTACTTGAAGAACTAGTACTTGCAATAGAATCCTTACCTTGAAAACCCATGGTTGTAATCTTTGTTTCATCACCCGAATCAAAACCTAAATCATGTTGTGTAGTTGCAATAGTCTTTGGTTTCCTCTTATGGCTAAACTTTTTGGGTCTCATTTCAGGATCAATTTTCCAACAATGGTCTTCATCATGGCCATCCTTTGAACATTGTTACATGAGAGTTTCTCTCCCACTTCCTTGACTGAAGCGTTCTTTCTTCCATTTCCCTTAAACTTATTATTTCCTTTGTCTCCTTTAACAAAAGGCTTCTTGCTTCCCTCTTGAGGTTCATTCCTCCCTCTTGCTTCCAAATGAGTTGCATGTACACAAAATTCATCTATACTTGTAAGGTTAAACATAAGTATTGTGTGCCTCAAGTAGCTATGCAATCCTCCTGTTAGCGATAATTCTGGTCTTGGGTTCGAGAGCATTCAGATCTACAGGATTGCGCGATAACTGCCCAAGCGCAGCACATAAAAGAAATCCGTTTCAGCCCCCCCCAAGCAAGCGAGCGGGCAAAGTTTTGTCTTCAGCAGTCGAGAACCATCCTCAAAGCAAATCGGCGGTCATCGGGTTTTCAGGGTTGTTGAGTTTCCCGGGATTTAGCAAGAGGGGGCCCCAATGGTTCTAAGCAGACTTGGTTCGTCCAATCAAATTGGGACAGGTCTCAACCTATCGACATATCAGGGAGCGAGAGTTTTGTGCATTGCAGAATCGTGATACGTGATTTCCTGATGAAGACGAAGGTGGTCCCCAGAAGAGTCGGCGAGGAGGACAGGTGGCATCCCACATCGACTATCGGGATATCAGAGATCCCGGAAGCAAGGAGTTCGTGCATCTCGAACTCGTGAACCCCGTAGCCCCAACGGGATAAGGTTGTGGTCACGGGAGTAGGTCATATGAGCGGGAGCTGAGCCGAAAGGGCCAGCGTGTGAAGGAGCGCATTGGGGATCGAAGGATCGGGAGTTTCGGGTACATCTGCACCTCGGCACCGCAAACCCCGAAACCCCGATGAGAGTTGTTGATGTGGTCACATAGGGCCATAGTATAGCCAGGAGGGCTAACCCATACACGGGCGCATCGGTAATTCGGGGATCGAAAATTCTAAGGGTTAGAAATTCCTGACGGCAGGAAGGCCGAAACCCCGACGGGAGACACAAGGCTACGGTCTTGTGGACGCATGGTCGTATGGACCTGAGCTTAGCTAGGAGGGGCTAAGGGAAAAAGAGCGCTCATCGGAGAATCGGTGATCGGGAGTTCAAAGGGTCAAGAACTCTTGACAACGGGGAACGTGAAATCCTGAAACCCGATACAGAGTCGGGGAAAAGTCACGGTGAAGTATAGGAGACCGTGAGGAAAGAAGAAGAGACCTGTGGACTGGGTCGGGTTTTCATCAGGGATTCCATTCGGGTCGCCCTGGGGAGTAGAAGGGGTTGTACTGGGAAGCCAAAGGCGCCGAATTCAGATTCAAAGAGAGGAAGCACTACATTCTTCGGGCGCCGATTCGACGTGAAATCCCAGTAGCTGCCAGGAATGAATGCAGAGAAGAGAGGGTGGTTGAGGCCTCTCCTCAGTCATTTATTGAAGAGTATGGAGGTACCGACCAAAAAATCTACCCGGGAGGGTCCCCTGTACCGGTTCTCTTCAGGAAAGCCACGCCGAGTCTTCAATTCGCCAGAAGAACCTGCACACGCCAAGTCAACATTCAAAGGGTTCAAATACCTCTGGCACGGGCCATGCCGAATTAAGGTAGCGTGTGATAGAGCAATGCAGGCCAGATTTGATGGAGGCGACGCCATCCATTGAAAGTTCTGAGACGCCTCTGCTGGGCGAAAGGAAGGGAAGAGTATATGTAGGCATTTTTGCCATTTTTGTAAGGATCGATGGTTGAGCAGAGCTCCCAGCTGTAAATCTTTAATGAAGCACTGATGCTCTGGTTATGTATAGACTTCTGAGACTTCTTGGCTTATGAATGCCAGTTTCTTTACATCTTTGTTATACTGTGTTAGAGCAGCTCGGAATTGGAGGATCCAGTCGAGTTGTAGTTGTTATAGGATGATGTTGTAATGGATCACTGTAATAGTTACGGAGTCTCTAATCGGTTCCTG
>ML778606.1:46735-60257 GCA_009831015.1 Picea engelmannii | reverse complement strand
TTGAATGGTGTCGGTCTCTTCCCGCCGCAAGCATCCGCTCTTTAGCAAGTTTTCATACAGCTTTCAATTCATTTTGTAAAGACTACTATCCAGCTGTTCGCTTGTTTGAAAGTTGTTGTGAAGAGTTTTCTTCGCTTCATGAATCCTCTGTTGGCCCTGAATACCATGTCCATGATGAAGCCCTTACTGTGGAGGAAAGCATCTGCTGTGAAAAAATTGAGATGTTGAATGATATGAGTGGTGTTAGCTCGAGGATGGAAGCATCTGACATCATATCGGATGTGTCTGTTCTTTTATATGTTCATAAAGATCAACACGCCTCCTGTGGAGATTATGAGTTGGTAGAGAAGATGTGGTCCATGGTAGATGGCTCACCTAAATGTCGGGTTGAAGCAGATATTCCTAGCAACCCTGTTTTTGAGGACGGAGACCTTCCCGTTTGTAAAGAAGACATTATTGTGGAAGTGGTTCCCTCTCTTTTTCTCCAGGGAGTTTCTCACGATATATTTTTACCTGAGATTAAAGAGAAGAAGATTATGTATGAGCAACCAGAAGCAGTGGGTCCCACTGTCCCTGAAACATATATTTTTGACGGGATCACCATTCTGGAGGAGGATCATAGAGATAAGGGTCAGCCCCTTTTTGATGTATATTATAGTGATGATGAGCAACACGCTTATCCTACATTTGATCACTATAAACATACTGAAGAGCCAGTCAGCAAGTAGAATCACCCCATGGTCCCTATTTATGATGAATATGAATCGGACCTGGAGGAGAGCCAACAAGAAGAGGAAAAAGAACTAGAGGGGCAGTCTGCTCTTTGTTCAGAGCCAGTCAGTGAGCATCCACCACCTGAGATCAGCGAGCCCTTTTCATTTATTCACCCGCCTGTGCTTATTAGAGATATTCGGCCGCAGGTGAACAACTGTGTAGCAGAAGAGGTTGTTTGTCGCCAATTTCCTGGAATTGGCCACTCATTTGATGACCCTGTCAGCGAATACATGGAGTGGCATTTCCTTTATTCTTTGGAGCCACCTTATTTCATCTCAACTCCAGCCTATAAGGAGGAGTTGAAGAGTGTAACCATTATGTTGTCACGGTCACACCATCTGCTGGTGATCATCGACAGAAGGAAGGAGCTTCTATCCAGGAAGCTGCTTGAATGGCTATGGTGGAAGTTTTCTTTCACCTAGCCCATGTAAAATATTTTATTAGCATTAGGACTGTATATAAATAAGATCCTTTGAGCACATAGCTTTATTTTGTTGCTTTTATTTTTCGGCCTGTTTTTTCAGCAGCGGGATGTTTTGAGCATGACTCCATAGCCCAACAACAAGGCACTGAAACTGCAAAATGAGTTCTTAGAGCATCACAGGGACGACTCTATCCCCCATGGAGCCTAATGTTAGCGATAATTCTGGTCTTGGGTTCGAGAGCATTCAGATCTGCAGGATTGCGCGATAACTGCCCAAGCGCAGCACATAGAAGAAATCCATTTCATCCCCCCCCAAGAAAGCGAGCAGACAAAGTTTTGTTTTCAGCAGTCGAGAACCATCCTCAAAGAAAATCGACGGTCATCGGGTTTTCGGGGCTGTCGAGTTGCCCAAGATTTAGCAAGAGGGGGCCCCAATGGTTCTAAGCAGACTTGGTTCGTCCAATCAAATTGGGACAGGTGTCAGCCTATCGGCATATCAGGGAGCAAGATTTTTGTGCATTGCAGAATCGCGATACGCGATTTCCTGATGAAGACGAAGGTGGTCCCCAAAAGAGTCGACGAGGAGGACAGGTGGCATCCCACATCGGCTATCGAGATATCGGAGATCCCGGAAGCAAGGAGTTCGTGCATCTCGAACTCGCGAACCTCGTAGCCCCGACAGGATAAGGTTGTGGTCACGGGAGTAGGTCATATGAGCGGGAGCTGAGTCGGAAGGGCCAACGCGTGAAGGAGTGCATCGGGGATCGAAGGATCGGGAGTTCCGGGTACATGTGTACCTCGGCACCGCAAACCCAGAAACCCCGATGAGAGTTGTTGTTGTGGTCACATAGGGCCATAGTATAGCCAGGAGAGCTAACCCATACACGGGTGCATCGGTAATTCGGGGATCGAAAATTCTAAGGGTTAGAAATTCCCGATGGAAGGAAGGTCGAAACCCCGACGGGAGACACAAGGCTGTGGTCTTGTGGACGCATGGTCGTATGGACCTGAGCCTAGCCAAGAGGGGCTAAGGGAAAAAGAGAACTCATCGGAGAATCGGTGATCGAGAGTTCAAAGGGTCAAGAACTCTTGACAACAGGGAACGTGAAACCCCGAAACCCGATACAGAGTCGGGGAAAAGTCACGGTGAAGTACAAGAGATCGTGAGGAAATAAGAAGAGACCTGTGGACTGGGTCGGGTTTTCATCAGGGATTCCACTCGGGTCACCCTGGGGAGTAGAAGGGGTTGTGCTGGGAAGCCAAAGGCACCGAATTCAGATTCAAAGAGAGGAAGCACTACATTCTCCGGGCGCTGATTCGACGTGAAATCCCAGTAGCTTCCAGGAATGAATGTAGAGAAGAGAGGGTGGTTGAGGCCTCTCCTCAGTCATTTATTGAAGAGTATGGAGGTACCGACCAAAAAATATACCCGGGAGGGTCCCCTGTACCGGTTCTCTTCAGGAAAGCCACGCCGAGTCTTCAATTCGCCAGAAGAACCTGCACACGCCAAGTCAACATTCAAAGGGTTCAGCTACCTCTAGCGCGGGCCATGCCAAATTAAGGTAGCATATGACAGAGCAATGCAGGCCAGATTTGATGGAGGCGACGCCATCCATTGAAAGTTCTGAGACGCCTCTGCTGGGTGAAAGGAAGGGAAGAGTATATGTAGGCATTTTTTCCATTTTTGTAAGGATCGATGGTTGAGCAGAGCTCCCGGCTGTAAATCTTTAATGAAGAACTGATGCTCTAGTTATGCATAGACTTCTGAGACTTCTTGCCTTATGAATGCCAATTTCTTTACATATTTGTTATACTATGTTAGAGTAGCTCGGAATTGGAGGATCCAGTCGAGTTGTAGTTGTTATAGGATGATGTTGTAATGGATCAYTGTAATAGTTACGGAGTCTCTAATCGGTTCATGTGATTTCCTTAACGCTGAATGACTTGGAATTGGAGGATCCAGTCAAGTCTTCTATTCAGTTTCTTGAAGCCCTGAACCAGGAGGATCCTGCGTTCAGAGTTTTTCCCCTACAAACCATTGTAAGCCTGTTGCCCAGAGCTATTTGTTCACCTTTCTTACTAAGTCTTCCACCTGCTCATCTTTTAATCAACCCACTGGCTGAAGTTAGGATTCCATACCTCCTTCGTTATTTACGTACCATATCCAGACCCCGAGTTAGAGTGATATCTCCTCGAGTCTCTACCCATTTTATCGCCCATTTATCAAACCGTGACATAAAAACTGATGGGCGTTGGGCTCTGCTTCTGCAAGCAATCCAGAAGCGACTTCCAGCGCTAACACCTACAATATATTTGAGTAAAGTTTCTTGAGAAGATAAATCTGTACCCAAAATCAAATCTCTTCTTTTAAATTCTTGAGTGTATCTTTGAAAACTTTTTCCTTTATCTTTTCTAAAGTTTTGTCAATCCATAATAGCTTTCTGCATGTATGCTAATGGATAAAATTGTCTTTTAAGTGCAACAATAAAATCATTCCAAGAGGATAACAATTTACCATGTTTATTCATGTCCTCTTGAGTTTTGGCTTCCCACCAAATGAGTGTTGTTCTTTCCAATCTAAGAGAAGCAAGTTGAATCTCAGTTTCATCATATTTGATTCTTTGTATCCTACAATACACTTCAATCTGACGAATCTAGTTATCCAAATTCTCAGCATTTACCTCTCCATTGTACATAGGCAATTCAAGCTTAATATCAATTTTAAGAAAAGGAGTTTGTAGAGGATTTTTACCATGTTATTTTGAAGAATTTGGAGGTGGTTGTGAAATGGTAGAAGAGGTGGAATATGGAGGTGAAGGAGGTGGAGTGTCACCATTCCCTCCATTTCCCTTTGGAGTTTTATCACCACTATCTCCATTACCCTTTGGAGGGTTTGAGCTTTCACCTTGCAACCTTGCATTTATTTCTTCAAATAAAACTTTCACCATCTCTGTCATATCATAGAAAGCTTGTTTGAAAGTTTCATCCTCTAAAGTAAGAGTTTTGTGACTCTCCTCATGAGCCATACTTGGTGAATATATCATTGAAGCTTGAGGTGATTGTGTAGTTCTCTTTCTTGAAAGTTGAGAACTTAGCTCTACAAGTTGACCTCCTCTTGTGAGCTTCAACCTTGTAAGCATCAGAAAACAAACACTTGCAAATAATCAAACCTTCAAAAACATATGATCTGATACCAACTTGATCTGAAAATGAAAGGCTTGAGTCTCTTTAAATTTGCAAGTGAAATTTGTATGTGCTTGGGTAATAGGATCAAGTTACAAACACATAAAAATTAATGAGTTTTACTTAATCATGAAAAACATAAACATTCATAAACAACCATCAAAATACACACATTAACACAAAAAAATGATAAAGGACTCCACCCCTCTCTTGGGATACATCTCCCGGTCCAACTTCCAATGGATCATTTTAATTAATGCTCAAAGTGTAAAAATCAGTGTTTTACAATGCTCAGGATGAGAAATAGATGGCCTCAATGGCTCCAGAACATCCCAAAACCCCTAGTTGGGCTCTTCCTGCACCTGGTTTGGCCAAAAACTGAGTTGGAATCACTCCCTGAAAGTTTCTCCCAATTCTTTGTTGTCTTTGCTCACCAAAACACACCTAGAATCATTGAACCTAGCCTCTGTGTGTTTTCCATACCAAAAACCCAACACCCATGCGCATCCCGCAAAATCAGATAAATTGTCGAATCGTTAGGCAGCCAACACCTTATCCAACGGAGGTGTTGGTCGCATGGGCGCCATATGGCCATGTCCCAGTGCTAAATCTTGATTCATTGGAACTCCTGCACAATTGATGGAAAGAGGCATTGCCAAGTGTCCGTTGGAAGGACTGTTGAAACTCACGCTGAATGTTGTGGTTGGCATATGTGTATGTGGTAATTCATATGGAAAGGTCAAGCCAAGCGTTAGGGCTTATCCCCGACCCTTTATGCACCCAGATGACACATATTTCAACTTTAAATTAAAATTTGAGCCTTAAGGGTTAAGAACCACCATGCGGGTGGGGTGGTAGCCCGACCCTTGCCAAGTCACTGCCACCTGTCGTGGATTTCATCGGTTCGACCCCCGCAGACTCCAAACTTTTAAACAACGTAGGGGTTCCATGTGGCAGCCCATGTTTGGGCCACATGGCACCATATCATTGGTCCCCAACATCGCCACGTGTTGAAGCCCGATTGGTCCTTCACATCGCCACATCATCCTCTGCCACGAGTCAGTATGACCACTTGCCACATGTCCAGTACAAACTTTCCATGTCAGTAGTACAACCCTGCCACGTCAGCGGTACGACCCTGCCACATCAACACTGTATGGACTGTATGGACTGTATGGAATGTACAGTCAACAAAAGTTTACATGTTTGGAAAAGCGGACATAATGTGATATCTCTCGCATACAATGTCTATTTGAACCCATTTAAGTTGTGTTGGGATCGTGAGGATGAGGCCTATGCACGAGTCTGTTTTGAAGAAATTCTGAGCACTTTTATTTTTGAGCATGTTTTGATCCCTTGGATCACATGGACAGGTAAAAAGGTAAACTATTCATTTTTTAAGACTTTAGGTTGTGAAGCATTTGTCCATATTGATAATAAAAAAATAGAACAAAGCTTGAGGAAAAATCCAAGAAGTGTACATTTATTGGATACGGTGTTAATGATTTTGGTTATCGCTTATGAGATTATGAAAATCACAAAATCATTAGGATTACAAATTTCATATTCAATGAAAAGGTCATGTACAAAGATCAATTGTAGGGAAAGAAACATGAAAAAGAAAAACCAGAATACACAGTGCTTGATGAGATCACTGAAAAATAAATTCCAAAGGTACCAGAAAATCAAAATGTACAACAACATGAGCAACAGGTACCTCAAACTCTTGCAAGTGTTGTTAGAATATCTACCAGGTTAAGTAGACCCCCTGAACGATACTCTCCTTCATTGTATTATTTGTTGTTGACTGATTATAGTGAACAAAAATGTTATGAAGAGGCAATAAAGGTAGACACTAAAAAGAAGTGGGAGCAAGGCATGAAAGATGAAATAGATTCATTGGTAAATAACCAGACTTGGGACTTGGTTCAATTGCCAGCAGGGAAAAGAGCATTGTAGAATAAATGGGTTTACAGGTTGAAGGAAGAAAATGGAGAAAAAAAATGGCATAAGCCTAGACTTGTTGTAAAGGGATTTGCACAAAATAAAGGTATAGATTTTGATGAAATATTTTCTCCTGTTGTTAAGATGACTTCAATTAGGACTATTTTAAGTCTTGCGGCAGTAGAAGATTTTCATCTTGAACAGTTAGATGCAAAAACAACTTGTATCCATGGGGATTTGGAGGAAGAGATTTATATGCAACAACCACAGGGGTATGAGGTCAAAGGGAAGGAGAATTTGGTATGCAAGTTGAAGAAGAGATTGTATGGCCTAAAGAAAGTTTATGACATGTTTATGACAGAACAAGGTTATAGTAGATGTCATTATGATCAGTGTGTTTATTTTAAAAGGCTAGAAAATGGAAGCTATATTATCTTAATTCTATTTTGCTTGAATATGTTCATTCCATTAGAAGTGACTTGAAGCTAAAACACGACATGAGTATGGAGCCTAGATACATTTGGTTCTGCGTGGCTCGGTTCGGTGTCGGGATGGAGTTCCATTTTTGGTGTTAATGGGGGGACCTTCTGCACGTTGGATCCAATGTAAGGTGCAACCTGAAATGATGAAAATAAGCTATTTCACTAAAGAGAAATGTCAGCTCCCTGCTGGTGGTTTTGACCCTAAGTATCAGATGTCGAGTAACAAATAACCGCCATAAGAACTTGACTCTTTAATAGTGTTTACATATCTTGTGCCCACGGGCCATAGTCATGGTTAGAACCACAAGTTATTTCTTAGAACTCATAATCACTCTGCAAAACCCTAATCCAATCTGCAAGTCGAAACTCTGAGTCAATTTACCAAAAGAGATCTGACTCGACAGGAGCACATATGAAAGAAACAACCTCCAAAGCAAATTGTAGAAAACAAGTTGGGTCTCACACCAACAACTCTGATACCACATTGGATAACCAGGGAATTGCAGAAGTGAATAACAATGAATTCCAAGAAGAGGTGTTGTTGATAGACACGTTATAGCACTGAAGCAAGTAGGTCTAATCATGTAAATAAATGGATATAATTGCTCCCAATCGAGTTGTGGAATGAGATGAATCGGGATATAGGAGGCATCAGGAGCCCTGCCGGGGGCATCCTCTCCCTACGGTTGAGCTTGCTTGTGCATCCTCTCATTTTAGCATTAAGGACTTGGTTACCATATAGTAAGTAGATACCTCTTATTTGTCCTTGCAATTTTGTTGCTTCAAATAGGTAACCAAGAGCATCAAATGTAATCTTGAAACCCGACCCATAACTATTTACATTGTAGGTGTAGGAGCTTTATCCGGTCAATCGTCACTTGGGCATCAGTGAGTATGTAGATGACATTCTTGTTGTGGGGTCTAATATGCAGGATATAAATGTACTCAAGAAGAATTTAGCTAATTCATTTGTGATGAAGGATTTGGGTGCGGCAAAGAAAATACTTAGTATGAGAATAACAAGAGACAAGAAAAATTGAAAATTACATTGTCTCAAGGTGAGTACATAGAGAAGGTGTTGGAGAGGTTTAGAATGCAGAATGCAAAACCAATTAGTACACCTTTGGCTAGCCACTTCAAATTAACTAAAGAAATGTGTCCCAAGACACATGAGGAGATAAAATACATGTCCAGGGTCCTTTATTCATCAACAGTTGGCAGCTTGATGTATGTGATGGTTTGCACAAGACCCGATATTGCACATGCAATGGGAGTTGTGAGCAGGTATATGAACAATCCAGGTAAAGAACATTGGGAGGCAGTAAAGTGGATTCTCAGGTATTTGAGTGGTACTTCTACTCATGCATTATGTTTTGAGGTTCAAACATTGTTCTACAAGGATATGTTGATTCAGATATGGCAGGTGATAAAGATAGCATGAGGAGCACCACAGGGTATGTTTTTACTATATGTGGAACAACAATAAGTTGGATTTAAAAACTACAAAAGGTTATTGCACTTTCAACAACAGAAGCAGAGTATGTTGTTGTGACATAGGTTAGTAAAGAAATGATTTGGTTATAGAGGTTTATGGAGGAATTGGGAAAGAAGCAGGAGAATAGTAGGTTTTACTGTGATAGTGAGAGTGTCATTCATCTTGAAAATAACACAATCTTCCATTCAAATACTAAGCATATACAACTCAGGTACCATTTCATATGATCCATCTTGGAAGATGGACATTTGAAGTTGGAAAAGATACATACTAGCCAGAATCCCACAGACATGTTAACAAAGGGAGTAACCAGGGAGAAACTAAGTTCCTTCTTAGTTTTAATTGGTATTCAAGCATGAAGGTGAATATGATAAATTTTTCAGGTCCAAGGTGGAGTATAGTCCAGCAAGTACAAAAATAGTGGAGTTGTTGTGATCAGTCTCCAAGTGGGAGATTGTTGGTTGTGGAGCCTCATTATCTTCCTAATTCAAAGGTTTATTTCAGGTGTGCTTGAACACCATTCCCTAATGGGGGGTGTGGGGGTGCTTTCCCCCCCCCACAACTGTCGCTAGGGGGTCCAGGGGGGGCGAAGACAATTTTTGTATCCCCCCCCTAGCGGGGGATTCGGGGACAGTGCCCCCGAAGTGAAATATTGAGAAAATTTGTCTTGTAAAATATTGTAACTTCGTAGTCAATCTAGACCATTCATTATAAGGTCACAAATCTGACGGTAGAAGTTATTTTAGGTATTTTTGCCTTATAATGAAACCCTCTTTTATGAAGGAATTGTATTGTAGTTGTGCATGTGTGTGATTATTGTATTATGAGAGAGGAGAATGAGAGAGAAATAAGAGGAAGTTACAATGGGTGTGTTGTAGGTTGTATCCCTTCATTTTCTAGATAATAAAAAGGAAGGACCTGGAAATTTCTCTGGTGGATGTAGCCCACACTGGGTGAACCACATATATCTGTGTCTCTATTGTATTGTGTATCTTCTGTGTTTTATTTTATTGCTCCACGATCCTATTTTCCTAACAGAACAAATACCCTCTACCCAAAATTGATGACTTCTTTGATCAACTAAGAGGAGCAAAGACTCTTTTCAAAGATAGATTTGAGATCATCATACCATCACATAAGAATCAAGGAAGAATACATAAGTAAGGCAACTTTTAAAACCATGTATGGACATTATGAATTTGTAGTGGTGCCATTTGGACTTACCAATGCACCAACTGTCTTTATGTGCTTAATGAATGACATATTTATAAATTATCTGGAAAAAATTGTCAATGTGTTCTTGGATGACATACTTATTTATTTTAAGTCCAAGGAAGAACATGAACATCACTAGAAGTTGGTGGTGCAAGTGCCGAGGGAACATCAGTCATATGCCAAGCTTAGTAAGTGTTATTTCTACGAAGAATAGATCCATTATTTGGGACATATTATTTCAAAGGAAGGTATAATAGTGGATCCAGAGAAGATTGAATCCATTAGAGAATGGCCAACACCCATAAATGTTTCAGAAATAAGATCTGTCATGGGATTAGTGAGATAATATAAGAGATTTATAGAAGGGTTCTCTAAGATTATTCATCTCGTCATTTCATTGCAAAAGAATGGAATTAAGTTTGAATGGACAACAAAGTGTGAAGATAATTTTAATTTGTTAAAGGAATTACTTACTAGTGCACCTATTTTAAAGATCGCTGACAAAAATGAGAATTTTGTGATATGTACAGAAACTTGCAAGGAAGGACTTGGTGGAGTCCTCACTCAAAATGGACATGTCATTAGTTATGAGTCCAAAAAGCTTAAAGAACATGAGATGAATTATGCTACACATGATTTGGAGCTTGTTGTCATAGTTCATGCATTGAAGATGTGGAGGCATTATCTTATGGGAAAGGGATTTGAATTAAGGACATACCACATTGGTCTAAAAGATCTTTTTGAACAACCAACTTTGAAGGTCAAACAGACAAGATGGCTGAAATTTTTAAGTCGGTATGACTTTGACATCAAGCATATCAAGGGAAAAGAAAATAAAATTGTTGATGCACTCAACATAAGAGTACATCTCATGCATGCTATAACCATTAGTACACATCAATCTTATTTAAAGAGCATAATTTCAGATGCTATTGTTACAGACCAACATTACCTACAGGTAAAATAACGTTTACAACATGAAAATGCACAACGTAAAATTAAAGAGTATGATATTAAGGAAGAGGGATTGCTAATGCATAAGAATATAATTTATGTTCCTAGTTCCAGAGAACTTAGGAATTTTGTATTTAAAAAAATGCATAATGTTCCATATGTCGGACATCCCAGTTACTAGAAAACAAATGCAACAGTAAGAAGCCAATTCTTTTGGCCAAGAATGAAGAAGGATGATGTTGATTACATTGTGAAATGTATGGAATGTCAGAGAGTGAATGATGAGCATAGACACCCAACGAGTTTGCTACAACCATTGCCTATTCTAGAGAAGAAATGGGAAGCGATAACCATTGATTTTATAACCAAGTTTCCCATGACATCAAGGCAACATGATTCAATAATGGTAGTGGTTGATAAATTGACAAAGGCTACACATTTTGTTATTGTAAAGATGACTCATACAACATCTAATATTGTATAAATTTACATGAGGGAAATTGCTAGGTTGCATGGGATACCTAAGGCAATTGTCTCGGACAAAGATACTAAGTTTTCTTCAATTTTTTGGAGAGGATTATTTAAAGGATTTGGTACAAATATGAACTTTAGCGCAACATACTATCCACAGTGATATGTGTAGACATAGAGAGTCAACCAAGTTATTGAATACATGTTAAGAATGTATGTGATGGATAAACCATCTAAGTGGGAAGATTACTTGCATTTGGTTGAGTTTGTCTATAATAATGGGTATCAAGTTTCATTGAAGATGAGCTCATTCAAATATTTGTATGGTAGAAAATGAAATACTCTAGTCAGTTGGGACAACCCAACAGACATAATAGTACTTGGGCCAGAATTGCTCAAGGATATGGAAGATTAGATAGTTAAAATTAAACAACATTTGAAGGCAACACAAGATAGACAAAAGAGATATGCAATAAGAACACGATAGCTAGAGAATTTAAAGTGGGAGAGCATGTGCTTTTGAAAGTGAATCCCAAGAAGAACTCATTGAAGTTGGGCAACTGTACAAAGCTAGCAGCCAGATTATGTGGTTCATTTGAGATATTGGAAAAAATAGGGTCAGTTGCATACATGCTTGCATTGTCTGCTTCCATGAATGTGCATAGTGTATTTCATGTCTCTTTACCGAAAAAGTATGTACATGATCCTAATGATGTTATTGATAGAAATGTGATTCAGGTGGAGCCAGAAGGAGACTTTTAGGTCCATCCAATGCATATATTGGACAAAAAGGTCAAAATGCTATGGAATCAAGTCATAGAACTGGTAAAAGTTCAATGGACCTGCTACAATCCTGAAGACACTACTTCAGAGCATGAAGATGCCATGTAGGCAAAGTACCCACAACTTTTTGACGAATTTTGAAATTTGATTTATGTTTCGTATATGTACTGAGGACATTGCCAAAAATAAGGGGGAGAGGAATGTAATACCCCGATTTCGAGTCCCCAGATTAATAATGTATTTTGTTTATTTGATGAAAGGTCAGAGTGCCTAAACAATTAAAAAGGGGCCAAAGTGCCTAGAAAATGTAATATTTTGATACACATGTGAATAAAATACATCATTGGCTGCGAGACAGACAAGGACAAGAGATAGGGGCCTATGATTCCAAGAGAGAGGGGGCTAAAGGGGCTAAGTATTTATTTTATATTTTATTTACCCATCTTGGTTTTAATTGAGAAAAGTGGTTACATGAGCTTCTTGGGGGGAAGGCCATGCGGTTCTTGATTTCATGTAATTATATAAACATCTCTCATGGGTTGTTTTGGGGTTCACTCTTCATTCACTTTGATCCTTCATTCTTGTTCTTGTTGGTTGTGGAGCCTGATTATGTTCCTGATTCAGAGGTCCTTGATTTCAACCATGTTTATACCCCATGAAGACTTTACACCCCAGAAGTATGTACACTCTTCCACGTGGAGGAGTGCAGAGGGGGGGGGGGGTACCCCCTCTGCAAGGTCCGAGGGACCTATCCCCCCGGCTGGGGGGTTTGGGGGCGAAGTCCCTGAAGGAAAATTTTCCTTGTAAATGTATATTGTAATTTCATTGTAAATCTGGACCGTTCATTATAAGGTCGCAGATCTAACGGTAGAAATTATGTTAGGGTTTTTTTCCCTAGAAGGCAACCCTCTGTTATGAGGGAAATGTATTATGGTTATGCATTATGGCGAGGATTGTATTATGTGAGAGGAGACTATGAGAGAAAGAAGAGGAAGCTATAGTGGGTTTTGTTGTAGGTTGTATCCCTTTATTTGTTGGATAATAACAAAGGAAAGACCTGGCAATTTCTCTGGTGGACGTAGCCCACACTGGGTGAACCACGTAAATCTGTGTCTCTATTGTATTGTGTATCTTTCGTGTTTTGTTTTCGCATTTGTTTTATTTTATTGCTCCGTGGTCCTATTTTTCTAACAACTGGTATCAGAGCGAAAGTTAACTCACATGAAAAGAGGGTTCCTGGTTCGAGTGGGAGCAATGTCGAAAGATGGAAAGTTTAGGGTCGAGAAATTTAACAGCCAAAACTACCAGTTATGGAAGATGCAGATGAAGATTATTTATATCAGAAGGATCTATTCCTACCATTGGGTGGAGTAACAAAGAAGCCGACGACCATGAAGGATGAAGAATGGGATATTCTTGACAGAAAGGCTCTAGGAACGATACGACTGAGCTTGGCAGTGTCGGTGGCTTTCAATATTTCGAAAGAAAAGACAACGAAGGATCTGATGGACGCATTGGCTAAACTGTATGAAAAACCCTCGGCATCTAATAAGGTATTTCTAATGAAGAGATTATTTAATATGAAGATGCCAGAAGGTGGGTCTATTGCAGATCATTTAAATGAATTTACTACGGTTACTGATCAACTAAGTTTTATAAAAGTGGACTTTGATGATGAGGTTAGGGCTCTTCTAATCTTGTGCTCATTTCCAGAAAGATGGAATGGCTTGGTCATGGCTGTAAGTAACTCTGTCTCTGGTTCAAATACTTTAAAATTTGATGATGTTGTTGGTGTTA
>ML778606.1:10651-28594 GCA_009831015.1 Picea engelmannii | reverse complement strand
TGGTTGTTGCAATTGTTGAGTCAAAATAGGAATCATGAGTCGTTATAATCAAATATTTATGTACAATCAACAAAAACATCATAAACCATCTTTATAGATGTTAATCTAACTCGTGTGTATGCATAAACCATCTTTATAGATGCCAATCCAACTAGTATGAATGAGTCGTTGGTTGTTGCAATTGTTGAGTCAAAATAGGAATCATCTATGCATGAGTCGTTGGTTGTTGCAATTGTTGAGTCAAAATAGAAATCATGAGTTGTTAGTTCCTCAAAATAGGAATCTGAGAGTCAAAATAGGAATCATGAGTCGTTAGTTGCTCAAAATAGGAATGTCGAGTCAAAATATGAATCATGAGTCGTTAGTTGCTCAAAATAGGAATGCCGAGTCAACATAGAAAGCATGAGTTGTTAGTTGCTCAAAATAGGAATGTCGAGTCAAAATAGGAATCATGAGTCGTTAGTTGCTGCAATTGTAGAGTCAAAATAGGGATCATGAGTCAATGCTTGATGTGAGGCTCACTTGAGATCATGAGTCAATGCTTGATGTGAGGCTCACTCGATTCCCTTGGAAGAAGCATTTCACATCTAACTTGTGAGAAAAAGAAAAAATCTTAAAAAGGCATTAAATGTGGTGCCCAATTAACCTTTGGAAAATGCTCTTCTCAACTCTTCAAACAAGACAAAAAGAAAAAAAATGACCTTTGGAAAATGCTCTTCCCAACTCTTCATACAAGTCAAAAAGACAAAAAAATGAAGGGTTCATTAAAAAGTTATGTGGTGCCCAATTAGCCTTTGGAAAATTCTCTTCGCAACTCTTCAAATGTGGCACCTAATTAACCTTTGGAAAATGCTCTTCTCAACTCTTCAAACAAGACAAAAAATGAAGATTCTTTTCTCAACTCTTCAAATGTGGCGCCCAATTAACCTTTGGAAAATGCTCTTCTCAACTCTTCAAACAAGACAAAAAATGAAGGGTTGATTAAAAAGCTATGGCAAAAACATTGTCAATAACCTTCAAAATACAATAAATTATAACCTTCAAAATACAATAAATTGACAAACACTTATGACATGAACATTCAAAAACACAAACTCCTTTACATACCAATGGAGTTGGTTTGATTAGCCAAACACAAAAGTCAATGGAAATCTCCTCTACATGCAAAAGCCAAGAAAACTGATGTTATGAGGAGGGCAATGATCCGGATTTATGAGTGGAACGAAATGAAACCACATTTATAATATTAACATAGAGACCATGAAGAATAATATAGATACAATAAAACTTGGTTTTTATTAAATAAGAAATATGTTGAAAACTGCAAAATGCAGATTGAAAACAAACTTGCTAGAATGGTGACAACTTATCTCTGAGAAGAGATGTGATGGTTACGCTCATTCGCAAGAAGATAAGTACAATGAGGCTTTGAAGGCCTTTTTACAATAAACATGGATGCCAAAACCATAGACATCAAAAATCCTAACCCTAGGAGATGAAGCACCAAAAATCATGTGGACCCCATTGGGGTAAGTTAGTACATCAACTTTTGAGGGTCGTAATTTTTACGTATGATCTTCGTTTAGGGCGTACGATAGCTTGTTGGAAAGGTATTGACGATGAGATTCATTTAGGGGGCTCAATCAGAACCTTCAACTATCATTGAGGTGTATGATCGCAAAAAAACATTGTTTAGGCTGTCAAAATGGCCCTAGAAGTTCAGGAACCAAAAAAAAAGCTAAAAATAGTAAGTTGTCAAAAATTGTTTTGAGCCAGTTGGACAAGGTGGGTGGCCACCAATATCCTCTTGGATCAATCCTCACCCCTTAAGAAGCAATGGTATCCATTGCGTTGAGTGCCCCCATTAGATGAGGAAATTTTTACTAAATTCGGCCCCGGGTGAGCCACTTGCCTTGGTGCAAGAGTTGCCCTGCTTTGACACCTGATAAAGTTGGATCCTTTGTTGGAAAGCTCCCTTGACCTATGTGTCAACATTCTGATCAGTGGATGCATGTTCCATGCAATCAGGGTTGAGCTTTCTTGGTGTCAATTGTTCTGTTATCTTTGAGGTGTCCAATAGTGGTTGAAAATAAGGCCGAAGGAGGTCCACATTGAATACTGGGTGCAAGCCAATGAAGGGGGAAGGTTGAGCTCAAAAGAATTATTACCATCAACCTTGGTGATGGTGTTGGGTCCATAACATAGTGGACGAAGCTTCCGATGAGGCCCTGTAAGGTGTTCTTTCTGCAAGTGCAACCAAACTTTGTCTCCCACCTAAAACTGTTGCGACACTTGGTGTTGATCATGGCCCTGCTTGTACTTGGCATTGGACTTTTGTAAAAGATCCTAAACCTATTGGTGGATGTGCTGGATCCTCTCAATGAACCAAGTGGCTTTGTCAGCTCCAATTGGAGCATGCGATGAGTTTTCCTGGGTGGCCGCAAGAGGCAGTGCAACATCCATGTGACCCAATGGTTAAAATCTCAACCGCTCCTGAAAGTGGTTGTAGTCGGTTGAGCTATGTATGGCTCTGTTGTAGCTATGTTGAACATAGGGAAGACTCTCATCCCAAGTGCGGGGGTGCTTGGAATTGTACATGCGTAGGATGTGCATGATCAACATTCCGTTGATGACCTTAGTTTGACCATTTGTCTGGGGGTGGAAGGTAGTGGACTTGGTGAGCTTGGTGTCCAACAGTGACCAGGGGCTCGACCAGAATGGGCTGAGGAACCGTCTGTCCCGATATGAGATAATGGTTTATTAGATCCAAAAGTATACCCACACTCATTCAAAGAAGAACTTGGTAGTGGTTTCCGTTGTGTTGTAGGCGGCTAGAATCGCCATCTTGAAAAATCGATCAACAACCGCAAAAACACAGTCATTTCCTCCCTTGGTGGATGGAAAGCTCAACATCTAGTCCATTGAGATGGATTCCCAAGGCCTGTTAAGAGTAGGTAGAGGAGTGTACATACCTTGTTTCTTAATGGTTGGTTTGGTAATAACGCAGGCAATGCATGACCGAATATACTTGTTGACATCTTATCGAAGTTTCGACCAGTAGAAATGTCGCTGCAACATTGCCACTATCTTTTCCACTTTGAAATGTCTTGCCACCCAATTGTAGTGGGATTCCCAAATTAGCTTCGTTCGTTCACTTGATGGAACACATAGATGACCCAGATGACACAACAACCCATCCTGAAGATGGAAATTGGTGACAACTGTGTTTGCACCCAACATCTGGTAGTTTTTGGAGAAGTCAGGCTCTGTCTCATAGAGGTGGGGCCATAAGAAGGTCTTGTGGCTACAAGAATCGAGCACTGTGGTGAGTGTCGCAACTGGAGGTCGGTTGAGGCAATCAATAGCTCAGTTGGTACTTCATGTTTTATACTTGATGTTGAGGTAAAATTGCTGTAAATATGTGGACCACTTCTGATGGCGGTCATTTTGCAATTTGTCTTGTGTCTTCATGAATTGCAGCGGCTTATGATTAGTGCGGATGACTGTTTCCTTCCCAAGAATGTAATGCCTCCACTGGCGACAGGCTTGCACAATGGAGTACATTTCTTTGTCGTAAGTAGGGTACTTACGAACAACATCTGATAGTGTCTCACTATGATAGGCCATGAGGTGGACACGTAGAGTGATGACTGCGCCAACAACATAGTCTGAAGCATCTATCTCGATCTCAAAGGGATGTTGCAGGTTAAGTAATGAAAGCACCGGGGAGGAGCACAAGCACTGCTTCAGATCATCTAATTTTTTTTGTTGGGACAAGCCCCACATAAATTTTTCCGTAGCACCACCTATGGTTATTAGGTTGAGGGCCCATGCAATATGGGAGAATCCCAACACGAACCTTCAATAGAAATTGACAAGGCCTAAGAAGCTCTAAAGCTTAGTGAGCATGGTTGGGTCTGGCCAGTCACAGAGGACTTGGATCTTGGCTGGATCAACATGCACACCATGCACAAAAAAGATGTAGCCTAGGTATTGGACCATGTACATGCCGAAGGAGTATTTTTCCAAGTTGGCATATAGCTTGTGCTGCCATAGAGTGTGCAGAACCTACTGAATATGTTGCAAGTGTTCTTCCCAAGTCTTGTTGTAGACGAGGATGTCATCCAGATACACCACCACAAAATAATTAGTGAAAGGACACAAGATATCATCCATCATTCTCATGAAAGTTGTTGGGGAATTTGTCAAACCAAAGCGCATGACCAACCATTCAAAAAGACCTTTTGAATTGAAGACAATTTTCCATACATCTGTCGGTTCTATTGGGACGTGATGGTAGCCATATTCAAATCAATCTTACTGAAGTATTTTTCCCCCTTGAGATCATCAAGGATATCATCGATTCTGGGAATCAGGTAACGGTTCCTGACTATGATTTTATTTAGAGCGCGATAATAAATGTAGAGTCATCAAGTCCCGTCTTCCTTCTACACTAGCACGATTGGGCTTCCACAATGGGATGAGCTGGGTTGGATGTGCCCCTTGTGGAGCAGTTCTTGGATCTGACACTTGATCTCTTCATTTTCTAATAGAGAGTGGTGATAGACTGTCCCATTGGGTAGCGATGCGTCAGGGGTCAAATTGGTGGGATGTTTGACCTGACAGTGTAGACGTACCCCATTAGGTGATGAGAAGATGTATTTGTATTCTTCCAAGATATTATTCACTTGCTTCTTCTGCGTGGAGAGGTTGACCGCAGAGGCCATGCATGTGGCTGCAACCTTTTGCTCACTCTGAGAGTGAATCATGAAGAAGACAAACTTCTCAGTCTAAGAAATGACATTCCCACATTGATTGACAGAGATAAAAAAAAATAGCACTAGGTGGGAGTACCTCGAGTATCCTATACAATTTCTTGTTCAAAGTAATAATAACACTGCGAGTCTTAGACTCATATACAACATGACATTTCCATAAATAAGGTTGGCCCAAAAGAACATCACAAACTTCAAGGGGAGAAACATCACACAATACCTCATATTTGAATGGCTTGATGTCGTACTACAGGGGCACTGTTGGTTGACGTGAAGATCGCTTCCTTGAAGGAGTCATATGATGGTGTAGGGTTGCGGGTGTGACATTGTCGACAGGGATAGCCACTTGAAGACCTCTGATGAGATCAGGTTCTTCTAGCGACAACTATCAACGATGAAGTGCAATGGAGTGTCTTTTACCCACATCTATGAATGAAATATGCGCTCACCCTCCTCTGGCTCATCAGGTTCACCAGGTCGGATCTTAGTGGTAGCAATGGTGGAACTAGTCTCCGTCAATGATCTGTCTCCCCTTTTCTGGTTTTGACTCAAAGTTAGAACCCACATATGATTCAGAGGCTCTATCTCAGCCACTAATAATTGCTTTGAGCGGAAATCAACACACTTATTCTAGGGGATCTTTTGGAAGTCGCACCACTTCCCAGTATCTTTTTTCATCTTCCCATTGTCCTTCTTCACTTGAAGCTTGAATTGGTTGTCTTGAGGTTTACCGTATTTTCTCTGTTCTTTGTTCTGTAGATTGGGGCTTCCCTTGCCCTACTTATGTTGTGAGGGGTTCCCAAACCCAAACTGTCGCATCTTTTGTTTCAGGTTTTGCTCGATTTTGATTGTATATCGATAGGTCATGCCCAAGGATGAAATGTCCAAAAAATTCATTTTTGTCTGGATGTATCTATGCAGACCGCCGCGGTACTTGAGCACCATATGTTGCTCAGAATATTTGATACCCAGCTTGGTGTGCAAGGTATGTAAGACATTAGTGAACTTTGGCACTGTTTGGTCTCTTTCCTACCGCAATGTGGTCCATCTTGTATACAAGCCATCATAACTTCTAACATGGTAGTATTTTTCCTTAATAGCTTACCTGAAGGAACCCCAAGTGGGTGCAACTACAAATAATGTGGATCCCTCTATTTCCTTTTACTCACTAAAAGTATACCACCAATCTTTGACATGGAGAAAAACCTCGAGGACCACAAATGTAATATTTTCTCTATTGAAAAAATTGTGGACAGAAAAATACCCTTCTAGAAGGTTTAACCATTTATCTATGGTATTAGCATCTATTTGAAATTAAAATATAGGAATATCAAAATTGATCTGTACCTTGAAGGGGGCGACACCTCTTCTTGAGGTGGATGCATTGCTTGTCGACAGTCGTCGAAGGATTTGTACAAAATTGTCCATCATCTCGTTCCTTTGTCACTCAAAGGATTCCTCGAGCAACATTTTGAAAGGATCTCATGTCCCGTCGTCTTTCTTTTCTCCCCCCATGGGTGGTTTCTTTGGCGTACAGGAGAAATTGTCCTCAAGAGAAACAATCTCGAGACCCAACTCTCTATACCCTGACCGCGTCGATGACACACATTAAAAAAATGACAAGGAGCAGACCGCTCTGATACCACTAACACTGATTTATGAGTGGAACAAAATAAAACCACATATTTATAATATTAACACATATATGCAGTGAACAATAACAAAGATACAGTAAAACTTGGTTTCTATTAAATAAGAAATATGCTGAAAACTGTAAAATGCAGACTGAAAACAAGCTTGCTGGAATGGTGGAAACTTATCTATGAGAATAGACGTGACAACTACGCTCATTCGCAAGAAGATGAGTACAATGAGGATTTGAATGAATTTTTACAATAAACATGGATGCCAAAACCCTAGACATACAAAAACCTAACCTTAGGAGATGAAGCGCCAAAAATCATGTGGGCCTCTTTGGGGTAAGTTAGTACATCAAATTCCCAGGGTCGTAAATTTTGCATACGATCTTTGTTTAGGGCGAACAATAACTCAGAAATTTATTGATGAGGATATTCATTTAGGGGGATCAATCAAATTCTCCGGTTATCATTGAGGTTCCTGATTGCAAAAAAATGTTGTTTAGGCCCTCAAAATGGCCCTCAAAGTTCAAGAACCGAAAAACTGCTAAAAATAGTAAGTTGCCAAAAAAATGTTTTGAACCAATTGAATAAGGTGGGTGGCCACCGAGATCCTATTTGATGAATCCTCACCCCTTAGGAAGAAATGGTCTCCATTGCATTGAGTGCCCCCATCAGATGATGAAATTTCTATTGAATTTGGCACCGGGTGAGCCACTTGCCTTGGTGCAGGAGCTGCCCTACTTTGACAACTCGATAAAGATGGATCCTTTGCTGGCGAGTGCCCTGGACCTGTGTGTCAATGTTCTGATCATTGGATGTCTGTTTCATGCAGTCAGGGTTGAGATTTTTTGGTGTCAACTATTCTTCTATCTCCAGGTGTAAAATAGTGGTAGAAAATAAAGTCGAAGGAGGTCCACATTGAATATTAGGTGCAAGCCAAGGAATGGGGGAATGTTGATCTCAAAAGAATTGTCACCCATATCCTTGGTTATGGTGTTGGGTCCATAAAAAAGTGGAAAAATCTTTTGATGAGGCCCTGTAAGACGTTCTTTATACAAGTGCAACGAAAATTTTTCTCCCACCTAAAATTGGTGTGGCACCTGATGTTGATCATAGAATTTCTTGTACTTGGCATTGGACTTCTGTAAAAGGTCCTGAACCTGTTGGTGAATGTGTTGGATCCGCTCAAGGAACCTAGTGGCTTTGTCAGCTCCATTTGGATGATGCGGTGAGTTTACCTAGGTGTTCGCAAGGTGTAGTGCAACATCCATGGGACCTAATGGTTGAAATACCAACCCCACCTGAAAGGGGTTGTGGTCGGTTGAGCTATGTATGGATCTATTGTAGTTATGTTAAACATAGGGAAGACTCTCATACCAGGTGCGGGGGTTCTTGGAATTGTACATGTACATGATTTCCACGATTATCCGGTTGACGACATCGATTTGGCCATCTATTTGGGGGTGGAAAGTAGTGGACTTGGTGAGCTTGGTGTCCAGCAGTGACCCAAGGCTTGACCAAAATGTGTTGAGGAACCGACTGTCCTGATATGAAATAATGGTTTGTGGGATCCCAAAGTGTACCTACACTCGTTCAAAGAAGATCTTGGCAGTGGCTTCCGTTGTGATGCTATTCTTGCAAGCGGCTAGAATCGCCATCTTGGAAAAACGATTAACAACCACAAAAACACAGTCATTTCCACGCATGGTGGATGGAAGGCCTGACATGTAATCCATTGAGATGGATTCCTAGGAGATGTCAAGAGTAGGCATAGGAGTGTACAGAACTTGTTTTTTAATGGTTGGTTTGACAATAGCACATACAATGTAGGACCGTATATACTTGCTGACATCCTATCGAAGTTTTAGCCAGTAGAAATGTTGTTGCAATATTGCCACTATCATTTCCATGCCAAAGTGTTCTGCCACTCGATTGTAGTAGGATTTCCAAATCAGCTTCGCTCGCTCACTTGATGGAACACATAAATGACCCAGATGGAACAACAACCCATCTTGAAGATGTAAATTGGTGACATCTATGTTTGCACCCAACATTTGGTAGGTGTTGGCGAAGTCAGGCTCTATCTCGTAGAGGTGGGGCCATCTAGAGGTCTCATGGCTGCAAGAATTGAGAATTGTGGTGAGTGCCGCGATTGGAGGTCGACTGAGGAAATCAATTAGTCGGTTGGTACTTCATGTTTTATACTTGATGTTGAGGTAGAACTATTGCAAATATGTGGACCACTTCTGATAGCGGTCATTCTGCAATTTACCTTGTGTCTGCATTGAACTACAACGACTTATGATCAGTGTGGATGATTGTCTCCTTCCTAAGAATGTGATGCCTCTAATGGCGACAGGCTTACACAATGGAGTACATTTATTTTTCGTAAGTAGGGTACTTACAGACGACATCCGATAGTGTCTTACTATGATAGGCCACAGAGTGGTTGTACTGAGTGATGACTGCACCCACAACAGAGTCTGAAGCATCTATCTTGATCTCAAAGGGATGGTACAGGTCAGGTAATGAAAGCACTAGGGTGGAGCACAAGTGCTGCTTCAGATCATCGAACGTTTTCTATTTGGACAGACCTCACACAAATTTTTTCCTACCACCACCTCTTGTTATTTGGCTAAGGGCCCATGCAATATGGGAGAATCCCAACACAAACCTTCGATAGGAATTAGCAAGGCCTAAGAAGATTTGAATCTCAGTGAGTGTAGTTGGGGTTGGGAAGTCGTGGATGACTTGGATCTTGGATGGATCAACATGCACATTGTGCACATCAACAATGTATTCTAGGTACTGGGCCCTGTCCATGCCAAAGGAACATTTTTCCAAGTTGGCATATAGTTTTTGTTGCCACAGAGTGTGCAGAACCTGTTGAATATGTTGCAAGTGTTCTGGCCAAGTCTTGTTTTAGATGAGGATGTCATCCAAATACACCACCATAAAATAATTAATGAAAGACCACAAGATATCATCCATCATCCTCATGAAAGTTGTTAGGGAATTTTTCAAACCAAAGGGCATGACCATCCATTCAAAAAGGCATTCTTTTGACTTGAAGACAATTTTTCATACATCTATTGGTTCTATTGGGACCTAATGGTAGCCAAAATTCAGATCAATCTTAGTGAATTATTTTTCCCCCTTTAGTTGATCAAGGAGATCATCGATTCGGTTCTTGACTGTGATTTTATTTAGAGCCCGATAATCAATGCAGAGTCGCCAAGTCCCGTATTTCTTCTACACCAACATGATTGGCCTTCCATAAGGTGATGAGATGGGTCGGATGTGGATGGGTTGGATCTGACGCTTGATCTCCTCATTTTCTAGCAAACTGTGGTGATAGACTGGCCCATTGGGTAGCGGTGCACTGTGGGTCATATTGATGGGATGCTTGACCTGATAGTGCAAAGGTACCCCAGTAGGTGATGAGAAGATGTATTTATATTATTCCACGACCTTATCCACTTGCTTCTATTGCGTGGAGAGGTAGAACACAGAGGCCATGGATGTGGATGAAACCTTTCTCTCACTCTCAGAGCGAATCACGAAGAAGACAAACTTTCTGGTATAAGAAATGACCTTCCTGCATTGCTTGGCAAAGATAAAGGAAATAACACTAGGTGATACTACTTCAGCTATCCTCTACAATTTCCTGTTCAAAGTAATAATAACACTGCGAGGCCTAGGCTCATATACAACATGAAGTTTCCATAAATAAGGTTGGTCCAAAAGAACATCACAAACTTCAACGGGAGAAACATCACACAATACCTCATCTTTTAATGGCTTGATGTCGTACGACAAAGGGCACTGTTGGCTGACGCGAAGATCACTTCTTTGACGAAGCCATCCAATAGTGCAGGGCTACGGGTGCGGCATTGTCAGCAGGGATAGATGCTTGACTACCTTTGCTGAGATGAGGTTATTTTGGCTACCGCTATCAATGATGAAGTGCAATGGAATTCCTTTTACCCACATCTATGAATTAAAGAGGTGCTTGCCTTCCTCTAGCTCATCATGTTCACCAGAATGGATCTTGGTGGTAGGAACAGTGGAACTTGGTTCCACGTTAATGATTTGTCTCCCCTTTTCTAGTTTCGACTCAGAGTCAAAACCCACATATGATTTAGAGGCTTTTACCTCAGCTAGTAATGACTTCTTTGAGTGAAAACCAACAATGTTATTCCAATGTCTCTTATGGAAGTCACACCACTTCCCAGTATATTTCTTCATCTTCCCATTGTCCTTCTTCACTTGCGGCTTGGATTGGTTGTCCTATGGTTTCCCATATTTTCTCTATCATTTTTTCTGTGGGTTGGGGATTCCATTGCCCTGCTTCTGCTGTGAGTGGTTCCCAGACCCAAGATGCCACATCTATTGTTCCAACTTCTTTTTGATTTTGACGGCATATCGATAAGCCGCACCCAAGGATGAGATGTCCAAAATCTCCATTTCTATCTAGATGTATCTATGCATACCATCACGGTACTTGAGCACCATATGTCACTCAGAATCTTTGATACCCAACTTGGTGTGCAAGGTATGGAAGACATTAGTGAACTTTGGTATTGTTTGGTCTTTTTCCTTCTGCATTGTGGTCCATCTTGTATACAAGTCGTTATAACTTCCAACATGGTAGTATTTTTCTTTAATAACATCCCTGAAAGAACCCCAAGTGGGTGCAACTACAAATAATGCAGATCCATTTATTTTCTTTTACTCACAGAAAGTCTCTCGCCAATCTTTGACATGGGGAATAACCTTGAGGAGCACAAATGTAATATTTTCTCTATCGGAAAAGTTGTGGACAAAAAAATACCCTTCTAGAAGGTTTAACCATTTATCTATGGCATCGACATCTATTTGAACTTCAAATATAGGAATATGAAAATTGATCTGTACCTTGAAGGGGAAGACACCTCCGCTTGAGTTGGATGTGTCGCTTTTCGACAACCGTTAAAAGATTTTTACAAAGTTGTTCATCATCTCGTTCCTCTGTCGCTCAAGGGATTCCTCGAGCAACATTTTGAAAGGATCTCCTATCCTGTCGTATTTCTTTTTTCCCGCCATGGGAGGTTTCTTGGGCATGCAAGATAAGTTTTCCTCAAGAGAAAGAAGCTCGATACCCAACTTTCTATACCCTCACCGCGTCGGTGACATGCATTTAAAAAAACGACAAGAAGCAGACCACTCTGATACCATTGATCTAGATTTATGAGAGGAGCAAAATAAAACCATAGATTTATAATATTAACACAGAGACACAGTGAAAAATAACGAAAATACAATAAAACTTGATTTCTATTAAATAAGAAATATGTTGAATACTGTAAAATGCAGACTGAAAACAAGCTTGCTAGAATGGTGGCAACTTATCTCTGAGAAGAGATGTGACTACTACGCTCATTCGCAAGAAGATGAGTACAATGAGACTCTGAAGGCATTTTTACAATAAACATGGTGTCAAAACCTTATACATCCAAAAACCTAACCCTAGGATATGAAGCGTCAAAAGTCATGTGGGCCCCATTGGGGTAAGTTAGTACATCAACTTCCCGGGGTCGTAGCTTTTGCATACGATCTTCATTTAGGGCACATGATAGATCATTGGAAAGGTATTGATGAATATATTCATTTATGGGCTCAATCAAAGTCATAGGTAATCATTGAGGTTCCTGATCGAAAAAAAAAAAAACATCATTTTCAGAATGGCCTCGAAAGTTTAGGAATCAAAAAACTGCTAAAAATAATAATTTGCCAAAAAACTATTTTGAGCCAGTTGGAAAAGGTGGGTGGCCAATGAGATCCTCATGGATAATTATTCCCCCCTTATGAAACAATGGTCTCCATTGTGTTGAGTGCCCCAATCAGATGAGGAAAATTCTACTAAATTTAGCCCCGAGTGAGCCACTTGCCTTGGTGCAGGGGATGCCCTGCTTTGACAACCCGATAAAGTTGGATCCTATGTTGGTGAGTGCCCTTGACCCATGTGTTTATGTTCTGATCAGTGGATGTCTGTTCCATGTATTCAGGGTTGAGATCCATTGGTGTCAATTGTTCTACTATTTTCGAGGTGTCCAGTAGTGGTGGAAAATAAGGTCGAAGGAGGTCCACATTGAATATTACATGTAAGCCACTGAATGGGGGAAGATTAAGCTCAAAATACTTGTCATCGACAACCTTGGGGGTGGTGTCGGGTATATAACAGAGTAGATAAATATTTTGATGAGGCCCTGTAAGGCGTTCTTTCTGCAAATGCAACCAAAATTTGTCTCCCATCTGAAACTAGTTTGGCACCCAGTGTTGATCATGGCGTTATTTGTACTTGGCATTGGAATTCTGTAAAATATCCTGAACCTGTTGGTAGATGTGTTGGATCCGCTCAATGAACTAGGTGGCTTTGTCAGCTCCAGTTGGAGAATGCAACGTGTCTTCTTAGGTGGCCGCAAGGGTTAGTGCAACATCCATGGGACCCAGTGGTTGAAATATCAACCCCAGTTGAAACAGGATGTGGTCAGTTGAGCTATGTATGGATCTGTTGTAGCTATGTTGAAAATAGGGAAGAATCCCATCCTAGGTGCGAGGGTGCTTAGAATTGTATATGCACAAGATGTGCATGATCATCTGGTTGATGACCTCGGTTTGGCCATCCATCTGGGGTGGAAGGTAGTGGACTTGGTGAGATTGGTGTACAACAATGACCAGAGACTCAACCAGAATGTGATGAGGAACTGATTATCTCGATATGAGATAACAGTTTGTAGGATCCCAAAGTGTACCCACACTTGTTCAAAGAATATCTTTCCAGTGGCTTCCACATTGATTATCTTCTTGCAGGTTGTCATAATCGCCATCTTGGAAAAGAGATCAACAACCACAAAAACACTTTCATTTCCCCGCTTGGTGGATGGAAGGTTAGACATGTAGTCCATTGAGATGGATTCCCAGGGCCTGTCAAGAGTAGGTAGATGAGTGTACATGCCTTGTTTCTTAATGGCTGGTTTGGAAATAGCGCAAGCAGTGCAGGACCAGATATACTTGCTGACATCCTGTTGAAGTTTCGGCCAGTAGAAATTTCACTACAACATTTCCACTATATTTTCCACACTGAAGTTTCCTGCCACCTAAATATAGTGGGATTCCTAAATCAACTTCCCTCCCTCGCTTGATGGAATGCATAGATGAACCCGATGGAAAAACACCCCATTGTGAAGATGAAAATTGGTGACAACTCTATTTGCACCTAACATTTGTTAGGTGTTGACGAAGTCAGGATCTGTCTGATAGAGGTGGGGCCATCCGAAGGTCTCATGGATGCAGCAATCGAGCATTATGGTGAGTGTCGCGACTGGAGGTCAGTTGAGGAAATCAAAAACTCGGTTGGTACTTCATGTTTTAGGTGGAACTACTGCAAATATGTGGACCATTTCTGATGGTGGTCTTTCTGCAATTTTCCTTGTGTCTGCATGAAATGCAACGACTTATGATCGGCGTGGTTGATTGTCTCCTTCCCAAGAATGTAATGCCTTCACTGGCGGTAGGCTTGCATAATGGAGTACATTTCTTTTTTGTAATTAGTTTACTTATAGATGACATCTGATCATGTCTCACTATGATAGGCCACGGGGTGGTCGTTTTGAGTGATGATTGCACCCACAACATAGTCTGAAGAATCTGTCTCGATCTGAAAAGGCTGTTGTAGGTCATGTAATGAAAGAAGTGGGGCAGAGCACAAGCACTACTTCAGATCATCGAACACTTTCTGTTGGGATAGGCCCCACACAAATTTTTCCTTACTACCACCTCTGGTTATTTGGTTGAGAGCCCATGCAATATGGGAGAATCACAACACGAACCTTCGATAGAAATTGACAAGGCCTAAGAAGCTCCGAAGATCAGTGAGCATGGTTGGGGATGAACAGTCACAGATGACTTGGATTTTGGTTGGATCAACATGCGCACCATGCACATCAACAATGTAGCCTAGGTATTAGACCCTATCCATGCCGAAGGAGCATTTATCCAAGTTGGCATATAGTTTGTGCTACTGCAAAGTGTGCAGAACCTGCTGAATATGTTGCAAGTGTTCTGCCCAAGTCTTGTTGTAGAACAGGATGTCATCTAGATACACCACCATAAAAGAATTGGTGAAAGGCCGCAAGATATTGTCCATCATCCTCATGAAGGTTTCTAGGGAATTTGTCAAACCAAAGGGCATGACCAACCATTCAAAAACACCTTCTTTTGACTTGAAGGCAATTTTCCATACATCTGTCGGTTCTATTGGGACTTGATGGTAGCCAGACTTCAGCGCAATTTTACTAAAGTATTTTTTCCCCTTGAGATGATCAAGGAGATCCTTGATTCAGGGAATCAGGTACCAATTCCTGACTGTGATTTGATTTAGGGCCCAATAATCAATGTAGAGTCGCCAAGTCTCGTCTTTTTTCTACACCAACATGATTGAGATTCCACAAGGTGATGAGTCAGATCAGATGTGCCCCTTGTGGTGTAGTTCTTTGATATGACACTTGATCTCCTCATTTTCTAGCAGAGAGTGGTGATATAATGGCCATTGGGTAGCGTTGCACCAGGGCTCAGATCGATGGGATGCTTGACTTGACAGTGTAGAGGTACCCTAGTAGGTGACGAGAATATGTCTTTTTATTATTCCATGAAATTATCCATTTTCTTCTGCTGCGTGGAGAGGTCAGCCACAAAGGCCATGGATGTGGTTGTAGCCTTTCACTCACTCTGTGAACGAATCAGAAAGAAGACAAACTTCCTGGTCTGAGAAATGATCTTCTTGCATTGCTTGGCAGAGATCAAGGAAATAACACTAGGTGGGACTACCTCGTGTATCATGTATAATTTCCTGTTCAAATTAATAATAACATTGAAAGGCCTAGAATCATATACAACATGACGTTTCCATAAATAAGGTTTTCCCAAAATAACATCACAAACTTCCAGGGCAGAAACATCACACAATACCTCATATTTGAATGGATTGATGTCATATGACAGGGGGCACTGTTAGCTGCTGCAAATATCGCTTCCTTGATAGAACCATCTGATAGTGTAGGGATGTGGGTACGACATTGACGACAGGGCTAGACGCTTGAAGAACTATGCTAAGATGAGGTTATTCTGGCTACCACTATCAATGATGAAGTGCAACTGAGTGCCTTTTACCCACATCTGTGAATGAAGGAAGCCCTCGCCTTCCTATGGCTCATTAGGTTCACCAAGATAGATCTCAATGGTAGCAACAATGGCACTAGGTTTTGCGTCAATGATCCGTCTCCCATTTTATGGTTCTGACATAGAGTTAGAACCCACATCTGATTTCTAGGCTTTTATCTCAACCACTAATGACTTCTTTGAGCAGAAATCAACAATGTTATTCTAGGGGATCTTATGGAAGTCGCACCACTTTCTGATCTCTTTCTTCGTATTCCCATTGTCCTTCTTCACTTGCGGCTTGGACTAGTTGTCCTGAGGTTTCCCATATTTTCTCTGTCATTTTTTCTGTGTGTTGGGGATGCCCTTGCCTTGCTTCTGCTATGATGGGTTCCCATACCCAAACTGTTGCATGTTTTGTTTCAACTTCTGCTCAATTTTGATGACATATTGATAGGTCGCGCCCAAGGATGAGATGTCCAAAAAATCTATTTCATATTCCTGTAAATGTTCATGATAATAATTATATATGATGTAAATGTTCATGATAAATGTTCATGATAATAATTATATATGATGTAAATGTTCATGATAATAATTATAAGGAAAGTTACTTTGATTTAATTGGAATTTCTTTTAAAATACAGAGACTTGCAATGGCTTGTTTATTTGCCTTTGTTATTCAATATCTTAAACCTCACTCATTATCTATTATAAATCACGAATCCTTTTTTATTTATAGATTTATGGTGGCTTGTCATTGCAATCCCACGAGAGTGCATCAAGGTGAATTTCATAATATAAAAAAAAAATATTTTAATATTTATATCCAAAACTTTCTCACAATTATAATAACCTTTAATATTTATATCCAAAAAATTCTCACAATTATAATAACCTAAATGCTCGGAGATATGGAGGCTTGACTATCTATCTTCAATCATTATATAATAATAATTTCCTATATATGGGAAATAATAATGGTAAAGGTAGTAGATTGGAGATCAAAGAAACATGAATAATAATGATTTCCTATATATGGGAAATAATAATGGTAAAGGTAGTAGATTGGAGATCAAAGAAACATGAAGTACAAATATGAAGAATCTTTAGGTCTTGAAGTTAATTACATATAAGTTTTCCAACATTAGATATACATTGTATGGTGTGGTCGCAACTTCCCTTAAATATAATTAATACATATTTTGGTTTAAAAAATGAAGTTAGAAACTATGCATCCTGTAGTTTTGACAATTCAATTTATTTAACATCTCATAACCTTGGTTCGTTGTATATGTTATTATGGGAAAGCATGAGATGTAGATGTTTTAGTTGTTATTAGTCCTTGCCTTTAGGAAACATGGATTATTGTAAACAGATTGATGATTTTCATTAATCATGCATGCAAATCCAAACATTTATCACAAAGTTTTAATTCCTTATATCATTGAATACTTTTTATCCACTTATCAAGTAGTTACAACATTGTTTTTTAACCAATGAGAAAATTTGAGGCCTTATTTTCCCTCATATCGAGGTCGGTTGGTTTCAAAATTAGGACAGTGGCTATAATATACCCCAATATGATATAATATATCCCACGATGGATTAATGCTAACTTTTAAGTTAGAATTAATTCCCAAACATTAAATGTTTCCCGATGACAGCAGAGACCATAACCCACGGTCCATAACTCATTTTTCTTATTGTGGTGTCCAAAATATTGCATGCAAGGTTGCAATGTCCAATGACTGTTCTAGAGAACACCTAATTCTAAAACTTGTAAAATTATAATATAATATCTATTAGCTCACTTAGTTGATTACCTCCCTGTTTTTCCTTTTCCTGTGGCCTGAACCAAAGTACTTCCCATTTCTCTTCTTTTGGTGGTGCAAACCAGAGTTTCTTTGCATGTACTCTATTATGATAAGAACTAGATCTTGTTTGGGAGGCTCCCGAGAAACAATATGCCATTGCATTGTGTTTTTAACTTTTTCAAAATAGCGGGTGAGTTTCTTTCAATTTTACAATAAATTTCTGGCTAGTGGAAAAAAATTACACCTACTTACTTGAGTTTAATTTTCTTTAAAAAAATTACACCCTACGTATTTGAGTTTACCATTCTTTGCCTTCCCTATTGCAAGCATGTACACACTCCAAGATTATGACCAAATGCTGCTTGAATAGGGTGGCCTGTACTTATATTTATTTTGATTCTAAATTCTCAATGTGTCAGGACTTCATGTATTATTTTTCAGTACTAATTAGAAATATATAAATTCGGAAATGATTTCTTATTTCATAATGTTTTTGTTGCATTTATTCACAGT